>JAGMVL010000149.1:1200000-1531020 GCA_019202695.1 Populus x sibirica
ACGATATTTTCATGTCGAGAGCGAGCGAGAGAGATGATTTGTAGTTTTGAAGAGGAGTAGAGAGGGTTATGATACTAGTAATTAAGGGAGTGTTTGCACGTAGAAAGGCAAAAGGCACGTATGGGTTAATTACGTTATTTTAGCTATTTTTAGAACAGAAAACGGTGAGAGAGAGAGATCTGAAGAGATCGTTTCAATATGTTGTAATGTTTTGAAAGCGAAATGCATGTGGAGGTCGTAAATGCCGAGGGACCATTTGTGTCCAAATATTCTTATTTAGGGTTAATTAGGCAACAATAAATCATGTTTAATTAATCTTTATCGAATAAAAATTGAATAAAAATTTATTTTTGTATAAATTAGTTTAGTGTAAGTCCTCTATCTGATTCTTGAGTTATTTTGTGTCTTTTTTTTGTTTTTATTCATTTCACCGGAATTTGGAAGCAAATGATAAAATAATAAAATCATCAACGTGCATCAGTAAAACCTATATATTGTAATGATTAGCAACCTGCCTTTTGTTTCAAGAAGATTAAAAGCTAAAGTGCTAATTAATTAATTAAATATAGTTACTCTATAAAAAAAGAATAAAAATAGTGCAAGGCTGGCATTATTCTCCTATTAAATCTGTGGAATCATTTTTAATTTATAATTTAAATGACTCAAGCTTACTAATCAAGCTCACTTTGCAAACACTACTAGGCTGGAATTATTCTTCTATTCCTTTCCCGCTTTTGCTAGCTAGAAAAACACAAAGTAAGCCCTCCAAGGCTTTCATGCATATAATTGGCATCATATTGCAATTTAATTGGTAGCAAGCTATTAAGTATTTCGACTGCTTTCGTACGTTCGTGGGTATAATATTTGAGGTTGTGGGAATTAATTATCTGTTCAACAAAATCTCGAATTTTGAAATATTTTTTTAGATAATAAAGATAGACAATATATGGTTTGGATATTTGAAAAAAAAACAAACGAAAAAGGTCAAGTTAATGTTAAAGAACACTGATAGAGAGAAGTACTTGCTTGGAAAATCTGAGCATTTGACAAAAAAAACTAAAATGACTCTATTTTTTAAAATTTTTAATAAAATTAATCTGGATATCATCTAAGTTTCAAACGGATCGACTTCCAACCCAGGTTGAATCGCATATTAACCTACCTGAAAGGCTTGAGTTTAATATATAATAATGCTTCCAACTAGCTTGAACCATTGGAAGGGAAAAGAAAGAATCTCGATCATCATCAATGTACTGTAGGGACTTTGCCTCATATATATATTCCATTATGAGCTAAAAAGTGGAGATGATAAATGAGTAAAATCTGATGATCATATTGATCTGAGAGCCATCACAACTTTCCCATGGAAGAAGCATTTTGGAGTGGGCTTGAAGATGCTTGAAAGGGAATCGTATGCCATGGAAATATCAGATCGATCAAGAAAGCAAACTGATCTTAGATTGTCCCATTTCTTTTAACAAATAAACACTTTTATTGATTGAAGTAATTCAATGTCAATTATGTATGAGTCATCTTAGTAATGTTTTGTAAAAGATTAGTATTTACTTTTTTTTATTTTTTCTCATGCAAGATAGGCATTGCCACTTATTTATTATTATTATTATTATTATTTTGAGAATCATTAATTTACTTTGTGGTTGGAAGGAAGAGAGGAATGAAAACGGACCTTTGAGGGAAAGAAATATAGTAATGGCAGAAAGGTAGGAATACGGTGCTGATTTGATGAGTGATCGAGAAGCATTACCACAAATTATCAGCATTTTATCTTCAGTTTCATCCTTTACGTTTCTCTTTTTATTCTAGACAATCTAGCATCGTAATTTGCTGCAGTAAACACCGACATCAACATTATGTCGGTATATATTGAGTGAGTTGCAATGAAAATTGAAGAAATAACAAAAAGCAGAAAAGTACAATAATATATGATTTTTACCAACAACTTTACTCATAAAATTAACTCAATAGTAAAATTTGTTCGTAGATATACCGATGATAATAATCCATCAGTATACACCAATAAAATTATGGATAATTTTATAGTGAAATTCAAAAAGACAAATCATACGGTGACATGACACTTTTTACTGATATAATGACTGATAGAATGAACGAAAAAATTATTCTGTCGCTAAATCTATTGGTAATATTTAATTTATGGCAGCCATGTTTGTCGGTATATTCCAGAGAATTAAAATAAAATTACTGCAAATGTCACTGCTATTGTTAACTCTCTGAAAAAATTACAGATAATATTTCATCGGTGATATATTATATTTACCGACTGATATATCAACAGACAAATAAAAATACTGATGAAATTGCATATGGTATTTCTGTCAGTTGTATGGCAAACTTCCTGATGGAAATACTAAATGAATAAAGCGGGTAATTGTTTTTTAGCGTGCTTTGTCTTTCTGTAAATCCATCGGTAAATTTATTACTTACAGACTCACCGACAAACCAGAAATTAACGACGAGAGTTTTTTGTGATAGATCGGTTTTGTCTACGAGCCTGTCGATAAAATATATATCAATAGATTATGAATGTAAATACCAACAGAAATCTCCATCGATAAAAATATTAAATCTGGTAGTGTGGCCTTGAATTAATGAAATGAAATAGATTTTGTGAAATCAATTTAAAAGCAACACTTAAACATGAGATTTTACAAAAAAAAAAAAAAAAGTAGAAAGATGTATCACGTCCACCTACCTGGCTTTAACTTATATCACTCTTTTTTTATTAGACAGAAATATGTTTTTTTTTTTTTTAATTTTAACTCGTGTGTACATAACTATATGATTTTGAAATATGTATTTTTTACACCATTCAAAGACTTTTAATTAATAAGTTATATTTGATATTGGCTCCAATATTTTTATTTAAAAAATTAAAAAAAAAACATATTTCTCCAATCACTAAATCGATTTCTTAATTTTTTTAATTCATCAAAAAACATGTTGAGTTTTAGGCTACACTCGATGCAATGCCAGCACGCTGCGGCGTGTTTAATAGTGTTAAAATTATGAACCAACGTTAGATAAGTAATAGAAACTGAATATGTTATGGAGTTAATATTATATGAGGGGAAAAAAGTTGTGTTGGTGATAAAAAAAACTTAGAAACTGAATATAATGAGTTGTAGCAATCCACAATGTTTTGTAAGGATAGCTACAGTGCTTTCACCATATAATTTAGCTTTTCGCTACATGATTTAGTTTTTCTGTTAATAAAACAAAAAAAAATTACAAAGCTAAATTTTCAACTAACTCAATATTCAAAAAAATAAAATCGATAAAGATAATTTTGAAAAAAAATCATAACAAAAAAAACAAAAGAAAAAAAACCATGTAGGGAAATACTATAGCAATCCATAGTATTTTGTGAGGAAAGCTAGAATTGTAATTCTTAATCAGCTCAATACAAAAACAAATCGACAAAGATAATTTTGAAAAAAATCATAAATTAAAAATCATGCGGGGAAACACTGTAGTAATCCACGGTGTTTTAAAGAAAAAAACTACAAAGCTAAATTCTCAACCAGCTCAATATTAAAAAAATAAAATCAACAAAGACAATTTTGAAAAAAATCATAAAAAAATCAAAACAAAAAAAACAAAAAAAATAAACCATATAGAAAAACACTGTAGCAATCCACAATATTTTGTGAGAAAAACTATAGTTGTAATTCTCAACCAGCTCAATATTAACAAAATAAAATTGACAAAGATAATTTTGAAAAAAATCATTAAAAAAAAACAAAAACCATGTCGGGAAACACTATAGTAATCCACAATGTTTTAAAGAAAAAAACTACAAAGCTAAATTCTCAACTAGCTCAATATGAAAAAAAAAATTAAATCAACAAAGATAATTTTGGAAACAATCACTAAAAAAACCGTATGGGGAAACACTGTAGCAATCCATAGTGTTTTAAAGAAAAAAACTATAAAGCTAAATTCTCAACCAGTTCAATATTAAAAAAATAAAATCAACAAAGATAATTTTGGAAAAAATCTTTAAAAAAAAAACAAAAAAAAATCATGTGGAGAAATATTGTAGCAATCTACAATGTTTTAAAGAAAAAATATTACAAAGTTAAATTCTCAATAAGCTAAATATTAAAAAAATAAAATCAACAAAGATAATTTTTTAAAAAAATAATAAAAAAATAAAAAATAAAATAAATCATGTAGGGAAACACTGTAGCAATCCATAATGTTTTGTAAGGAAAGCTACAGTTGTAACTCTCAACCAACTCAATATCCAAAAAAATAAAATCGATAAAGAAAATTTTAGAAAAAAAATATCATTAAAAAAAACCTTGTAGGGAAACACCGCAGCAATCCATAGTGTTTTAAAGAAAAAAAACTACAAAGCTAAATTCTCAACCAGCTCAATATTAAAAAAAATAAAATCGACAAAGATAATTTTGAAAAAAAAAATCATTAAAAAAAAACCATGTAAAGAAACACTGTAGCAATCCATAGTGTTTTGTGAGGAAAGCTAAGTTGTAATTCTCAATTAGCTTAATATCAAAAAAATAAAATCGACAAAAATAATTTTTTAAAAAAAATCATTTAAAAAACAATGTGTGAAAATACTATAGCAATTCAAATTTTTTTAAAGAAAAAAGTTACAAAGCTAAATTCTCAACCAGTTTAATATTAAAAAAATAAAATTGATAAAGATAATTTTGAAAAAAAATCAATAAAAAAATCATAAAAAAATCAAAAAGAAATCCATGTGAAGAAATTGTAGTAATATACAGTATTATTTTGTGAAGAAAGCGATTGTGATTTCCTTTTAGAGTTTTGTTAATATAACTGAAGCGTAATTTACTTTTTATAAAAAATGATTTTAATGGCTGAACTGTTCAGATTGCCGACAACACATTTCAGATATTTATGTCTGAACTGTTCATATTGCCGACAGCATACAGACTAATCTCGGTTTTTTTTTGTTGATTTATATTATTACCTATAAAATCATACTAGAGTTTTCCTTTTCCTTTCCTTTTCTTATATTTATTTTTTTGCATTGTTATTAATTCACAGTTGAATATTATTCAAGTCATCATTTCATATAAGCTTAAAAAAATAATTTGTTCATGTACAAAGAAGATCTCGAGCGTGATTAAAGTTCCAATACCGGTTATATTTTAATTTTTTAATGTTTTTTATTTAAAAATATATAAAAATATATTTTTTTAATTTTTTAAAATTTATTTTTAATATTAATACATTAAACCGATATAAAAATATTAAAAAAATAATATTTATAATTTTTTTTATAACACACTGTTCACTGCAAAAACGAACAGCAAAGCAATCAGTTTTAAAAAATGATGGTATCTATCTATATGGTGAAGTTATCCCCAGCCAAAAAACTCCTCTAAACAAGCAGCAAATAGATTAAAGGAGAACACGTGTCCTTTCACTTTACACCATATATAAGCAACACGTAGCACTCGCCCTCCATGACCCAATCAGATCAGCCTCCAGCCCATGATGTCCTCGAAACTTCTCTATAAAAATCATTCACAAACTCCTCAAAACAGGTGTGACATTGAAAGCCTACTCACTAATTTCAACCATAGAAGCCGTCTTCTTCGTTAATTTTCCCTTTTGCAGTCCATTGCTAGCCTCACAATTCTCGAAAAGTCTCTTGTTTTTCCTTGGTAATTGACGCTTTGTGTTATTTTCATCTTGTTGGGGGCAGTTAATTGCGATAAATAATATGACTCGTGGAGTTGGCTTTCCGATATGTGTCCAATGCGGCACAACCAGCAACCCTTGCCGGTGCAAGGTGCTAGGTCCGACTCTTGGGTTCTTGGCGTTTGTGGTCGCCGGGGTGGTGGAATGGCCAGTGGGGGCAGTTGTTTTTCTCTTTAAACGCATGAAGGGTCGGAGGATCATGGCCCATCCTGCCACTGTCGTTTACCCCCGAGTCACGCATGCCATCCCTATCTAATGGTTACTCTGGACGAGGGTTTCTGTGGCTGGTGTTGCTTGCTTTACTTGATTTGTGCGGTGTTAAATTTTATATATCCATGGAAGAAAATGTAATTTAGATGCGTGCTGGTTTTCTTTGTTGTTGTATTGTGATCGGAAACTAAAATAAATGACAGTGTCTAACTTGCTTTTTACGGATTGGTGTTTGCTTACTCGCCTTGCGTTTGTTCTTCCTCGCCGCATGATTTCTAATATTAGCATGGTGATTTTTTTATTTTCATTGACATAATATGTTGCTGTAGTTCTTTGAAGTGAATAAAAAGGAAATGATTTCTATATATCCGACATTGAAAATAAATATTCTTTTCTTATATCCTTATCCGTATCTTTTCTTGTATCCTTATCCTTCTAGCGAGCTAGGAGAATAAATTATATTATTATATAAATAAAAGAATAAATTAGGGACCCAGCAGAATAAAGTTTTGTACTAATATCCTTATCTTTCTAGTTTCTAGTGAGCTAGGAGAATAAATTATATTATCATATAAATAGGAGAACAAATTAGGGACATAGAAGAATAAAGTTTTCAACTAGATTTTAATTTTTTTTGTACTAAAATTAAATTCTATAGAGTTCTATTATTTATAAACAAAAAAAAAGAATCAAAATGAATTTTTTATATGAAATTTAAAGTTGTCATTTTTCATTGTAGTTCTCTTATCTTTCATTTAAAAAAAAAATAATTTGATATTAATTTGGATTCAAAAGAGTGTAATGAAGTAAAACAAAAGTTTTGAGTATCAAAATAAAATTTTTAAAAAATACTATTTCAATCTACGTGGCGTTAATAGCATTGAAATCGCCTCACAACTTAGTTTCTTTATAATAGATTCCTTTAATTTGCTTAAAATTATAAAGAAAACGGTTCACTATTAATATCTACTTAGTTTCTTTATAACAGATCGATACCTTTAATTTGCTTAAAATTCTAAAGAAAAAAGGTTCACTTAATATGAAAAGTGAAACGGACTAAATTTTTATTTTTAAAAAAAATTAAAGAACAAAATTTTTTTTAAAATAAAATCGATACCTTGAGTGTTTAAAAAATACAGGGATTTTTATTTAATTATATGATAATAAAAGAATTAAGAAAAGAAAATTAAGGGATAAAATTAAAATAAAAGCTTAAAATAAAATAAAATTTATCAAAGTCCGAACCTGGAAGGCCAAAATTTAAGCTTTTACTGTTGCTTTTTAACTACTTTGGCGAGGCTCGAACCTATGATTCTCTGCCAAAAAGAGCCATGCGCTAACCGGTTGAGCTATAGAATAAAGATGCTGTTTGGTGATTAAATAACTATTTAAATATGTATTTCTCATATGACAATTAAACTGATATTTTTATTAATTCTCAAAAGCGCAGGGAATAACCGGAAGTAACGAGCTTTAAAACACCCCTCTCCCTTCGTAGGTGAAAAGAAGGAAACACAAACACCCCTTTTAGTTTACTCTTTTCAAAGAATGGAAATACCAAAGAAAAATAAATGTTAAATTGATGGAATGAATGGATTTGAAGGGATCAATAAGCACTTTTTTTTTTTTTCCATCGATTTGCCTACAAAGACAGTAGATTACCAGGTAAATCTTGAGAAATATGCAAATAATGAACGAAGAATCAAACAAATGCAAGTATATTGCATATATTCATCTTTGCACTGAAGATGATGATTCAGATATTCCAGTACTGTGTGTAATTGAATAGTCGAAGGACGAGCTCTATAAACACTACAACCAGCTGCTGGGTGCATTTTGATTTCTCAATCCATTCCTTAATTGAATTAAGTAAACCAATAGTGAATTTTGTGTTAAATTTGGCATCTTTTATTGTGTTTTCTAAGGATGATAACAAAAAAAAAAAAAGTTAAAGGACGGAATTTAAAGTAAAAAGAAATAAAGGAAAAGAAAGAAGAAAAAGTTTTCCAAAAAAACAAGAAAAATAAAATAAAATAAAGTTTGACAAAAAGGCAATGAACCATATTCTGAACCTGGGAGGCCAAAGTTTGAGTTTTTAGTGTTATTTCTTAACCGTTAAGATACACTGGAAAAATATATAAGAAGAGTCACACACACTAACCAATTGAGCTATAGAATAAAGATATTGCATGATGATTAAATAAATATTTAACTTTTAATTGTTTATTTGTTTATATAAATAGTAAAACCAACCCTTTTTTTTTTTTTTTGTTAATTTTCAAAAGAGTGGGATGTAACTAACTTTAAAATACCCCTCTCCCTTCATCGATAAAAAAAAAAAAAACCCCTCTTAGTAGAGGAAGGAAATTTAATGTAGTCACTTCATAGAATGGAAATACTAAAGAAAAGAAAATTTTACATTAGGAAGAAAATTGATGGAATGCATGGATTTTAATGGTCTTTTGTCATTCTAGTATAGATTAATAAAAATCTTGGAAAAATAACAAATCGTAAAAGTAATACAAAAAATAATACTGTTTAAACACAACTACAATTGTGAATAACCGCTATTGAATTAACATGTACAAAAATAATTAAAATCTTATGAAGAACCAATTGTCCAGAGATAGATTTAAGATTTAATAGCTTGAAAAATAAGTTGATGTAACATGAAAAAGAAATAGAAAAATAAAAAGATAAAAAAAAGAGTTATTAAGGACATACTATAATTCTATTTTTTATACTTTCAGTATCGTAAGAAAGATCTCAACGAAATAATTCTAACTATACATTGAAATACCACCAAATATGATCATGATTGGTTAGAGGTTTTGTTCGTAGTTAATTTAGAGTTAATCACGACCTTATTTGACGGTCTTTTAAAGTAGTTAGAATCATCGAGATCTTTTTAACAATATAAGCATGTCAAAAAATAAATCACCGGTGTGTTCACGGTAACGTATTTTTTCTTTCAAATTTTTCATTCTTTCATTCTCTCACCTGCCACGTCATCATATCTACTCTTTTTTCTTAATTAATGAATTATCTTTTGATTATTAGTTCTTTATAAGACTTTAAGTTGAATTTTGTTAATATTAATTAATTTGCAAATGGCATGTTTTTTGAAACATGATTAAAAAAACAGGGTCGGAAATCAATGAAAGCCATTGTTTTGATCCACGCTTGAATTTGAGCAATGGTTGAGCAGGCATTCGAAGAAGAATCTCAGTCAGAATATCTTGGTTACTGCCAAATGTTTCGGCTGAAGATGACAGAGATTTCACTTCACAGGTGCTCATATCTCCCATAAATTTAAACAAGACTGACAAATTACTCAGTCAATGTTGGAGCAGATTCTGCCTTTACCTGATATTTCAGAAGGAAAAAAAACCCTCCATCAAAGTATTGTATAGTAATCAGACCCCAAATCGATCAGACAAACGAAAGAAAGGGGGAAAAACCACATAATTAAACGGAAAAGAAAATCCCATATTTTTCCAGAGAGAAACTAACTTTCATCATCTGAGATTTTTACCAGGAAACTTTGTAGGACATCAGAAGTTGAGAGTTTTCAATAGACAAGAAGAAAAACCTTTCTCTTCTCCTTCTGAAACCCAGCAAATCCTCTTCAAGCTCTCAGGTTCTTAGAGTCTCCACCCTATTCCTCTGAAGATAGAAATCACGAGGTGCTGGTCAGCTGGTGTGTTGTGCTCAGGCTGTCTGCTAATATAGTATTTCGAGAACGTTGTAGCAAGTCCCTTTGCTACAATTCCTGCTACAATCGAAAGAGGGAGGCAAGAAAATCTAGATTTTGGATTGATATAACTGGAAAATAAGTGCCAGTACTAGAATTCCTTGTAATCCAAGAACTTGGCCACCCGAGTACTTCTTCGACTATGTACATTTTTAATGTTAAATTGCTCATGTTGCAGTTATCTCCCTGCAAAGCAGCAATTTGGTGGGTCCTTGAGTCCAAGAGGATCTGTGGTTTTTTTTTTTTTTTTTTGCCCATTTTCATGAGAAATTGAAATTACAATTGGAAATGGACCAAAAAAATTAGGAGAGGAAAATTAGTTTCGACTACTTTATTTTACAAATAAAATTAAAAAAAATATCATGGTCTAAAAAAAAAGAAAGAAGATGGTATTGTGATGTGGATACTATTTTTTTTAATTTCTTGAAATAATTATTTTATTATTATTTATTATTGGGATTTTCTTTTTAAGGATTTGTTTAGCTTAGAAGTACTAATAAAAGTTGACTTCTGTTACCCATGTAGCTTTCTTCATTATTTTTGCATAATTGTGTTATTTCATTCATTGTTATTGTTACAAGATGCAGTGCAAACATCACTTTTAATTTGATGGTTTAATTAAACTAAAATTTTAATAAAATATTTTAAAAATTATATTTTTAAATAAATTAAAATTTTATAATGATCAAAAATGAAAAATAACTTCAAATAATACCTGGATTTTAGAAGTTATGTTTCATTAGGAATTTATAATGAATAGAGATCGAGAAAAGTTTCAAATAAGGCCTGACATTTATTGTATAAGATTGTGAGCATACTTATCGCTAGGTGGGTAAAAAATTAAAAAATCAATTAAATCAAGAAAATTAAAAAAAAATAATCAAAAAAATCAAACTAAAAAAAAAAATCGATTAAACCGATTAAAATATTTAAAAAAACTGACAAGTTCGATTACAGTTTTACAAGCCTGAAACCGAAAAACCTAACCAAAATTAATAACCGAGCCAAACCGGAAAAAAACCAAGCCAAATTAGAAAAAACCAAGCCAAACCGAAAAAACCAAGCCAATTGGTTGGGTTTCGGTTTTTGCTCTAAATAACCAAACCGAGTTTCGGTTCGGTTTTGGTTTTTTTTAAAAAAAATTGATTTTGATTATTTTTTTAGGTAAAAACCGAACAATAATTACCCCTAGCTTAGCTTTTGGTGTGGGAAAATTACATTAAAAATAGAGAACAATGTAATCGGACTAGTTCTTGATCAAAGCTTGATCGAAATTAATTCCCCGTAATCCTGGAGAAATTTGATTTCTACTTTCGTCACTAGCAAAGATTTTGGCTTGTCCCCCTTTTTATCCATCAGTTCTTTGTTCTTCTTCCTTGTTGGCAGTCAGTCCCCAAGCACAGGGCGATATTAAACTCTCCATGTATGGAAATCAGCAGAAACAGTGAACTTGAGAAAGCAGGAATCACACTCCCCGTCCGTTGTTCAATATGCACGCACCACTTTTCAAATTATTGACAGAAATAGAGACACCATTCAAAAGTATTTTGTAGTAAAATATCAATATGGCTTCAAACCATCATGCACGGCCCAAGTCAATGGTCAGGTCAATACGAACTTGTGTAAAACGGCAGAGCCACATGACTCTTCACCCAATCAAATAATGACATGTTATCTCCATCGTCAAACAAAACGGCACGTCATCACACGGATTGACGAAATGTTGACTTGTCGGGTCCTCTTTCGTAATTTTAAATGGTTAAGGTTTATCCTATAAGTGGTGCTTGGCATGGCATTTACTGGTGGTATGCAAATTAAGCTTTGATTCTCAACATCTCCTCTCCTTCTCCTTCTCCTTCTCTGTTTTCTTCGTCCCTCTGATTTCCATGGCAAGGCCTCTGTTAGCCATGCAAAACCATTCATTTTTATCAAATATCCCAGTCTCCAACTTCATTGCTTTTATAGCAGTGCTTAGTGTATTTTCTCTTGTAACTTTCCTGTGTGCTTCTCATCACAAAGCAAGAAAATCACAAAGACAACGAGATGAGGAAAGTTTAATTTCACATTCAGGTGAGAAAAGGCTTCTTTCGAAGATAAATAGTGATATCAGGGAAAAGGCTCATTCGATGGTGAAGATGATTTCTTGGAGGAAGCTGGAGCAAGACGAGGATTGTGATGATGGAAGTGAAGAGATTTGGAGGAGGTCAATCGTCATGGGAGAAAGGTGCAGGCCACTGGATTTTTCAGGCAAAATTATGTATGATTGTGAAGGAAATCTTATTCCTGATCATTCAACTCAAAGAGACCAGTAAAAAAATTGCTCCCCTGGAAAACTTTTGAGGTGTCAAACATGAAGAGGTTTTTCTTCAAAAGGATTTTTGCAGGGGATCGAGGTTAATTTTCAGAAATGTAAAAAAGTTGTACAAAAACAAGGAATTAATCAAAGTGAACGGAGGTCTAGCTCTTTTCATGATGTATTATTGAAGGCTTCAGTGACATTTCTCTTGACTCTATCTAGCTTCTGAGTTGACTTCGTATCATATAGCTTGATCTTATTCATAATTATCGTTAAGAAATTAAATAATTTCTTAATTTTTTATTTTTTTTTTCAGTTATCTAGTCTTTTTAATCTTCTTGTCTCATTCAATCCTCAACATGCTTGAGAGGGAATATTCCCATTTTCGTTTTTCTCTGGCCATCAAAACTCCTCTTAACATTTAAGGGAATCATTTATGTTTTTGTTTGTGTATAAAAAGGATTCTAGGGGGCGATCAGGAATAAGGAATTAGGGCGATTCGGGATGTTCATGAGTGATATTGTTTTTTTTAATATTTTTTTATTTTTAAAAAAATGTATTTTTAATATTATTATATCAAAATAATACAAAAATATAAATAATAATAATTCTAAAAAAAATTGAATTTTAGAGAATCTCTGTTGGAGCCGCACGAGGGTTTCATGACTTTCAGGGTCTCACTTTTTCTTCCTTTTTCCTCCTCGTCCACGCTTGGCCCAAGTGGATTGGACTGATGGGGCCTACTATTTTCTTTCTCAAATCTTTCTTCTTCTCCTTTAGTGGGCTGCCAACCTTCTTCTTCGATGGGCTATCAACCTTCATTCGGACCCTTGGGCTTGGTTTGGGCCGTAGGATGGCTCGGTTCACTGAGCCCTAGGGTTTAGTTGGGCTTATATTCCCCTCTCCTTTTCTTTTTCTCCACTTTAGTTGGGCTAAAAGGAAAAAAGTTCAAAGTTCGGCTAAATAGAGGAGGGTTACGTTTAGTAGGTGTACGTAGAGAGTTTAGTCGGTGAAGAAGGTTCGGTTGGTCTACATGGAGAGGGTCAAGTTGGGGAGAAGAGGGTTCGGTTGGTCTACATGGAGAGGGTCAAGTTGGGGAGAAGAGGGTTCGGTTGGGTTCGAAGAGGAGGGTTCATTTGGAGATGAGAGGTACGCCTGAGACTAGAAGAAGAAGAAGAAGAAGAAGAAGAGGGTTTCGGTTGGGCCAGGAAGGAGAGTAGAGGTTGGGCCACAGGCTAGCGTCTTTTCCCCCTTGTATTCCTCTGTTGGGCTTGACTGTCTTCCCCAATAATTCTCAGCCCATTACTAACCTTACTGTTCACTTTAATGTTTTGAAAACACGTGTTCTCCTTTCGAACTCTTAATTGACAAACTTATAATTTTAATCAAGATAATTAAAATTAAAATTGAAAATTAAAAATAACAAAGTGTCATTATTTTCCAATTTTTAATTTTTAAATTGACAAATTTTTAAGTTCTAAGATGTCTAATTTAATCAAATAAATGTTTAACAAACTTGACAAAATTCCTTTTAAGTGGATGAAAAACATGTCTTTTTTATTAAAAAAAAACCCAAAATTGATAAACAATTTTTTTTTTCTAAAGGTTAATTTGTTTGACTATTTACTAGGACGAGATGGATAGTTAGAGGTTTTAGCCAAGATATTACTTTCGAATAACTAATAAACAACTTTTAGTAATCTTAATTAAGGCCAAAATGTCAAAAAAAAACTATTCTTATTTTCATATATGTTATATAAGGAAAGCTTAAAAATAGTACCTCTCCTTATCATATATGCCTTAACCCAGTACATGCCTTGGTCTCTGATTTTTTTTTTTTTTCAACTTTGTCTCTTCGTTTTTGTTTTCTTCTTTAACATTGCTTTGATCTAGATTTGTCTTTATAATTTATTTTTATGTCTATGTATAAGAACCTTGCGGTGGTAGCAGAATATTTCGTTGTTTGATTGATGCTTAATTTTTTTTAAAAAAATTTAATTTTATTAATTTAAAAAAATTAAAAATTCAAGTTTGAGGATCGAAAATAAAGATTAAACAAATATTCAATCATTTTTTTATGCTAACATCATGGAATAAGTTGCATAGCCAAGGAAAGATTATTTTTTATGGTCACTCGACTTTTTTTTCTTTCTAATTAGATCCTCACATTGATTTTTTTATTTGACTTGATAGTTTGTTTTAGTTTCTTAGATATGGGGTTCTCACAATGTCTAGGAAGAATTTTATTGCTTAGTAAATGCTTGATTTTATAAAATAAAATAAAATCATGTTAATATAAAATAATTAAGTGTTAAGGGACCTAAATTAAAATTGAAAAAATATGGTGGGTTAGGATAAACAAGCATCACAAATTGGTTGGCTTATGTAGACTGTCGTTTATGGCAGAACACCACCATCCATATTTTCATAGGAAGTGGTGTAACGAGATCTTCCCAGTGGAGCAACGCATGTGATGGTTGGTGGTGCATGGTAGCTTCTTTTTTGTTTTTTTTTTCCTCTCATTTCTCTTTTCTCTCTTCTCTGTTTAGGATTTGCGTTGCTCTGCGAAAAAACAAATTTATCTTGTCATTTTGTTTATTCTTTTGATTTCTTTTTTTTCTTGCTTTCGGTACTTCTTCAAAATTGATTTTTTTTTTAATTTCATCATTCAATATTAGGTTGACTAGGAATTGAGTTTTGTGGTTTTTTTCAAAGGTGTGATCTCAATCTCGTTACCCGAATCATGAGCTTGAAATGCTAACCATAGTTGACATCAATATTTTTATTTAGATTTTTTAAATCAATTTTCATTTTTAGTTTTAAAAATCAAGATCCTATATAAAAATCTTAGGTAGTCACTGCCTCTATAAAAAAATATATTTTAAGAGGCTCATCATCCATTTTATTTCTTAGTCAAAATTCTCCAAACCATCATACCCATATTTTCCTGTCGGCATGAATGGTTAAAATAACTAGTTACAACTTCAACTTTTCAAAAGTTAATCCTTCATTTGTATAAATGACAAACAAATTTCAATGATATTGACAATCATCGTTTTCAACATTTCAAAAGGCAAATCATTTGCTTTACAAATGTTTTAAAGAAGATAATCTCGTTGGGCAGAAGGCATAAACACTTATCCTCTTGTAACATATTCAAATTTTCTTATAACCTTTTGTATTACCATCATTTATCCAATAAAAAAATTCATACTTTTTGTATCTGAACCTCTATAACCAATATTTTTTGTATTAGTTTCAATACAAATGTAAATAAGATTCCTTTAAATCTTACTTTAAATATATCTCTTATTTTAATTCTGTTTAAATTTCTGCAAACTTAAGTATGCTCTGTTTTTATTAGAGGATCATATCATTATTAGACTTGCCTCTTCATTTACATTATAAATTTATATGTTTTATATTCCGTTTAAAAAAAACAAATATGTCGGTTAGAAACCTGTAACCGGATTTGAAGATCATTCTCATATGTAATAACACCATAAATTTATTTGTGTATTCATGTTATTGAAAATTTATGTTTTATATTCTGTTGTTTTAAAAGCATGTAGATCTGCTAGAATTTTTGTAGCGGGCAAGTTATACATCTCAATTTTATGTCTGTTTTGCATACATAATTCTTGTCACGCTTAATTAAAAATAATTAATGTCACGGGTCTCTTCTCATAGGATTCTGTTGGTTGTTCGATTCACAAGACATACCTAATTTTGAAGCTCTAATCAAAACGAAAGCAAAATGTATCCAACTTTTGACCCGAATTCCACGCAGTGTATCTAATAGAGAATCCTGTCTTTTGACTTCAGAATTTCGAGGAAAAGTGATGGTGAATTTGTTTTATAAATTCAACCTGTGGGACGTTAGTCTTATATGCCATGATGTCCTTGTAGCTGGTCTAAGAATACCATGTGTATGTAAAACAAAAATGAAAAAAAAATTCTTAAAAACTCTCGATTTTCTTAATTGAGCTTCCCCCAGTTTGAAATTAGTTATCTATCAATTTCATGCACATTGCACCACTGCAAGTTTTGATTGATTTAACTTCATTCATATAAGTTTGCATTTGCAATCTATATGAGGTTCCTGGTTTGGAATTTGGATCAAAATTTGCATGTTTAATTGATCAAAATTTGGATCAAATTCATGTTCTTCACTGTTTAATTGATCAAATTCATGTTCTTCACTGTTCTTCATTGTATCTGTCTCTTATGTTTTAAAAGAATAACCAGACACTACTTAAATAGTAAATTATATTATTGTTAGTTTCTCGAGGCAATAAAATATTAATCAATGACCATTGATAATATCATGTTTTAATTAGTATTTCATTATTTATTGTTCTTATTGAAAAGTAGAAGGTAGGGTTGACATTGCAGCAAATAAGAAACTGTATCATGTTTTAATTAGTATTCATTATTTATTGTTCTTATAGAAAAGTAGAAGGTAGGGTTGACATTGCAGCAAATTAGAAACTGTAAACGTGATTCTGGGATAGTTTTAAGTTTCAGGGACTTAAGTAGAACATTTTACAAACTAAAGAAGGAAAGTAAGCTTTATCCAGCAAGTCTCATATTAGCCCAGCTCAGGAGATTGATCACCCTGCTGGGAAACAACAGTGTCCTAAGGTCTGTCCTCGTAGAGATGGGAAATTTTCTTGAAAGAAAATCTTAAACTGAGCTATAACCACACCCTAGACGTGCATTGGGATGCACAACTATTACAGCATATCCATGCCTAAATTCTGGCTATTTATAATTGCAAAAAGAGATGATGACGAAGTATGTACACCGATCGTCGCCAATGACTGTCTGCGGCTAAAATGAAGAGGGACTTCTTGGAAGCACACCATGTCACCCTCCACGCTTTAAGCTAGTTAATTTGCTAGTGAGAGGCAACAGCTAAACGGATTTCCCCCTCTTCTGGAACAAAACTCACTCGTTTCTGCACATGATCATACCAAAAATGTCAATATATAGTGTCCGAAAGTCATAAAAAATTATGTGTGAGGGTTTTTGTTAGGGCAACTAGGGCATAATAAATGACGGATATGTAGCTTTCAAACCATCAATTCGAAGACAGGGAACCAGAAAATAGAGACTAATTACTACTTAATGTCAACCAATGTACACATGACTATATACATACCAAACAAGGATCAACAACCTACACTATCCATGGTGGTTGGAACAGCCAAGAAATTAATTAGAAGGTTAATTACAAAGGTATGTGACCCTACAGGTATAGGCTTAAGTTGTTTTTAATTTTTTATTATCATTTATTTGATAGATCCTTGAAATCTACCACTGGTTTGCCTTGAAAGGGTCCGCTCTCTTTGGTGACTAGAGCTTTTAAGGGTGAAGACTGAAGATGTTCGGTAGCATGTCATCTCTTTGTTCGTTGTCCACTACCCTTCTTTCTCCTAGATTATAAATTTAGTGTATATAAGAAAGAATCACAGATAAATTATAAGCAATATTCATCAAAGATGACCCACTGATATTCTAATTTCAGAGTTTTCATTTTCCTTTTCTTTTGTTTTCTTCCGTTCACTTCTAATTGCCGGTGTCCATTGGGGGCAATTTTCTAGTGCTTTTACGAGAAACTGGATTTCAAGAAAAAATTATCCTGAATTAAAATGTTCGGAAGAGATGAATAATCATGCACTTTGTAGTTTGTAGCTCAGTTATTGAATAAGAAGAACCTACTTTTAAATTCTAAAAAGAAAAATGAAGAAAAAATGGAAGGAAATAACAAAAATATGTTCCTTGTGAATCATAGGTCGACAAGATCACAATTATCCAAGTTGTTTTATTGGAATAAAGATTTAATTTAAAAATATATTGTCTCTAAATATTGCTCTGCATTCTCCCTGATTTGCCGCATGACTGTCTTAAAACTAATTAATTCAAAGCCGTATAAAAAACAATCAGCTTTAATTCAGATGGAATCATGAGTGCGATTTCTGTAGCAAATCTGCCTAGCAACTACAAAATTTAGATGTAATTATAAGAGATTCACATGATCAATGGCACCAGAGCAAAGGCAATGCACATGCAGCACATGAAAATTAATTAAATTAAAAAACAACTAGCACACACCTTAGTTGTCTTGAAACTCTCCGTAATGCTACCAAGCTCCGGCTGCCATTGCACGTGCCGGTTGTGATCATGCTCACCATTAGCCTCACCGGAATTGTCCATGTAAAGATCAATAATCTTCTCAGCCACCTCTGCTTCATCTTTGCTCTCCTCCACCAATTTCTGCACTTGTGCCTTAGGCAGCCTCACCTTTACCCGAACCGTGTTAGGCCCGTCGGACGTTTGACCCGACGATGATCTAACCATCGGAATGTCAGAAACTGATCTCCGAGACAACATCAAGCACTCGAGCCGATCTTTGGCACTCATATGTATGCCTGACTGAACCCTCCTGGTATTCCTAGGATCTTTTTCCTCAGGAAACTTTGGCAACTCTACTAAGAAATAAATCTTCTTGGCCTTCAACTCCTGTTGAGGCTCCAATGGTTTAGCTCGAATTCCAAAATGCTTGACAGCTTCGGAATCCAATAATACATACCCTGGATAATCCTTAACTACATCGCTGGCTCTTGCTGGAGTCTTTAACTTGAATGTTTCACCATTGATCTTCATCACCTTTGCTTTCTTCCCTCTTCCTAGATTGTTTCCCATCTCTGGCTGTGAAATGTGTTGCTATCGTAAAGTGCTACGTCCGTGACAATATTTATATGCATAGTCTAGAGATGTTAAAAAACAATTTGATACTATAGTTAGTAACAGTAAGTTTGAAAATTCGGTGTGGTGTGAATCTGTGGAAATTCTCTCTATATATAGAAAAGTCAAAATAAGCATGTGAAACCGGAGTGGGAAAACTCAAAACCATCACGACTAAGTTTTGATTTATGGAGTGAAATAGAAAAGAATGATTGGGTTATTACTCCGTTAAAAAAATTCATGGCCTGCAATCTCTCTGCAATCCAAACCGTAGACAATGATTTTTTTAAAAAAATTAGAATAGTAAATTAAAAGTTTTTAATACAATTCGAAAAGGATAAGGTGAAATTGCATTATTTTATTGCATTTATGAAATGCAACATTTAAATATGTTGTTTTTTTAAAACGAGATAATTACTAATTAATCGGCTGATTAGATACAATTGTATAACCAGTTGATCATTTCACACAAAAATTATAATTTTTTAATTTTTTTTTTAAATATATTTTATGAGTAAAAATATATATTTTTGTCCAACTTGTAGACTAAAAAACAGACTTTAATTAAAGTTTTAAAAAGTTATTGTTCACACAGTAGTTTTCACGGGTGATTCTAAGCAGTCGGATGTGAGTTTACCATAACTAGACAAGGATCTGCCTAAGACAAATTATGTAGATGGCCTAATAAATACATTTATAGAGCAATTGGACAGATTTAGACCGAGAAGCTTTAGTTGCGCTAAACTATAATAAAGGCTAAAAAACCATTACTTTTAATTTGACTACGCTCATATTTTTACATGAATTCTCGTTATCATATCTTTACATTTAAAAAATCTTTATATGGGTCCTGTTTCTGATATTTTTAATATTTTTTATAAAATAATCAATCTATTAATTCTAAATTTTAATAAATATCATGATTATGAACTAAAATATTAATTAAAATTTTTTTCACCGTTTCCAATGAGAACATATAATAAATGTTGTACTTGAAAATGCTACATTCAATTAATATGGATGTTTAAATTAGTTTGTACATACCTTAATTAATCCCATGAATTCTAAGTTAACGATTATGTAACCGATAACATTTAAAAGTATTCGGCTTTGCCTTCACTTTTTATTTGTTTTTTTTTTGCAATAATTGCCTAATTTACACCTAATAAATGGAGTAACCGAAGCCTCCAGAGGTGTTGCAATCAACTTTTTGAGAAGCCCATCAAGCGAAGGTGACGAGCAGGCAAGATTCCTTTCCCATCTTGTCACTCACAAAGCGAAACATCGTGGGGATAAACTTACTTGGACGCCTTCAGAAAAAACTGGATACGTACAAAAGTAGATCGGCTTACGTCACATTAGATGTCAACAACGTTGTCCTGTCTGCCTGCCACTCCGTTCTTATCACTTTCAGGTCAACAGAAAGTACATCAGACCGCTACAGGATCTCCAGTTAGCCGGCAAACAGCAATCATCCACAATATTCAACCGTGCTTGGATAAATTAGCTTCATCATCATTCGGTGAAAACGATATATAATTGTATTTTTCTTAATTACTAGAAATTTAAAAACGAAGTGACTGCGAATGAAAAGGATTTTTTAGATATAAAAAATAAAAATAAAAATAAAAATAAAAATAAATAAAATAATATTATTAGCTCTACAGGCCATAATAATAATTCTTCAACTTATTCAAGTTGGATTTTAATTCAAACCGTATTTTTTTTATTAAAATAAAAATAAAATAGTATTATTTTAATTAAAATTAATTTAGTAATTTGTCGGGTTGGTCTATCCAACCCATAATTTTAATTCGGGTCAAATTCTTGCCCAGGTTAGACCCTTGCACAGGTCAAACCGTAATTATTATGAATATTTGGAAAATGAACTGAGAAACTTTTGGAAATTTGCTTGATAGGTCAAAACTTGGAATTTAAGCCAGACCTAGTGGACGAGCTACCCTTCTAACTCTCCTTACAAGGCGCCGCTGATTAAGCATGAGAAGGCCCAACATATGACAATGATCAGAAAGTTTATCCTTTCTGGATATATATATTCCAGGCAATAACTTGGTAATTTCTTTGCTAGTTTGATCTTTTCACTGAAAAACTGTTCTGCAGTGGAACTTTTCTGGTTTTGTATGCTGGATTTGGAGAGTCTTTTTCTTGTCTTTGAATTTTACTTTAGAAGATATCAAGAACTATTTTGAAGGAATTCTCAAGTAAAAAATCAGGGATGAACATGTCTTTATATAGTGAATTTTGAATATGAAATATATATAATAAAGATATTTATTTTTTAATGGTGTAAGTATTTAATAATTGCAGAGTTAGCAGCTATTATGATCTATAATCTTAGTATAAAACCATATAATATAAGCTTGAATTTAATTGTTGCTTTCAATTTTGACAACAGATTCACAAGAAATCTAGTTTATCTGGTAAAAAAATATGAACAGTCGGTGATCAGAGTAGAAACCTCCTTCATCACTGACAAGTAGTACAATCACCGGCAGGAGTTGTCAATCTGATGAGGCTGCCAGTTTGCAAATAATACTATTACATCGACACTCTTTATTATAGGTAAACGAAGAAATGAACAAGTCTTGTCATTTCACGGTCCCTCCATCCTTTTGTTTTTTTCTTAAAATTCATAAATCCCATTGACTGAATTATTGTACAATAAAACTAAATGAATACAGTTTTTTTTTTTAATTGTTGGTTAATTAAATCCCATTGACAAAAAACATGTCCTTCACCGTAAAAAAAAAAAAAAAAAAAAAACCAAGCACCCATGCTTAGCTTTGTAAGCCCACTAATATGTCTTACCTTATTTCTATTAGATGAGGCATTCAAGTTCAATGTCTTGGGCTCAAGCAACTCAACTCTTTCTATAGCTTGGTAGTATTTGTTTTCTAAAAAATATTTTATTTTTTAGATTTTAATTAAAATACACTATATTAAAATTATTAAAATAAGATTTAAGTTTTTTCATAGTTTTTAAACAATACAGTGGATTCTTTGAGAGTATAATTAACAATTATTTAATTAATTATTATATACCTAATATGCAAAAATTTAAAATTAAAATGTGCTTATGAATATTCAATGAATTTTTCAAAAAAAATTATTGTTTTCTTAAAAAAAAAAAAACCTATATTAAATTGCTTATAGACATGTGCATTGGAATTGTGATGCAAAGGATTTTTTAAGATAATTTTTTGCTTGAAAATATATTAAATTAATTTTTTTTAGAATTTTTTTATTTTTAATATCAATACATCAAATACTAAAAAAATATTAAAAAATATTAATTTAATATTTTTTTAAAAAATTAAAATACTTTTAAAAATCACACAAAAACAGAAACAGAACCGACACCAACCATATTTAAAATGAAACAATCCCCATAAAGCTATGGCCTAAAGATTTGAAAAAGGTGAGGTGGGGTGGCGCTCCACGCAAGCCTAGACACAGTCAATGCCCAATGTCTCGGGCCTGAGTTGGAATTCTTTCGAAGCTTAACTAGAACCGACATGTTTGCCCATGTTTCAATACAAAATTTAGCTCAGAAGAATTTTAATTAAATTGTGCATTCCGAAAAGTAAAATCTAAAATTCAAGGATGTCAAACTTTTTTTTAACACATTATCAAAAATACAATATAAATTCAAATTACAAAATTAGAAGTAAAATCTTTTAATTAATTATATATTAATAATTCCGTCAAAGAAATTAAATTATGTTGAAATCTGATAAAGAGAATCAATAATATTATAATCAATGAGTGATCTAAATAAAATAAGAGAGATAGTATGAATAAAAAAATTAATAATAAAAAAATTAAAATGTCTCGGAACAAAACTTTTCAATACAAAAAAAAAATTATTGAAAAATAAAAAATACACAAGAACTCGATGACAACTTGATTGCTTTCATCACAGCAAGTTTCTAATCAGTAAAACTTCATGTTAAATGACCCTCAAATTCTAGAAAGAAGCACACGTGACCCATAAAACTCAAGATTTTTCCAATCTCTCCAAACATTTTTCATATCTATTTCGATACTTATCTACATGATGTGAATTGTAACATTATCATATCTTTTTAATAAATATGCGGAAAATAATTAAGAGTTTCTTTTTAATAAATGTGAGGAAAATATAAACACATAACAAATTTATGCTATCTTTTGACATAGATTTTCTTTAATAGGAAGAGTTTCTCAAACAAAATAAATAATTTAATCTAATGATGTCAAATATAAGATAAGATTATAGCTAAATGCCCCTTAAAACAAATACCAAGATCCAATTTAATAAGGTTTTAAATTTTAATGTAATTTACTATTTTAGAATTAAAATTATATGTTGAATGAAAAATAATAATACAGGCAAGAATAGAAATGATATAAATTGTTTTGTTTAAATGAGTCTTTTTTTTTAATATTTACAACTATTGTAAAAAATAATAATAAAAACTTTATATATTTTTAAAAAATTTGCATCTATTAAGTCAAAGGGAATTTCAAAAGTCAAATTTAATAAACTTGTAAATTCGATCCAATTTTACTGATTTTACACGAGTTAAGTATAATTTTATTAGATTTACAAGTTTTTAATATGATTTTACACGTTAAATACTTGTTAACTCTTAAAATTAATTTTACAAGTCAATTCTTGATTTTAACAATAATAATCTAAATAGCTATGAAATAAGAACACATATGGCATACCGAGGAGGAATTAAACCCGCATATTTAAAATCTAATCCTAGTCGGATTTTAATTAAATCTTGTTAGGTTGGTTGCCATTAATGTGCAACAACCATTGACAATTGCAGCAGCCACCATTGTAAAAAAAGATGACTGCAATGGTGGGTTGTTGGTGGCAGCCAACAACCATTGTCTAATGTCAAAGTTTGGTAAGTTTGGCAGCCACCATTATTGACAAAAGAGTAAGAGGAGCTGCCATGGATGCCTATAAATAGAGGCATATGTTAGAGAGCAAAATGAGAGAGTTAAGAGAAGGAAAGTAAAGCCAAAGATGTGAGAAATGTAGGAGAGAGTGGGCTGCCAAAGGCAGCGAGTAGCTGCCATTGCAAGCACTAAGAAGAGAGAAATAGAGTGAGGTTGAGAGTTGCCAAAGAGGGGATGATTCCTCCTCCTCTATTGTTGTAAATCTTATACTCTCCCTATATAATGCAATGGCTTCTCCCGTGGATGTAGGCGGTTTGCCGAACCACGTTAAATATTGTGTCGGTGTGCTTAGCCTCCAATGGGCAAATATCAGAACATCACCGGTCGGAATTCCCTTCAATTGGTATCAGAGCTGATGGTTTGAAGTGGTGTTTGATTTTTGCTCAAAAATGAAAGTTGTCAAAATTGTGTTTTGACCATACCACCATGTAGAGGAGGAAGAGACGAAGACACCTGGTGAAAACGGCGTCAAAATCGGACATCGGACATGGCCGCACTCTCCATCACTCTCCACGCGTCTTCTTCACCCGGATGGGGTTGACCCGACCCGAATACCGGTTGACCCGACCCATGTGACTGACCCGGATAAAGATGATGTCAGCATGTACAGTAGACATGTCGGGGATGACGTCATCCCGATGTAATTATGACATCGGCATGTACGGTAGCATGCCATGTCGGCGCCCGCCCAGCGGCCACGTCGGCACGGTGGGACCACCGCCACGTCATCGGCCCGCGAGCCGAGCCGAGTTGGAGCCGAGCCGCGAGCCGAGGGATAGGATCCAGCGTAGCTGATCCTATGTGCAACTGGATCTGAGATTGAATCTAAGATTGAATCTGAGCCGTTCATCGGCCGAATTGTTTTGATCAAATCTTAGCCGTCTGAAATGCGATTTGGACGATTTCAGACTTGTTTCCAGCTAATTTGATCGTTCTGGATGCAATGGTATGGTCCGATCATTGAGATTGAGACTGAAAATGGTGGTGGTGAATTATTGAAAGAGATTGCCCGATGAAGAGGCATCGAAGGTCATCATGGTGGTCGATGGAGATGAAGAAGGAGAAAGTACACATGTTTGCCCAATTACATGTGCTGAACTGCTAAGTGGGGAGAAATTTTAATTGCCTTGAAGGAAGGCAAAATTGGGATACTCTAGACACCCGATCATGTGGACGATTTGAGGTGGAGAGTGGAAATTGATGAAGACCAATCTTGACGAATCTAAGAACTGGTAGTCTCGCCAGATGTTGAGAAATCGGGTATAAAACCGGGATACCCCGAGATCACTTGTAAAGGACGACCGCAACAAAGCTAGCAAATGGTTGTATATACGAAAAGGCGTACGGTGGATAGATACGTTCTAAGAAGTTCCGTCTAGGAGATTGGGTTTTAAGCGGGACCGGTGTGACCCCTCCAAATCTTTCCGGGAACTTGCTTAGTTGAAGGATCATCCACACAAGTACTATTTTTGTATATGTGTAACGCTTGTAATGAAACTGTTGAAGACTAGCAAGATGACGGCACAAAGGAACAGTTGGGTTTCGTATGTTCAAGGATCGATGGAGTGGTGATTTCTCCAAAGAAGTTAGATTCGTGACTGTAATTTCTCGAAGGGAGAATTAATGAAGACCCGATAATGGAAGAGAAATACAACAAGGGATAAAGATTGGCACCCTATTTTGACTTGGATAAATGTTGTGACGGGATGAGAGCTGTCAAACATAAAAGCAAAAAATAGGGAGAAATCGGAGAACCGAAATTGCACGAGAGCACACGGAGATTGTGCGGGGAGTACCCGAAGGATCCAACGAGGTACCGTAATGAGACAACGGTGCAAGGAGAAGAAGAGTTCCTAGATGAAGCTCAGAGTAGAGACTGTGTGAAAAAAAAAGTTGTACAACAAGAAGTCTCTTGTGCTCTTGATAAAGGCAACAAGCGAGGATCTTTCCAATGCATGCAAGGATGGAAAGATGAGCTATTGCGAAGCACCTAATTAAGGGGGTGCGACCGCCGATGAAAGGCGAAAACACCAAAGAGAGTTGGTGTGGGTGGAGCTATCAAGCGAAATGCATAGAAGCTCCAAACATAGAAAATGAGATGGAGGATTGCGAAGAGTGCACCGCAACTCTCTCTTTCTATGTGATCGGTGGCGGTGATCTCTCCCAAGTCCACATGGTGGTAGAGAATCTTAGAGTCATTGGAGACATCCCCGATGAAGGAGGATGTGACCGCTTCATGACGGGCGAAGACACCTCGGGCGAGAAGGTGTGTGGGCCATGAAACTAGCCCAAGTTTGGACCGTCTCATGACGACGAGACGGAGACACCTCGGGAGAAGGTGTGCGGACCATGATATGAGTCCAAGTTCGGACCGTCTCATGACGACGGCGGGAGACACCTCGGATGGAAGGTGTGAGGACCATGACATGAATCCAAGATAAGACCGCCCCATAACAACGGGCAAAGACACCTCAGGAGAAGGTGTGAGGACCATGATATGAGTCTAAGTTCAGACCGTCTCATGACGACGAGCGGAGACACCTCGGATGGAAGGTGTGAGGGCCATGATAGGAGCCCAATTATAGAATGCCTCTGAGCCAATGTGATGGCTGGTATAAGTGGACAAGTGTATAGCCAATGAAGAGGCTATGATGAGTATAGAGACAAATGCGGGATTGACTTTCATGGATATTGCCCCCATGCTAAAGATCAATGAGCTAGAAGACATTTGCCTTGGATAATAAGTGGATGACTTGTGGAGCATTAAGACGCGATTGCTAAGTAGGAGCGAGAGGGCATGCGCAGTTCCGGAACAAGTTAACTCTTGTCAAGGTGGTGAGCTCGGTAATGGCATTGTAATACTCGAGTATGAAGACAGAGATGGATCAACCTTTAATGGGCCGCCCCATGGTTAAAGGTGGAGAGCTACCCGGACTCTTCGAGACTAAGAGCGGGAGACTCACGGAGAAGTAAGGCGTGGTTCCTAGGGAGGAACAGAGGGCGCACGCAACTCCGGGATGAGTAGACTCTTGGAAGAGTGGTGAGCTCGAGATCACATTAAAATACTCAATGACTGTCGCACTTGGAAATATCCGTTTGAGGGGGGTGTTGTAAGCCTTGGTGTAAGGCTTGATAAATCATTTCGGGCCAAGCATGGTTGATATGCTTGAAGGGAATGTTGTTCCGCAGACAAGCGTTAACACTCTTCGGGATGAGATGTGACAAACCATCCGGTTGAAGTGATCCTTTGGAGTGAGCAAAGGGGTGCTTAGGTGACTCGTGATTGAAAGGTTTGGCAAGTACCTGTAAACTTGGCCATAAACGCTCTCGAATGGTAAGCTTGGAAGAGCTGCAAGATGCAAGCCTGTCTTTGAAGAAGCAAGAGGACAGTTGCCCCACATGAATGGCAAAGGGGTGATTGTTAGGTTGGTTGCCATTAATGTGCAACAACCATTGACAATTGCAGCAGCCACCATTGTCAAAAAAGATGGCTGCAATGGTGGGTTGTTGGTGGGCAACAACAACCATTGTCTAATGTCAAAGTTTGGTAAGTTTGGCGGCCACCATTATTGACAAAAGAGTAAGAGGAGCCGCCATGGATGCCTATAAATAGAGGCATATGTTAGAGAGCAAAATGAGAGAGTTAAGAGAAGGAAAGTAAAGCCAAAGATGTGAGAAATGTAGGAGAGAGTGGGTGCCAAGGCGGCCCGAGTGGCTGCCATGCAGCACTAAGAAGAGAGAATAGAGTGAGGTTGAGAGTTGCCAAAGAGGGGATGATTCCTCCTCCTCTATTGTTGTAAATCTTGTACTCTCCTATATAATGCAATGGCTTCTCCGTGGATGTAGGCGGTTTGCCGAACCACATTAAATATTGTGTCAGTGTGCTTAGCTTCCAATGGGCAAATATCAGAACATTACCGGTCGGAATTCCCTTCAAATCTGATGAAAATTGTTCTAAACATAAGGGCCACGGTAGCTCAATCCAAACAAAATCAGATTTTGTTTTTTCTAGGTGGTTTATGGTTACATAACATTGTACTAAGAAACAACCATAATTAAAGGTTACAGTTGGGTAAATAATAATAATAAAAAAAAACTATATGTGGGGAATAATAGATAATAACAGGACTTGATGTTTCAACTTTCACGTGCCCTACAAACAGTAATAGATGTCTTAAAAGTTATGCTTCTGTTTTCCATTTTTTGTTAGGTCTCACAGTACTGATCATGATTTCCCACAGCCCAAGGACTGGAGATCTCTAGCCTTTTCCTTATGGGAAGGACGGGTACAGCAACAAAGCAATTTTTTTAGAAGCAGTATAGAACTGCGTTCCACACAATCTTTTTTTTTTAAAAACAGAAAAAATTTCTTAACATTAATTTTTTTTAATAGTTTTGATACATTAATATTAAAAATAATTTTTTAAAAGACATTATCATACTCCCTATCTCTCCCTTGAAGGTTCACTAATTCATGATGTATTGCTACGTCAATCATCTTTATAAATCTTAAAATTACTACAGACTTATATAATCGTTAATTTTAGAATCTATAAAATTAATTGAAACACACATACTAATTAGTAAACCCAAATTAATAAAAACAAAATTAAATCAGACATGAACTTTTAATGACTGAAAAAGGACATTGAAGCTCGATCCAGTATTCTTAAACAAGTTTCTTGTGAAAAACGAGAAAAATAAAGAGAGACCTACACTGTACTTTGGCCAGCTGTTGTCATTAAAACCCGAAACAATACTGGGAATTGGATGGAGACCAATACAGCTTAAAGACAAAAAAAAAAAAAAAAATCTGAATTGATTTGTTACCTGATTGACTATGGCTTCACCCACTCGAAATCCTCTCATTTATTGATTTAAAAATAATAATAATTAAAATAACATTATTTTAATTATTATTTAAAAAATTAAAAATTAATCTAGATAAACTCTCCTGACATGAAACTCAAAGTCAAACCTCAAGTTGGATTTTACAACTATACCTTGACCACCAGCACTTTGTGAATTTCAAATTTGGGCACTTCACTGATTCATGGCTGTTTCCATTTAGCTTCTATCCTTCTTTTATCTATCAATTAAATTGCTAACATAAATCCTCAAACCAAGTCCTAATCCTTGAAGTTTTAATTATGTTATTTTAGCCCCAAAGTCGGATATGTATTAATAATTCCACATTTGTTTCATCCATGAACTGTTTTTTCATGTGCACATGAAAGTTAATAAATTGAACTCTGAGGTAATTGTATCGTGAAAATGGAGAAATAGTGGTCATATGTACGGGAAGTATTTGTTAATACATTGTGTTGGGTCATCGTATATTGGTTGTGAAAGTGATTAATGGTGAGTTTACGAGGGAAAATCTCACCTTATAAGCAAGTTTTGTAGGAGAAGATAGACTCAATATCACCTAATAATAATTGGTATTATTAAAAAAATATTAAGGATGAAATTAAAAAATAAAATAAAAAAAGGTAAGAATTGAATAAAAATAAGGGCTAAATTAAAAAAAAATTCCAAGCTTTTTAGTATAGAAGGGCAATATGGTCTAGGGAGTGCTTGTTTTTGTAATTCAATTAGCTTTTCAAATTATTTTTTCTCAGCTTCATTGAAAAATAAAATTTTTTGATTTTTTTTAATTTATAATTTGACATTTGATTTTAAACCCTTAGCTTCATTGTTTGTTTCACTATACTTTTTAATGCGTTATCCTGATCTTATATCCTGGGTAATAGGTTAGTTAAGTTAATCATGGTTGACTCGGATTTTTTTACCTTAGTTTTTTTTTAACAAATTGATTTTTTTACAACTTCATCAAAAAATTATTTGCCCTTGAGCTTTGTCATTTTTTTTCTTCTCTTATTGTTTTGTTATTTCGAGAGCCCATTGGTCAAGCTAACCCGGGTTAATTTATATTTTCTTTCTCAATGTCTTTTTATTTAACTTTAGACTTTTTTGCTAGGTCCGTTTGAACGTCTACTTTTTTTTATCCTGGTCTCATGTCGGAAGTGGCGAGTTAATTAAGTCAACCCGGATTGACTCAGAGTTGATTATCTCGATTTTTTTATGAGTTTTTGTTTTCATTTTCATCATTTTGCATTAACTTATTTGTCATTGAGCTTTATCATTTTTTCACTTTTTTTCTGTTTCGTTATTCCGAGAGAGGGTTGGTAATGTTAACTCAGGTTTTTTTTTAATGTTTTTTTATTGAGTTTTGGTCTTTTTTACTAGGTTCTTTTTTTAAAATTATTTTTTTTTATCCCGATCTGATAGGATGAAAATGAGCTGCTGTAGTGGGGTGAGTTTCTTTCGGAATAAGAACAATAAGAGTATTCTCCAATTCTATAGGAAAGGTCCCTGACTCAAATGCAGAACATATCATGGTTTGTGGGTTCGTCAAGTTAGCCCAAGTTATCTTGGGTTTTCTTCTTCAACGTTATATTTTTTTCATCTTTGACATTAGGTCATTAGGTCTTGAACTTTATAATTTCTTTGTGTTTTTCTTTCTACGGGTTGTTTCGGTTTCATATCCCGGATCATGTTTTAGTAAATTTAACCCAATTTGTCTTGGATTATCGTCACATGAATATCTTTTTTTAGAGTTGGAAAACATTTGGCTCAACCTATGACGTAGCACGGGCCACCTATCTAGTTCATGACTAAGCACGAACGGCCAGGCCACCCCTCTCCTTCTCCCTCTTCTCTCTCCATCTCTTTTGCTCTCCTTCTCTTTCTACTTCTCTCTCACACATATTTGCTCCCTTTCCCTTTCCCTTTCCCTCTCTCTCTCTTACCTTACTTTCTCTCTCCTCTTTTCTCTCACACCTTTGTTCTCACCTGCACAAGACACACCTCAATATATTTTTATTCCAAAGATATTAATGTTGCATCATCACGTGCATATCAGATTTTTCTATGCAGAACAGACAACACTTTTCTTATTAGTGAATATTTTCTACCCATATCTAGCACCGCTAATCACCAATTTTTTTACCGATAGCACAACAAACACCACTATCAATAACGGGAAACAACCTCTCCACCAATGATATAACATCACTCTTCATGATCTATGAGTTACTTGTAACTCCACGCACTAAGATACCGATACATGTAACATCACTGTCCACATTTCATAATATAAGTTGACGTGATCAATGTCTATAAATACCTTGGTTACTAGGCAAACATTGAAGCAGAAAAATAGAAAATGCATGTTAACTCATGGCCAACACAGGCCCATACTAACACAAGCAATTTCATAAGTAATCCAAACTTCACACACAAAAGAGATCATAGATATATTTGCAACTATTTTCTATTTCATATATACAATTTCTCCTCGTATATTTATTGGCACAAAAGAGTCTTTTGTTCCGACAGAAGATTTATTTTGTAGGAAAAATCAAGCTTAGAGAGAAAAGCCCATATTCAAGCCAATTACACAGCCAGGAATGTAGACCCCGTTTGGAATTAAGGTTGAACCTGCTTTTCATTAAATTTTGAAATTTTTTTGCTTCAAATTAATTATTTTTTAGTGTTTTTGAATCGTTTTGATGTGCTGATATAAAAAAAATTAAATGAAAAATAATATTTTGATGCATTTCAAAGCAAAAAATACTTGGAAAAGTAATCTCTACCACACTATCAAACACCTAAAATCTTTATTGTTTGAAGTTGTCACTAATTTATCAGGTTCCATTTTAATCTTAAGAATCATTTCCGGGCTGGGAAATGCCATTTTCAAGGGGCTAAGTGATAAAATATGGCCATCTGCTTGTTAATTATCAAAATCCCCTTCCCAAATTGGTCAATCCACATCCCAATATTTTATACAAAATCTTTTCAATCCATTTCTAATTAAACACCTTTTAAATTTTAGATATTAGATAATATGCATGGATAATTAAGTGCTCATATATATTTATATTGGGAGACATAAGGAGAATATCATACTAAGTGTAGATTACACATGCAAACAATTACCATAATTATCACTCTACAATAATCCAATTAGTCTGGCCATTGTCAAATACGATATGAAATTCCTCGTCATTAATGTTGAAATGTACCCACCAGCTAGCTCCTCCGTCAACCTTCCAAGCTTTATAATATTAATTATCTAGGAAAACATAAAATGAGTTCCCTTAGGGCACACATTATAAACATTGAAATTTGAAAATCCTATTAATTACAACATTGCCTACCCATAGATTACCAGTAGTTGGATCGAAGATCCATTGACCAGAAATAAATTAGAAATTAAATCTTAATGTAATATGTACTCTGATGATCATACAAGTTATTAATAATTAGACTATAATCCTAGCCATGTGTGCACACATGAAGAAGCTGAAACCCTAGTTAATTTATTTAATCAGGAGCTAGATTAATTAGCCATCCATTCTCCCTTTTCTTAATTATTGCTTAAATGCAACAGAAGTAGGTTACATTAAATTAATCGCTAACTGTTCAGCAATAAAGGTGGTAATAATTATCGACAAAATAATTCTCCTTCTAGTTAACTAGCTAGGAAAAAAAAAAAAAAAAAAAAAAACCTAGCTGGTAACATCTTAGCTGATTTAATTTCCACGAACATCAGGCAACTAACTGAATTCACTGCATGCCATGGCTGGCAAGGAATTGCCTCATCTAAAAAGAATTAGAGTCGGCAATGATGTTGGCTCGCTCTCAACTTGGCAAGTTTTGCCCCAATTGCAATTTTGTTGCTCGTTTCCAAAACTGGTCTTATGACCAGGAGAAGCTGGAGCTGCAATGGTGAGATCAAGATTAATGTTCGAGGAACCAGAAGTAGCAACTTGCTGTTTCACCAAAGACTTATAATCATCTTCAAGACAACTGGCTGTGTCGGAAACCCTATCACTGTCATCATTTGATGATTTCTCTGGTTTGCTTGTGGTAATAGTATTCTTAGACCCCGTAGTAGTTGATGTAGCAAGAACAGGAGCAGGCTCAGTTTGAGGACGAGGAAGAATTTGGTTCAACCGATGATTATTTGGGTCTATTCCCATGTTTATCAGCTTTTTCTTTAAATGGGAGTTCCAATAGTTCTTCACCTCATTATCAGTTCTTCCTGGTAATCTTCCTGCTATCAATGACCACCTACAGCACCACACAAATTAACACCATGCTTTAGCATATTATGCATCTTAAACATAAGTACATTAAGTTGTTTGCATCTAGCCATAAGAGGAATCGATCGCTCACATCCTTGACCTTCAGACCAACCCCTTGAAAGGTCAATATATATGCCATGGATGCGTTTGAAAGACCATATGTGAATGATGCCCTCCGGGCCTATGTTTTTCCTTTATTTAGAGGGAGATCGTACCTATTTCCAAGGAGGGCATGTAGCTTGATAATGAGGTCCTCTTCATCCTGGCCAAAGTTACCACGTTTTATGTCTGGCCTAAGATAGTTTATCCATCTTAGCCTACAACTTTTGCCACAGCGGTGCAAACCTGATGGGAAGAATTACACAAATTTCTTCAGCATGTATATATAGATAGATTGAATATTGCTAACACATATAACATACATATATACCTGCAGCCATAGGGAGAGATCGCCAACAACCTTCACCATGAGTTTTAATATAATCAATGAGCTTCTGATCTTCTTGCACAGACCAAGCTCCTTTGTTATTTCCTTGTTTATCACAGCATGGTTTTCTCATAGCTCCGGTACTCTCCCTTCACCGACTCCAAGAATTGTAGCAGGAGAGATTGAGAGAGGCAAGGAAAAATTAATTGGGAAAGACTGAAACAAGGAGTCGAGTCGACGGCAGGGGAGATATGCATTTATAGAAGTAGTTGAAAAGGAAGGGTGTGAAGCGCTTGGAAGGTTGACTTGGACAGTTGGACTGGTGGTTTTGAGGTGAGTTAGAGTAGAGATATGAGAATGTCCTACAGTTAAGAGTGGATAAGCTACTTCCTTTGACGCTCTTGTTGCTTGCCGTTAAGTACCTATCACTTTCTTTACTTGTGTAATTTTTGGTAACGTGAATAATAAACTATTTTATTTTACTATAAAAAATTAATTTTTAATGGCATTTGTTCGAAAAAATCGATAAATTAAATTTTATAATAGATATTTATTATAATATTTATATTTTATAATTGACATTATTGTATATTTTTTGTGACATTTTTCATAATTTTAATAGTGATTGTTATATATTTTTACTTATATTGTATATAAAAAACACATTTGTTTAAGTGCCAGTGGCAATTGAAATAAATGCTTTTATATTCAATGTTGATAGATTTATATCACAATTGTTAGTAAAATTCATAGTTACATAACAATGTCTCGTACAGTAATCCAACCAAAGATTCAAGTCAGAAATTGGGTTAAACAATCACTAATAGAATTTTTAGGTTTACCAACAAAATTTTCTATCAGTATTTATGCTCATAATTTGTCGACATGAAACTTATCGACGGGTTCATGAAAGGAAATAATCCGTCTGATAAACTCTTGATGGTGATTTGTGGTCCATTAGTAATAATTTTATAGATGAATTTACCATCGGATAAAGCACGTCAAAAAAAATTTTACCCGCTTCATTCACAAGACTTACGTCACTGAATATAACATATCACCGATAAAAAAATCATATGTCATTCCATCAGTGATTATTTTTCGTTTGTCGGTATGTCCGTTGATGAATTTGACATATAAACATCAAACAAACCGTCTGTTATTCTGTCGGTGAGTAAATAGTAATAATAGTATTTGTAGTAATTCTTTTCCAACTCTCTAGAATATACCGACGATCTGAGTCTGTTGGAAACCCTGTTAGTAATAATTTAAAAATATATATTTTTAAATTAAATAAATGTTTTGATTTTTTAAAAAAGAAAATAGAATTTTAATTACGATGCATATGTAATCCCTAACCTCTCGAATGGATACATCCATCTATATTGGACTGGGCCTCCAAATTTTGCCTCAAATTGTAGATGTATGGGTCGATACTCTATTGAGTCGAAGAACAATGAAGATAATATCATTTCAAGTTTGCAGATTGTCTAGACGATATTCATTTCAAGCCTCTCACGTCCATAATCGTGTTGAAAATATTTTCAAACATGTTCTTTTCAATGTACATGACATCAAAGTTATGGCGGAGGAGATTAGTCTTTTAATAAAAGAGCTCATAGAAAATACTTTGTTTTACCTAATTATGAGTCAAACCAAAACCAAGAAAATTCTGCTTAATTACCGGAATGAAAACCAAATATAATATCTTCGTACTTTGATACCATGTTGTACAATTCTTCACCCGACGGTAGCAGCGGTGCAGCATCCCTTTCAATTCTGCCAACAAAGAAGTCCTTTATATTTTTTATGTACTTGTAATATGATGATAAGAACCGCCCGTGATAATCAAAAGAAGATGTTTTACCACCATTTATTGACGAGAAGGCATTTTTTATTTTCTATGCAATATTAATATGCTAGTTTTCCATACGTGCTCCAACTAGAAATCATTCAAAACACAAGAAAATCATTGATAATCCACATCAAAGCTGCCTTCATCTGAAACTTATGTTTTCTCGATGCATCATTTGTTAAAGCCCTGGATGACCACAATTGCTTAAACTCATCAATCAATAGATGAAGACAAACATCTATTTTCTGACATAGACTATTAAGACCGGGTATGACCGTAGATAAAAACATGAACTTCGGTTTCATACACATCCTCGGTGACAATGTTGTAAATCATGAGTATCATCGGCCAACAAGAATAAGGAGTAGCAAATGACCCGAATGGATTGAATCTTTCTATGCATATCTCAAGACGCACATTCCCTGATTTCATTAAAAACTAAGAATGTATCATATTAAAATATTTTCAGGCTTCACCATCAAAATGGTGCATCATCACTCTATCTACTGCGTTATGTGAATGATATCATGTCATGTACTTAACAGTCTTTGATGACATGAATAACCTTTACAGTTCAAAATAATATTGTTTAAAAAAAATTAAAAATGAAATCATATCTCATTTGAAATTTGCATGAGTTGATATGTTAAATCAATTGAGTTTGATCTGATCAAGTATCACCCGGTTCAATATAAAACTCAAGTTCAGTCAAATTGAATTTAATAACATTGAAAAAATTCATATAGATATCTCTCAATTGATATAGATATTAGAAATTTGGTTAAACAATTAGATCAATCCAAAATGATATTATTAAAAAAAATCAAATGATATCTCACTTGAGATTTGACCGGGTCATGAGTTGACCTATTAAATCAATTGGGTATGATCTGATCATGTCTCACTCGGTTCAATAAAAAACCAAGATCAAGTCGGATCGAGTTTAATAACATTGATAAAACTCATACAAATTTCTTTCAATTTATATAATTGTCATTAAATATATTTATAATAAGGATAAACAGCATTACAATTTAAAAATGATAGTCTCAATTAACTTTTAGTCTTGCATTGAATTGTTAATGTAGTGTAAATGTTATAGAATTAACTTAAATGGTGATATATATTATATGGATATAGATTAAGTTGCTTATACATGTGTGTGTGTGTAGTGTCATGTGTAATCAAATACATGCATGCATGTAAGTAACAAAATTTGTAGGTGATGGCAAATCAGTCATCCATAGTTATGAGTACAAGTTTTTATATTTTTGGAGAAATTATGAATTTAATCGAAAGTCAAAACCCTAGTACATGCAAGAAACAAAAAAAAAATCCAAAGTGAAAGTCTCCATGTGCTGCCAGCGATGTCATTGAGATGCATTCCAAACAGTACCACTAGCTAGTGATTCTAATTAGGCACCGTTTGGAATTCTCAAAAAAAAAAATTAAAAAAAAATTATTTTTTTTTATATTTTTAAATTGTTTTGATGTGTTGATGTTAAAATAAAAAATATCATTTTAATATATTTCAGCACTAAAAATATTTTAAAAAGCAATCGCAGTCATATTCTCAAACACATACATACCCTTAATTTTGCATTCAATTAACTAAATGAATATAGTATACAATACGTATGATTCTGGTTTGATTATGATCCAAATATGTTCCTCGGATTATTAATTGAATAGGTTTAAGTTGAGTTTATTTATTCTGTATTCTAAATAGTGTTCTATACTTATTATTATTATTATTATTAAGGAAATCAAGAGTTTTTTTAATACCAAGAATTCCGTGCACATCTTTAATTCTAAATTACGTGGGCCACCAAAAAAACCTCGGAGGAGACTTTTGCCATTAAAATTTTAAGGAAATCATTGCCCATTCACGAAACATGAGTTTTGAAAGGATATTTCATAAGTTTAATTCAAAGTTTCATATTTAAAATTATTGGATGAGATTTCGTTGTGTTTACTGAGAAAACCAGGTTTGGTGAATGGTAATAAAGAAAAACATTCAAACTGAGGAAGCATGAATGCTAACTAAGTTATAAATTCTTTTGGCTTTGGTGTTTGTTTACTGTCTCTGCAAAAAAAAAAAATTGAAGATAGTGGGGTAAAGGAGGCTTGTCTTTGTGTATTTTTTTTATTTTTAAAAGTATAAAATTTATTTCAAAATTGTTTTTTAAAAGGTTTATTTTATGTTTTTATCTTTTTCTTCAATCAAACATAAATATATCTTTTTAGTATTTATCCCGATGAAGTCATGAAAAAATTTCATGCAAAAATTAGGTTTTTCACGAGCTGTGATCATGGGACAAAACATGCGGACATGAATATGGGCTTGTTATGGGGGCCTGATTATTCTCGAAAAATAAATCCCTCGTAAAATAAAGGACTTTTCGATACCTAAATTAGCAGGTGTATAAGAGAAATTGTGTGCTGTATAAAAGTGTTGAATCCAATAAAAATTGTGACTTGCTGTGTTTACCTGATAACTCAATTTATTTATAGACCTTGATTATGTCAGCTCACTTTAATATATTTAATATATAGAGAGTTAAACATTAGTGAAAATATTGGTTTTCACTATTAGTTGTTGTGTGATGACCCTTTATTAGTGGAGAGATTGATGATTATCAGTGGGCTAAAAATAACTATTAATAGAGAATAAAGGTGTTTGATTTACATAAAACATGATGCATTTTGCATTGAGACCATTGGCTAAAAATAAGACACCAACTCTACATAAGATTGTGTACTTTCAAAGAATCTATAATGAAAGCATTGAAAGAAAATATTCAAGCTACGTGACAATAACTTAGCTATTGGTTAGACCCAAATAATTTTTTCAGGATTCAAAATTAAAAGAAAAGGGGACGAGAAAGTTTGTTTGAGCTACCAACCCAAACAAACTAGTACTAATCTATTTTTTTTAAAAAAAAAATATGTATTATCATGTTTTTTCTATCTTGAAATACTAACTAAACTCAAATAAATCTAAGAGAATGAACTCAAATTTGAATTGTAAAGTGTCTATCCAAATCTCAAGTCTTAACCACTAGCTAGACTATTAGATCATGAATTCATCTCCTTCTTCTTTTTTTTAACTTGAACTTGAATCCATTAGCAAAAGGTTATGATTTACTAAATGAAATTACGCTCATTTTTTGTGTTCAACGTTTTTTTTTTTGGTATACGGAATGAGGGGCAAGAAGGCTGCCCCAAACTTCAGCAGCTATTCTTTCAGCTTTCGTAGACTAAGCTGCTTAATTTCAAGCAAAAATATGTTGCCAGGTACTAAATTTGTTCAACAGATCATTGATATTGCCCTTGGCACAGGACTTTTAATAAGAGATTAATTGACTCAAAGGTATACGAGAGCTTTTAGGCATGGACAGTTACATGAGCTCAAGTAGTCAAGCTAAAGCTGTAAAAACAAAAGGCAAGAAAAGCTAACAACGCATATATAGATTTCAAGCATAAGGAAGCAAAGTTAAATTATATTGAAAAAATACGGAGAATCTCTAAAATATATTTTTCAAATAGAAAAACTAGATTTTTTTGTTTTTCAGTTGTTGGAACGGATGAGAAATGTTATATTTGAACAGACGTTATAGTTTTAATTCCCTTCTTCTTCTTTTTTTACTTTAATTCCTAGAAAAGTAGAGTATTGCTTCCCTTTTTAACAGCCCCTTGTTTGAGCCCCTTGTTTGCGCTCCTCACGAGTGAAATATCATATAATCCAATTATTATTATTATTATTTTGACCCCATTCTGAGTAAAGCTAATGCAACAAACAAGAGCTGCAGAATGCTTAGAAAAACACAGAGAGAGAGAGAGAGAGAGAGTGCAGTGCAGAACATCCCACATCTAGCAGGTGAAAATGTTGAATAAGATATTGCTGTGCTGACCACTAACGATCCACAGAAGGGAAGCCAAGTCCACCTGAAAACTATACAACCACCAACTTGTAAACTTGCTGCTGCCTCCTCCAGATTTTCCCTACTTAACTCAACAGGACAAATTAATAAATATGAAAATATATAATGTTTCCATATATTTATTGCTTAAAATTAGAAGATATACAATATGCTGTCAAATTAATAGTTGAAGAAAACACATTGCATGTTGGAAGAGGAGATAGTGCAGGATGAGCTGCAGAGAAGGGTTAAATTAAAGTTATATACCACGAAGTTTCACCATGAATTTTTCCTTTTTTCTGTATTCACTTTCTGTTCTGGTCTTTCAAATAATATTTTATGGTTTGACCTCTAAAAGCACCATGCATCACTTTTAGAATTTCATGCATAATGTTGGCACATGGTTAGACAAGAGTATGGACTGGTAGGTTTATATGGAAATTTTACCATCTAACAGTCATGTATGCAATGGATGCTTGTACTACAATAGTTCTTGCATATGATCAAGAACGGCTGACTCAGCCTTTCGTGTTGACAGCAAACGGTCCTGCCAAGTTAGACAGATTCAGCGTTGATATTTCATAACTGGTATTCAAGAACCCTCCATCCCATGCCTAAACTACAAAATCATGTAAGCTCAGCTTAGATACAGTAAACATTGAAGTCAAGGAGATAACACAGCATGGATGGACATATTTAGCCTTTGGAACTTTCATTAGCAAATTGATGACCTTGAAATTTGACCAGCAGTTGGCTGTCCAACAGTCCAATATATTTGTTTTATCCTTGAGAAAGTTCATTAGTTGTTGCTTTTCCGATGACTAGTGCTAGAATTAACAATAATCTAGCTCACAACTCCGAGGAGCCCAACTGTTTTCTTGGACATTGATTGACTGATGTCTATTCATTATCCTACCTGTAAAAGAGCTAACCATCTCAGTTTTCTAGTTTTACATTTCTGAAGAACAGTTATTATTTTGACTGCGAGATTACTATCGATTACAAAGTCTATAAATACAGCAATCTGCTTGCAAAGCAGGTGAGGGCTTGGGATTCAAATCTTGTCCTTGCCGTCTTATGAATATAAAGAAGCCGTTAGAAGATGAGAGGAACGGTTAGTAGGACAAATTCAAACATTGTTTTATTGTGAAATCTCCTTGCGACTTTTTCTTTAGTTTGTTCACCTGCTCAGCTTTATACTTACAGATGTCAACAACTATTGGTTGGTTCTGCTACCAAGCTACTAGGAGGGTTTTGATATTTTGATCACGGGACATGCTGAAAGGCTTTTAATGATCATACATGAAATAATTAGGGACTTTTGACAAGAATATTTTGAGTTCAAATATTATTTAGAAATTTATAATAATTAGGGATTTCTTACAAGAATTTTTATAAGAGTTCAAGGTATCTCCATGTTGTTATTATTCATGTGTGAAGATTTTAGCTTCATCACAGCTCATTCAGAAAAGTAAGTAATTTATGAGGTCTTTTTAGATGCTTATGGGGATGATGGCAGGTGCCTAACGTTCCAAAAATATGTGTTGAATGAATCATTTTAGTGCATAATACATGCCAACCATGGTTCGCATTATCTATATGGACAGGGGTGACTGAAGGTGAGCCTGCTGATGCAGCTCAAGAGTTCTTTCAATGGCGGAAAAGAGTACTTCAAGCAGGTAGTACGTGAATGTCGAAAGATTCTTGCATGTGACTTCACTGGTAATACCAGAGACAATAGCAATTCCTAATTATAGCTCATCAATAGCCTCCTTCACTGTATCAACTAGCTAAGTACGGGTATTCTAATAGGAGCAAGAAGGCCACTCTTGAAAATGTGGGTCTGATCCACGGTTGCCTGACTCAGATAATTTTGGAAGAATGTGATGTGCATATAAAGTGTGGAATTTGCTTCTATTGTGTGTTTGGGGCTCGAGTTTTGATTTTTTTTTTTGTTTTAAATTAGTTTTTTTTTATCAATTCTTCTTGTTTTAAATTAGTTTGTGGCCCAAAGTCTTATCCATTCTTCTTCTTCTTGTTGTTTCCCTGTATATATCATTCTATGTATAAACCGTACGTATGCATTCTTGTCACTTGAGACCACTTAAGTTACTAGAGCAACGATTCTCATGACTGTCTTCTCATAGTGACACTAAGACAGTCCGGAGTAGAACATCTTATTATTATTATTATTCTTTTGTATAATTATTTTTATTGTATTATTTTTATTTTTTGTGTTTTAAGGATTTTAAAAAAAATCCAATGTGAAATTTAATAAAAATGAGCATAATATCTGATTTGATTCGAGTGTTAGTTGAATCAAGTTGAAATTTTTATCACATTGTTTTCAAAGCTTGATTACGAAAAGCCAACTAATTTTTGTTTTCACACCAAGCTTAGATCCGGAAAATATTGTTTTGGGATTTTCTTTACTTTATTTGTTATTTTCAATTTAAATAATTAGGATATTGGATTTAATTAGAACTTTACTAATTATAATATCTTTTGTTGTATTTAAATAGCCTTGTATATAAGTAATTATTTTTCAAAAAAACATTTATAAAATAAACAACTTTCAAAATATATTAGAGTTTTCTCCCCTGTTAAATTGCTCCAGAAACCAAATTTTTTCCTCTATAGTTAGAACAATGAAACTTAAAAATTAAAAAAAAAAAAAAACACTATTCAAGCTGAACGTGCATCCCAATTCACCAGCAAGTTTGTGATAGGAATGGTGGTTTTAGGCGTTTAGGTGAATGATGGGACTTTCCTACTGTTAGATTGGATAAGGGACGCCTTTCATTTTGAGTCGCCTGTTTACCGGTAAGTAGACATCTCTATCCTTGCCGATGTAGTTTTAAGCCAGCCGGTGAGCAATATTCAATTTTTTATCTACTAAACAAAAGCATAGTGGAGCTGGGAGGTATATATTTTATTGCGGTTGCATGATTGTGTATTTGGAAGTATGGTTGTGGTTGCTTTTTAAAGTATTTTTTATTTAGAAAAGTATGCCAATAATATTTTTTTATTTTTTAAAAATTATTTTTGAGATCAACACATCAAAATAATTTGAAAACATCAAAAACATATTAATTTAAAACAAATTTTTTTTTTAATTTTTTCAAAAATGTTTTTCAAACACAATGCCAAACACCCTCTTTCACGGAAGAAATTATTTGTGCCTCTAATTCTTTCTTCTTAAAATAATTTTAAATATTTTTTTACGTGGTTTTGATTGTTAACAGCAAACACATTGATAACAGGAATAGGACTGATCAGACTGGGTTTTAGAATCATAATCAGCATTGATAGAAGTCTTATCCTTTAATTAACCTGCAAAATACTCTCTCTTCCAACTCTCAACCCAGCAAGTTTTGACTTCTGGATTTTAAATTGTTATTTTTCTAGAGACATTACTTGGCATTTCATGCAAGTTATATAGAAATAATAATAATAATAATAATAATCTCTGATTAGGGCTCAGATAAGGCAGATTCAATCCATAAACAAGCAGTATCAACCTCGAAGCAAATGACTAAAAAGACTTGAAAGTAGAAGCCTAATTACAACAGCACAGGAAAGAAAAAACCCACCTTTCAAAGCTATGACTAGAGGAAGCAAAACTACTAGCCAACGACAATCTCAATGCTTAAACAAGGATTAGAAGATAACTAGTGATGTAATACAGTTTTTTGACCTCCTATTTTTATATATTTCAAGAGATTAGAAAAATATTAAAACAATATATTTTTTCAGTAATTTTAAGTTAATTTTAATCATTTCGTTGTTTTCTTCATTTTTATTTAATTTTTGTGAGAGAAATCTTGAAATCATAAAGAAAATGAAATAATAAAAAATATAGCCAAGGTTTGAAATTGGACCGATAATCAAGAATCACAAGTAAAAAATATTGAGTTTGGGAGTTTTGGGGCTAAAATCAAGATTTCAATTGAAAATGAAATTTAGAAAAGGGCTTAATTAATTTAATTTGGCTAAGAATAAAAGAAATTTGAAATTCAATGATGATTTTGAAACAAATAGCCAAGTTAGAAGTCAATTAAGGGTCTAATTGAAAAAAATAATTTGCAAGTGGAAGTCAATTTGGTTGAATCGGGTTGAAATTCGCAGGGATAATCTTGAAAAAATAAATAAATTGGAAAGCTCAATATTGAATGACAAAATTAATCATTTATTTTTTTGTAAAACAAATAAACTCGAGTCAACAAAGCAAACTCGCGACGCAAGTCTTACACGTCATCAGATTCAATAAATTTTTTTATTTCAAAGATTATTTTTTATTTAATTATATGATAATAAATCGCATAATAATTTTTTTGTATCAAATATTTATTTAAGTAAAAAAATTATAATAGGAACATTGTGATGAGATAGTAAAACAACATCATTAATAACAAAGGCCTCTTATCCAACTCTATTCCCTAATTTTCCATCCTCTTTTATTTTTTGCTTTGTCACATGTCTCTCTGATATTCCAACTCTTTCCTTCTCTCTTCACTCTCTAACACACTGGAAAAAAATGACCTACACAAGGTAAGAGATTGAGAGTCATAATTAAAACTAAAAATAAAATAAAATTTCTAAATAAAAAATAAAAAAATTAAAAAAAAAATAACAAAATTAACCCAAACATTATATTCTAAACCTTTTTTAGAGGCCTTCCGATACTCGACTAGTTACAAAACTAACCCAAACATATAAATAAAAAAGAACAACTAGTATCTTCAATCAAAAAGAGAGAAGAACAAGAGACTGGTTATAAAAATGTTGTTTATCTTCTTCTTTTTATCAAAATATATACAAAAATTAGAGGTCAAAATTACAAGTTTCATGCTTTTTTATATTTATTAATTTTGATTCTGTGTCTAACACCACACACACACACACACACACACACACACACAGATATATATATATATATATATATATATATATATATATATATATATATATATATATTGCATTTTTCACTTGGAAACAATTTGATTCTCACTTTGAAACAAATTCTGCCCTCCAAATCAGCCCCCACGCTCTTCCGAGGCTCAACTCCCAAATCTCCAGCGAAGACCTTACCCCACCGGTGCACTGATTTCTCCAAACTGCCATCCCTGCTCTTGTCGGCTCTACACATGAGTAAACTCTATTTTAGCTCCCATAAATAAATTCCACATCTTTCTTTCTACTCCAGTCCGTTTATAGTTTAACTAATTAATTGGAGATTTTATTGAAACCATATTTTTTTTTTTATCTAACTCAAATATTTAAGTCAAGTTCAGTAAATAAAAAAATAAAAAGAAAAATGACACCCCAACAAACCCATTTTGGGTTCGTAATCTTTTTTTCTTAAAGAAAAAAATTAAAAAAAATAAGAAATAAATATAAATTAAAATATTTAATATTATAATATAGATAATTTACTTGATTGTGTTTAATGAATTTATTTATTTAAATCAAATTTAAATAGAAATTGAAAAACATATAAGATTTACTGGATAAAATAAAAAGAAAACATTACTATGGAAGGCTACACATATTAAAAATGTTAGAATAAATAAATATTTTTCATCTCTAAAAATAAATTTAATATATATAAAATATTTAAAAAAGCTACAAATGAATAATAAGAATCTCTTGAAAAATTAAATATATCCAATAATTAAAAACTAATCACTATTTAAAAGAGGATAAATAAGCACACAAAAAAAAGTCACATAGAAGTAAAATATAAATTTAAAAATTAATTAAAAAACATATAAATAAAAAAAAGGAAAAAAGACAAAACAAAAAATGAGACCAGGCCTTGCATCTGGCCCATGACTAAAGGGCCTGCGCGCAGACCCTTTATTTTTTGTAAGACAATGGAGTGGATAATATGTTACCGTCCCAATTCAATTTGAAAAAAACAATGACGCATCATCTGGCATACCCAAATTTCCTTTAAAAACTAATTTTCAACTCCAAACACTTAGAAAACATCATCATAACCTTATTCAACATATTTTTAACCTCTAAAAGCGCAAAAAAACCAGTCCAAAACTAATAATCAACTTGAAACCCAATTTCTTCCCTAGCTTAGATATGTTTTTTAGGTATTTTCAAGGTAACATAGCACGTAATTCAAATTCCTCTCATTATATGGAACCATTTAGAACAAAAATTTAACATTTTAGTGGCTAGAATAATTGAAACGAAGCCTTTCTCTCTCCAAGCTGGATTTTGGTGATTACCTTTCTTTCCTCTCACCAATAAGAACTGAAAAATGATGAAATTAAAATTTAGTATCGAAATGAATATTTGAAAAATATAAAGAGCGGTCACCTTATATAAAAAAAAACATGGGGGACAAAAATGTATTTCACCAATAAATTCAAATATGCCATCTATGTTATCTGTATATTGCACTTCAATCACCCATCTTGCAACCGATCACCTTATATAAAAAAAACATGGGGGGTAAAAATATACATCACCACAAATTCAAACATGCTACCCATGTTACCCGTGTATTGCACTTCAATCACCCATCTTGCAATTCAACCCTCATAAAAAAACATGTAATTGGCTCTAATTTGAGCTTAATTGCGCAAAAAAAAAGAAGGTTCAAAGATCAAATTAAAATTTATTAAAAATTCTACTATTATAATCAACAATAAAATGTGAGAGGGTGAACAATGATATGACTATAGTAAAAACACCACATCATTTAGCTTTATAGATAATTTTTTTTTATAATTTCTTAAAGTTATTCATCGCTTCATGATGTGTTTAAGATTGTGATGCATGATACTTTTCAAAATGGTATTTCACTTGAAAATGCTTTAAAATAATTTTACTTTATTTTTAACATCAGCACATCATAACTTTCAGGTAACACAAAAAAAATCATCAATTTAATACATTTTCAAGTTAAAAGCACTTTGAAAAGCATCTAAAAGCGAAAAAGTGTGTCAAACACCCCTTTAGGCGCCATTTGGAATGTAGTTCCAAACGACGTTTCATGAAAATTTAATTTTTTTTATTTGAAATTTTTTTTTAATATTTTTGGATCATTTTGATGTGTTGATATAAAAAAAAAATTTAAAAATTTGTTTTAATACGTTTCTAAAAAAACATTTTAAAACACAACTTTCTTGCAAACTTTCAAATGATAATATCCCATAAGAATCCTTAATAATAAATAATATGAAATAGAAATTTCCAAGAAAGTACCCACCTTTTTTAGTTTTCCTAAGCAATTTAATTATAATTATCAAATCCAATTTAGGGATTAATTAAAAAAGGGTTTGGGTTATTGAGTTAGTTAATCCAAGCCAATTATTTTTATTAAATTAATCTAGTTTCACTTGTTTTCTTAAATCTTCTTGGTGTTGAAAGGACTAGGTAAATTAGATTTTAATTTTGAATTTCATAATTAAAATTTACATTGAAAATCTCAAATCTCAGGGTCACAATTTAACAAATAAAAACTATAAGAATCGAACTGAAACGTTTCTTGATATACGAGGAGTGAAACGTAGTTTACCTGAACAAGCATTCATGCAATATCCACAAATCCTCAGTGTCATTTGGTAAATTCACCCACAAACTCTAAGTATAAATACACCACACACAAATCTCACGCTATCTCAAGCTGTCATATATATATATAATTATTCCACTCTTTCCATGCTGCTTCGCTCTTGCCGTGTAATCCCTCGAGAAACTCATCGCATTTTCATTTCCAGGTAATTCATTTCACTGTTATCGAGAATTAGATTCCAATTTCTCTTTTGCTTCTGTATTTGAATTCTCTTTCACGGAATCCGAAGATCGATCAGTTCGAGAAAGTTCGAAATGGCGCCTCCGATCTTGTCCTTGGCTCTTCCTTCAGAGACCGGTCGCGTTCTCAGCATTCAATCGCATACTGTTCAGGTATTCGTTTTCTATCTCTGTAGAGAATCTGAGGTTTTGATTTTCGTTTCCTGTTTGGTTCTCGAGAAAAGTGATTGCGAAAGTGAAGGGAGGCGAAGTGAGAGTTGAGACTTTCATGGTCAAAGTGTTGACTTTTGTGTTAATCTAAGCTTATACAGAGTTGAGACTTTCTATGGATAGTTGTGTTTGGTTGTGATTTGTGAAAATTTTAATTATTTGAGTGATTATGATAAGAAGTTTGAAAATTTATGTGAAATGTGGTTTTATAGGAAGTCGTGATAATAATTTGTAAATGTTGGAGGTGTTATTGGTTTTGGACTCATGTGTTGTGTGTTTTGCGAATTGTTGCATTTGCTTTTTGCTGTAAATATTGGATGGTGATAAAAAGGGACGAGTTAGGTGATCGGTGAAACCAGGAAGGTGGAGTGATGATTTAATTAATGAATGATTGGTTTAAATTGGTTATAAATGGATCTAATTTTCAAATGTTCTATCTTTGTCGTGATTTTAACATTTGTGGGTTTGTCACTTTGGGTGCTTGTGGAGCGGAGTTGACTGCGGTGTGTGCTTGCCTATGATGGTGACGTGGCAGATGTTTGTGTGTCTTTTATAGCATGTTGGCGTGCTGCTAAATGTGAACTGAATCTTCTTAAATTATTAAGAGAATAATATAAATGTAAATGAATTTCAGAGTGTCCTCAGTTCATCTTAATCATGTCAAGATTAAGTTTAATCATCGTAATCCATGGACAAAAAGGGATATGTAGTGCCTTATTGTCTAGTGATGTTCTTTATGAAAGAACATATTTTGCAAACAGATGAAAAAGGCAATCTTAGTGGGAGGGTTGGACATTATACTTTTAGTTTGCATGTCTGAGTACAGTCCAAACGTTACTGATATATGTTCAAGCTGAATCTATCATATAGAACCTAATGTATCATTCCATTGAGGTTACAATGTAGTGGTTCCTATGGCTTATGTAGGTCAGGGATATCATGTTGTTCATCCAGGTAGTTATACATGCCATGGTGTCTGTAGTTTTCAAATGCATTCTTAATGTGCACTGTTGGCATGATTTTAGATTTGGTAGATTCTATTCCCATATTAACATTTGTATTGTCTATTTCCATTTAGGGATATGTTGGAAATAAATCAGCTGTCTTTCCTCTCCAACTATTGGGCTATGATGTGGATCCAGTCAATTCAGTACAGTTCTCAAATCACACAGGCAAGCTGCTTATACTACTTCACTCAATCAGTCTCAGATATACGGTGCGATGCTTGTCAATCTGTATAATTCAGGCATGGTCCCCTAGCCAAATTACAGGTCAGTTAATGTTTAATGGATCTGAAAATTGAACAGGATATCCAACCTTTAAAGGACAAGTTTTAAATGGACAGCAACTATGGGAGCTAATGGAAGGCCTCAAAGCAAATGACTTGCTGTATTATACTCATTTATTAACAGGCATGCCAAATGAATTGCTGTGTTATTTTATTTATTTAATTAATGAGAAAATTCTTCTTCTATTTATTTGGATTAGTTTTTGCTGTTATTTTGCAGGCTATATTGGTTCTGTTTCATTCTTGAACACCGTATTGGAAGTTGTCAAGAAGCTTCGTTCTATAAATCCAAAACTTACATATGGTGAGTGGATTATTCCAGCATGTTTGCTCTTTGCTTCCTCCTACCTCCAGAATAAACCCGCGGATTTTCAACTACCTGAATTGACTTTGACTACAGTGTGTGCTTCTTACTATGTTCATTAGACAACTTACCTGTTTGTTTTAAAGAATCATCATCTTTATACCACATGTGCATGTGAGCTCAAAGGTTATGTGATATGCATATCCATGACTAGTAAAGCTGAGTGAAGATACCTTTGAATTGGCCAGAAATATTGTTGTATTTGTTAACAACTTTGTCTATATATAGATCCTTGTCTGCATGTGAGTGATCATGGTGAAACTAAAGCCAGTCATAATATCAACAGAAGAGTTGTAATGGCTATAATTTCTTTTCTATCCATGGTAAGTTTAAAAGAAACTGGTCCAATGAACTTTGTGGACTTCAAGCTGGTATTTGTAGTGCTAGTAAGGCCTCTAATAAAGTCCTGTCTTGTCTATACAGATAGATTCCCTACTCTGTGTTTTTCACTTTAGCTCTGCTGTAAAAATAGAAAGGAGGTCATTGTTACACCATACATATTTTCCATTTTTGTCTTCTTTATTCAAATGAAATATAGAATGTCTGTCCATGATGTTATTTTTCTTTTTAGTTTGTGATCCTGTTCTGGGTGATGAAGGGAAGCTTTATGTTCCGCCAGAGTTGGTTGAAGTATATCGTGAGAAGGTGAGCAGTTCAAGTGTTACACCTGTGGGCATGCATATGTTTTATTCTATACTAGAATCTTGGGCAAAGTTTGAAATCTCTGGGTTATGTGGAAGCAATATGCAAAACTTTACCCTCAATTGAGTTGGGTGGATCATTTTGATTAAACAAGTTGAGGAGAAAATAATTCTTCATTTGATCTAGATAATGGTTTGATTTGCTTAATAAATTTTTGATGCGAAGGTAAGTGATAAAGTTGATGTAATGGTGACAAAGTGGGTGTCACCATTAAGTGATAAATTTGATCTTCAATAATTCTTCATGTTGCAGGTTGTTCCAGTGGCTTCAATGCTGACCCCTAACCAATTTGAAGCAGAACAATTGACTGGATTCAGGTATTTGTCGATAACATACAATAGAATGGTGAAGTGAAAATTTTGATTCTATATGTTTCTGTCAATATCTTACTAGCATTCCTAGTTTTATGTTGAACAATCTGTGAAACTGAGACTAGAGAATATATAACAAATTAGTCCATGACTGGTATATGTTAAATGTGAGAAAATGGAATTACAATTATCCTGTCTACATTTGGAAATTTTAGCAGTTAAACCTCACATGGTTTCTTAACTAAAACATTTCCAGAAGCTTCTAAAATTTATACACAGCCAACTCAAAAGTCCCAAGTCCTTAAATATGATGAAATGTAAAGATTTCAATCATAAAAGGGGCTTCACCTCTTAATAAGGCACCAGTACTCAGATTCATTCATCCATTTTGCAGTCTTTAAAAACTCTAATTTGTGATGGGGGCGTTATTCTTATTAGTTCAAGCTACTTACATCTAGGCATTCTGTTCATGTATCCTTCAATTGAATATTGCTAAAACTTTTATGTTGCACCTCTTTGTTTTCTGGCTCCCATATATTAGTGCTTTTATTCTACTTTCTTGCAGGGTTTCACCTTTTGAGGGGTGAATTTCTCAAAAGATGTAGTAGTTCATATAAGATTGTAACACATGAGAATGACCTTGCTTGTGCTATTGACTATGGTAGGAAGCTTTAGTTGTGGACATGTGCAATCCCTACTCTTTATGGATGAGAAATTAAAAGTAGCATGCTTTGTATCTCTTGGAGGAACATGCTTCATAAGTAGTTAATATGTACAATGACTTCAACAATGCAAATTGACTTGATATCTGCATATCAACTGGTTTTACCTCACGATGATAAGATTTTCAATATCTTCATTCTGCCTAGGTTTCATCTTTATTCAATATGAAACTTTTGATAATTGACAAGTTTTTATCTGGGTCTTGCAATAACAGGGAATGGCTAGTATGTTGTTTCTCTTTGTTATAGCTTCTTCTTTCGTTCAATCTTTTGCCTTCTGATGAGATACTCTATACAGGATTGTATCTGAACATGATGGCCGGGAAGCTTGTAACAAGCTTCATGCTGCTGGACCTGCAAAGGTTTTGCTAAACTACTGTATCTTGATCTTATTTTGAAACCTATTCATCTTCAATGGATTGTGAAATTGGAACTCTCCTTGGATTCCTGTTTCGGTGAATTGTATGTCCAATTATTGGGTAGCTTGATAACACAAGATTTATGATTTGTATGCAATATTTCTCATTTTCATGGCATGATTGTCATCCTAAGTTAGATTTTTCATTGAGATTGCAATTTCTTGTCAATTGCCTCACTTATCTACAAACATAGGATATTTTGAAGGAAAAAAAGGGTTATCTTAGAAAAGATCTTTTGTTGCAAAAATCAACCACATGGTCTTTAACTGCCTTGTGTACGCATTTATATAAACAAAATGGTTATAAAATGCATGTAATGTTGTTCGATGTTGCTATTGCTTTAACAATATGGTGTAATGCATGAATTTTGATGATTCACAGGTTGTGATAACAAGCATCAATATAGATGGTCACCTTCTTCTTATTGGCAGTCATGAAAAGGAAAAGGTGGGCACCATGATATGTGATGTAATATGTCAAGGGTTTACATTTCGATTTTGGTTCCAGTTTCATTTCTCCAGAATCCAAGGACTTGTGATAGTGTAGAAGTATCACATTTCATGCCATCACATGCTGTTATTTAGATGCTATTTTTTGGATATATATGGTCATGAATTGATGAAAACAACTGCCTTTTTTTTTTTGTGTGTACTTCTCTGTGGTTCCCTAAAATGCTTAATTGGATGAGTCAACTTCTTCTTTTTTTTGGCATAAACACTTCATTTTCTAGTATCACTAATATCTTATTTGACACACACAAATGAAAACCAATATCAGATATAAAGGGAAGGTTGCTATATCTTCACAGTTGGTGTAAAGTCACATCTTTGATGACATAGATTCAAAGAGGCATGGCAATTTCTCCCGATCTATCGGATATCTGGTGTTACTTAATCAGATTGGATTGGATTTTTTTTCCAGTTTGATCAAGGTCAAATGGAGTTGGATAAAATCCAACCCAGTTTGACTGGAGTTGGAGTCAGAGTTAGGTGTGGATAAGTGCATCACTTGACCGAGGCCTCGACTTGGCCCCCCCAATTTGTTTACTATTTTTTAAAAATATGTATAGATTTTTAGTAAAACATTTTAATTTTCAATGTGAAGCATGGAATGCAATTTTTTTGTTTATAGAGTATTTTAATGATTTTACACATGGATTTGAAGTTTAAACTATATTTGATGGTTTTATGATCCATAGATTTTATCTTTGAAATTTTGATTAAAAAAACGGGGATCCGGTCACTCTAGGGTGGAAAATTTCCTCTACTCAACCCTATCTGATTGGGTTGGAGTTAAAGTCTGGTGATGGGTGCGGATGTTCCAGATCGGAGTCGGGCGGAGCAAAATCCGACTCCAATCTGATCCGTTGCCATTCCTAGATCCAAATGATATTTATCTAAGAGCATGTTTGCACCGTGTTCCCAAAAAAATTGAATTTTTTTTTTGCTTAAAATAAATTATTTTTTTTATGTTTTCAGATCTTTTTGATGTGCTGATGTCAAAAATAATTTTTAAAAAATGAAAAAAATTTCATTTTGATGCATTTCTAAGTGAAAAGCCTTTTGAACCGCTACCGCTATCACAATCCCAAACAAGCCCTAATCCTTCCACTTTCCACCTCCTTGCCTTAATTTAATCCCATTCATGTAATTTTTATATTCAAGTTTTCTATGTTTTTCAAGCGATGCATGCATATTCAATTGTATCCAACAAGTTTAGGAGACATACACTAAGGCGACAGTTTCCTGTCATTTTACATGCCTTTTGATTGTAACCAACACATACCATTTCATTCATGGCCAAGAAAATAACCACGTTGATCCATATGCTGAATTGTGTGTTCAGATATTTTCATGATGCTTATCGCACAAGGTGGTTGAATAAGCCAAGATGATATACAATTATATCTTTATAGAGGAAAGTTCTAATTTCTTCTTATTGGTCTCTCTTAAAACTTGGCATCAGTCAATTTTTTGATGGCTATCTTGAATTCGGCACCAATCCTTTGTGTTTTTCAGCTTTAGGTCATTTTGGTTCTTGGCTGTTTTAGAGCATTGCTTCTATCCAGTATACTCAATATTATCGTCAGCAAAACATGCATCACCAGTTGAAAATTGTGTGTATATTTGTGCAACGGAAATTTTCTAGTTCAATAGTGAAACTTTGGGGCTTGATGTATGCTTGTGTAATTCCCAATATTTCCTAAATGTTATTCTTCCCCTGGTATTTTGCAGCATTTAGAATCACAAATAAGGTTTCTGTTCACAATTGTAATGCTTCTGCCGGTGGTTTTTTTATAGGGCCAGTCTCCTGATCAATTCAAGATTGTGATACCCAAAATTCCTGCATATTTTACAGTAAGAATTCTTTAATTGTGAGCTTATTTCATATTTTGACTTGTATGAACCAAACACAAACACTTTTTTGGTAATGATTTATTATTTTAATTTAACTAAATGTGCTAGAAGCGCAACCTTTTTCATGTTAGTATTTGGCATTTTTATCCTTTTTTCAGCTTCGACTTTTAAGTAAGTATTATCTAGGGTTGCTTGTGCATGGTACTAGATATTTTCTTGTGTTATTTTTGTGTAGGATCGCATCAGATCATCTGTATGTTATTAGCTTACTAGTCAACACTATTAAAACATTGTCTTGTGAGATAAGAGAAAGTTAGCTTTCTCTTCTTACTATTTTGGTGATTGTTTTGCATTTCTCTGAGAGTTTGAGACATTATTACATTTGGTAATTTCATGATGGAATTGTAGCTTCTTAATGAAATAAAAAAGGAAGTACAGTAATCAATTTTGGAAACATACAGTGCATGATTAAAATTGTAAAAGAAATCAACAAGCTTTGTCTAGCCCTCAGGGGCAGGATGGCCAAGTGAGTTGCTATCATTAGATTGCTGGAATTCATTTTTCATGCCGCTTTTTTCTTCTTTTGTTCTTTCCTGTTGCCTTAATTGCATAGATGAATATTGGAAGCGTGGTAAGATGTGCAACCACATTCAAGGTAAATGATAGACACTCTTAAACATTAAGTTTCTTTAGTGCAAACTAACTCCATAAAGTGCAAACTACCTATCTTTGAGTGCTGTGTGTTGGGATTAATGCTTGATTAGTCCTTGATATGTCCCAGTGCAAGCTTAATCCTCATATTTTAGCTGCTTTATGCCTAACATCCCCTGCCTTGGATACTCCAAATCAGAGCTATTTCTTCCTTTGTTTTCAAATCTCAGCTGAAAGCAAATGCAAAGCTTTTAAACTCAATTTAATCAATCACTGATTAATACAATTCATGTTTAATTCCTAACCACATTGCATATACGGTCATAATTCCCTGGGATCTCTGAAGTAGACGAAGTGCAACTGAGTTGATGCTATTGTGAATTGTCATATTTTTTGTGGGGTTTGATATTCATATGTCAAAATTTTGTATTTTTGTAATTTCATGTAGAACACTAGGAAGATGAGATGCATTCTCTTCTTCACTAAATAAAGACTTCATAAATTTTTTAAAACAAAGGTTAAAAGAGCAATAACAGAGATCAAGATTTGCTAATATAGTTCTATCCACAAAAAATAAGAAGGCTTCTTTAGTGAAGCTAAATCTGTTGTGAAACTTAATTGATCAGGACAGATGTAAGCCATAACTAGTTTGGACTTTGGAATTCAAACATTGCATCTTAACCCATATCGTATCAAACCTTAAGCTATGATTTAAATCCACCTTTTTTCCCCTTCTGGTTGGAATATTTTGAATTATCGAGAAAGAAGTCTGACTCTTTAGCATAAATGTGGTCATAAGAAATTGAATACCATTTTTTCTTTGCAAGAATGCCATAAGATGCTCCATAATAAAATATGATTTTTGCAAATGTTAACCCTTATGTTGTTGAGTTTCTTTCAATTCTCATTCGATTTAGCGAACTATGCTGGCATTCCTTACAAGATGCTCATCAATGTATGTATCTTCTTGTGCTTGTAGGGAACAGGGGATCTAATGACTGCACTACTGCTTGGATGGAGTAATGTAATATCTTTGTTCTTGTCCAATTTTGAGTCTGTCATTTTCCTTTTCCATGTAGTGTTTTATTGCGTATCATTTTTTCTCTTCATGCAATCCAGAAACACCCAGATGATCTTGCAAAGGCAGCAGAGCTCGCAGTATCAAGCTTGCAGGTATGTCTCTTGCTGATATGTGATTTATACCATGTTTGTATGTTATGTCCCTTGTGCATGGAAAAAGAGGTTCCCATTTGAAATACTTGCCATATAGCGGGTAAATTGTGGTTGGGTAATTCTTTTGATGTTTCGACTACTTGCAGGCAGTTCTGCAGAGGACGTTGGATGATTATAAAACAGCTGGGTATGATCCCCAGTCAAGCAGTTTGGAAATTAGATTGATCCAAAGCCAGGATGACATTCGCCACCCACAAATTAAATTTAAAGCTGAAAACTACTCCTAAAATGGGTGGAATTTCTGTGTTGGAAATGTATTTTATTCTCGTAGCAAATAATTGGACACTCGTGGTTTTGTCCCACAAGTTATTCCGTTGAAGGCAGTAAAATTTTGCATATGGCAACGGTAGGAAATATTATGTTTTTTTTTTATTATTATTATTTTAGAAATAGGAAAAAGGAAGGAAAGGAATATTTTATATGCAGATGGATGAAGTATATAGCCTTTTTCTTCTTCTTTTTTCTTCATGAAAGTGCAAGGTAAATAATATTCTGTCTGTCTGTCATATTGGATGCCACACTGAATTCATATCACATAATAAGTCGGTCTATCTTTTCATATTGCTTGACAAGCCAATCTGCCTACTGAAATCGAAAAGGTTCATTCATATTCACGGAAGTTTTTCCCTCGGGTGGTGGATCCAGGGTACCAATCAGGAGAGGTTCTTACAGCACTTGAGACTCAAAACCTGGTTATTATGTCGATTATGTACAGACACGAGGTTCTGAGAGAAACCCAAATGGATCATGGCTGACAGATGAACTGGGATGTTGAAGGTGAATAACCACCCCCTTGTCCTGCCACATCCATTTTCTCCAATTGCAATGCAGCAACTACCAGAGCACAGGTTTTTCTATCCATGACTTGTAAACTCAAGCAAGCAATTAAAATGAAGGCGGATCAGATGAGAAAACTACAAGCAATTTGGCTTCTTCTGGCCTCTGTTTATATTTATACTTTTCAGCGGCACCATAGCTGCCGACAGAACCAGAGAAGTCGCTGGAGGTCATCTCAAATTGTTTGGTTGAGACCGACTTGCATCCAGATCATGGAAACGCAGAATGCTAATGAAGTCGATGGTTATGCTGACGTAGATGGTTTCATTTTTCCTGATAGTCTCTGTGTTTGAATATGGACAGTTCATGTCGAGCCTAGAGAAATGTCATGTGGGCACCATAGTTTTGTGGAGTGTTCCCAGAACAGATATGTCTGAGAATTATGTAACAACAGTGGTTCATCCCATTAATTTAATTATTGATGAAGCTTCTTATTCAGTGTGGTGTTCTAGCGCTGCTGCGATGTTCACGTTATTATTCTAACAGAACCCAAATCCAAGGAATGAATCAAGACCAGACAGCATAACCCTAACTTGCCAAGCTCAATTCAAATGCCTCCTGTTATGAAGGTAGTTGGTTTTTTCGTTTGGTTGCCATTGCGAGAGAAGCATGCTGAGTTTGCAGTCATCCACTTTGAATTACCTCTCTGTATTGCCTCCTTTTTCTGAAGAAGATTCTCCGAGTGCCATTTTTTTTTTCGTTTGGTTGCCATAGTAACGTTTGTTTAAGGTTTTAAGATAGAAGAAACTTATTTATTTTATGTTTTTATTTATATTTTTATAACTAGACACGGTTTTGTGTTAATATTTTATTTTCGTTTCTTCTATCTCGTGAAATACAAATACTGATAAGATTTTTCTAGGGAAGGACAGAGGTGCGTGTTGATCTTATCTGAAAATGGATAGGTATTGTTGTAATGTGGCAGAATAGTAATCAGCAAGGCAATAAAACCAAGTGGTAAAATCAACAGGTATGGTACTAAATGCCAACATGGCCAAATCAATGATCCCTGTTGAGTGACAAGGCAAGTCTAAACCATCGCCATTAAACTATTGCCAGCGACTACTCGCTCTTCGAAGTGGAAAGGAACCCCTGAGGTCCCCATAGCCACCATCAAAATAAATAAATTATGGTTTACTAGTGTTGGCCTTTATGGACCACAGGTTTTTCTTGTGGATGCAATTTGTGCTTCCACGCTTTCTCTAACGCCATCTACAGTCCATTTATAGCCAACTTTCACTCCAGCTTCTCCATTCTCACTTCTCACCCTCTATACATGCCGTTGCCCTCTCTCTTCAGGTTAGTTCCACTCGGTTTCTCTTACTTTTCTTGCTTTCAAGACCCAAGCTTTGAGTTGCCTTTTGCTTATGTTCTTAATTTGTAAACTGATTCTAGTTATGTTGTAATAGTGTTTCACACTTTTCAGCATCTGGGTTTCTTTTATTTCTTCTCTGGAATTTGCCATTTAAGTTTATACAATTGAAGATATCACTTGTCACCATGTTTCATGTTATGGGATTGGGAATGCTTTTCAAGCTCTGAACTTAAAGCCCTTAGTAAGAAATTGTAAAGCTACATGATTCCTAAAGAAAAATTTCATGCCTAAATGAATTAACCAAGTATCTTTGTTGCAAAATAAGATGAATGGCATGTGTGTAACTACGATGAGAACTGAATTGTGGCTTTCTAATCTTAGTTCTGGTGCAAAAGTTTACTGCAATATCCTAAACTTTTTAATCCAAGTTTTAGGAACAATCAGTTCTTAAAGTTGTACCTAAATAAAAAAGTGGTAGTTCCTTAGAAGTTACGGATTTAAGATTATGGGATTTGTGAGATGTGTTCAATTACTCATGTTTTGGAGATCAAAGGTATCAATCATTTGACACTTTGAATGTTTTAAGATTTTAATAATGCATTTGGTAATCCTGTTGGTAAAATGTGGAGAAGACATTCGCCCAAATCATGTCCGTTGATTTAGATTTTGTGCTGCAAATTGCATTTTTTTATCTGTCAGATCATAAATACATATGATTTGTTGGATCGATGCCGACTGAATTCATTGTTTTGTATGTTCATGATTTTGACCATGTGTCTATTAAGAAATTTGAAATGACGGGGATCATAATGTTTTGATATCTCATGATTCACATCTATTTGATATGAATTTTGACAGTTATGAAGAATAATCCCTTTTTAAGATTGTTCTAATAGTGTTCTTGTTCTCACTTAAGCTTTGAGCTGTTGTGAGGGAAATTCTGGCTGGTATCATTTTATTCTTGTCTTGATCTTTCCCATGGCACTTAATGCAAGCAAGGTTTCGAGCAGCCCTTTTGTGACTCAAAGGAAACTTACCTCTACATCTCATGGAATCATATGTTCCTTTTCCAAGTCATTCCAAAAAAATAAACTACACCCTACTCATCAAGGAATTGAGCTCCAACAACTGAGCAGTAAGCATCTCTTGACAGCAAAAGTGGCCTTCTCTGGTGAGAGTTTGCAGGGCATACATGGAAAACCAGTTAGTCTCATCATCTCTCGCAGATCTTCCACATTATGCCAGTCGACAAGAACTCATAGAACTGAAGAAAAAGAATGTACTAGACCATACGGTGACAGTTCTGATTCATCCAGGTCTGATTACATAATTACTTGTGTTTCACCACTTGAAATCTACCAGACATGTCATAGACATCCTTACTTTTATCATTGGACTTTGCCTTTCTGCCATTTTCATTTCAGTTAATGGCTTCAATTTCACTGTGGCACTAAGAAATTTACTCCTCCTTGCAACGTTGCTTACAGTGCTAATCAGTAGCTCTTACAATGCATATTTCATATGATTTAAGGTGAATAACAATCCATGCTTCTAACATGGAATGTCGGTGTTAGAAGTACAAATCTTAGCATCTAGGTTTGTGGAATCTGATTATTTATGTCAATGTTTATGTGAAGATATTGTATTGTCAACATGGTCTGAAGTACATCGCAGGTTTGATCTTACCAGTTATCAAAAAGATAAATGCTGAAGAATACATGATTTCACTGCACTTCCTTTAAAAGGAATTTCATATTGTAGCTCGGCAGTATCTTTTTCCTGATTCATGTTCCACATGTTCTATCACTCTGAAAGAAAATTCTCTTTGTTAAGTTAGCAAACCAAGGTCACTTGTCAATGTTTCTTTTGTTCTTTGGATCAACTTTCCAGTTTTGTGTAATTTGAGTGTAATAGATCGCCCTATTATTTTTCTATTTGAATCTATTTAGCCTTTCGATTATTGCAACTTTGAATTTACAGTACAAATAAATTGTTGGGTATCAGGGCACAAATTGGAGAAAAGGAAGATGAGCATCAACTCATGTCTGGGAGAACTATTCACTCATGTCATGCTTTAGCTGAAGCATGTAGATTTGTATATAATGATGCCAAGTTTGTAAATGAAAGGGCTCGCAACGACATTATTTTACTTTCACGGTAACATACTGTACCATATATATGTGCGCCATTTCATGGGAAACTTTGCTTGTAGAGTTGGAATACTTCCTGGTTTTGATGAATGACAATGAATGCATATTGTGGGAAACTTCTGGGCAAACTAAACAAAATGAGCTATAACTTTAGTTTTTCTTAGAGAAAATATGATGTGCTGAATTGTTTCAATTTAGTTATGTTTAAAGTATTGGATGGACAGTTTTATAGCTGTTCATTCTGATGCAAATGTTTTGATTTCATGTCCTTAACTAGTTTTATAGACCTTTGCTCATTATTTTCTTATTTCCTTCAGTGGGATATCAAGGCTAGATGCTCGTGCTCGTAAAGGTGTTGCGATTCTTGGGTCTGGGTTTCTTAAACTCGATGGTAAATTCTCCGACCTTTCTGGCCAACATTTCTCAAAAACTATTAACCAATCAATTTCATACCACCACGTTGAAAACTAGATCAGATCAATTAATTTCATACTATTGAACATGTAGACAAATCCATTATATTGCATTTATGTTGATCTTTGTTCATGGCAATAGCTTTACCTTTTGTATTTTCAGATGGTTCCTTTTTATCATATTTTAAGGCAATGGCTATTTTCTTTCTTTTTATATTTTAGGTGGGGCTTGAATAAATGTGATACGAAGCAACAATGAAATTATATACTTTCTGTGTGATGACTAAAGCATCTTATTTAAGATTCCCCAGATTCTACTGTTTCATGTGTTGATCTTCTACCCTGCAGCTCGGGCAAGAGAGGACACTGAGAAAATTGACCGTGATGTGAAGGAAAAGGCTGAGCGTCTTCATCACATCGCTACTGTATGTCAATCTAGAAGTTAAATTTTGGATTTCTGAAAGACAAAGGATATTTCTTTCTCTTGCGTCTAAATATTTGTTTGAATACTTTACTTTGCTGCAGATCATAAAGGACAGAGCTCAAACCAAATTGAAAACTGCTGCTGACAAGCATTGGAGTGATGGAGCCTTGGAGGTACCTGCCTCCTGTTCTCCTTCAGTGACTTCATTTATTCTTTATACAATGAATGCAACACTAAAAGTATAAATGCATCTTTCCTAGTGATGCATATCTGATATGTTTCTCCTTGATGGAATCTTTGGACACTTTTCCAGGCTGATTTGCGCCTTGCTGACTTCCGTGCCAAGCAGCGTGCAATGGAAGATGCTCTAATGGCGTTGGAGGTGAGCTGACTGCCAATTCTTTTTTAATACGTAGTACTGATGTTTTGCAGATAAGGTTGTGAGATAACTTGTAAGATAATCTCATCATCATAGTTTTTCATGCCCAGCACCACATTACTTGCTTTGTTTTTTTAGTTACTGTAACTATCCAAATATAACTGAGTGTAAGATTTTACTATCCTGTGCCCCTTGGAAAGAATGATGAATTTATCTGTGTGGTCACAGTTTGTCAAAAATATCCATGACTTGATGGTGAGCAAGATGTACAAATTGTGAGTTCTTTTGTTGATGGCTTGTCTCCTTTGTATATTGATTTCCATCTTTCCCCTCATTATACATAACCACTCATCCCTGAATCGCTATTTCTTGACGTGCTTTTGGCTATCAGCCCGCTGCGTAAGGAGGAAGGTTCACTAACTGCTAATGGCATACTGGGAAATATAATGCTTGAGAAAAATGGTAGGACACTGGACTTCTTCCCTGGAGAAGTATCAACAGATCGCATCACTGCTATTCAGGTCCTTTTTAATTGTCATCTTATTATTTTGATGCAACCATCCTCGTCAATTGTTTCAGTAATTGTAAATCTAATTTCATTTCATCTGATAAATAACAGGAAGCTTACTGGCGTATGGCATCTGCGCTCTCCGAAGCTGATGGAATTGACTATACAGATCCTGAAGAGGTCTGAAACTGCACTGATGTTTCTTTATGATGAGGCAATAAATATGATTCTGGTTTCAATGTTTTCTTATTCGCCTGTTTTTTCCTGTCTGGAGCAGCTCGAGTTGTTGGTTACAACTCTTATAGATCTTGATGCAATGGATGGTAAGGGTAGTGTATCGTTATTGGCAGAATGTTCAAATTCTCCAGATGTCAACACAAGGTAAGCTTCTTGAGATGCAATAACCCAATAAATACACTTTTTTCTACTCTCCAACTACATTTTATAGGAAGAAGTTTGTGTTTTTCTCTAGAAGAGGAATTTATTACCCTCTTTTATTTTATGAATTCCCGACACTTGGATTCTTTTACTAATAAAAGTTCTCAACGATTTCATCTTTGCCTGTAAGCTCTGAAATGTTTGATCACTGTCAGTAGTTGCAACTGCTGTGTGATCATTTTCAGCAATGTAACCCTGGTTACTTGTCTTCCTGGACTGATTTATGACCTCAGTGCATAAGAATGTTCTAGTTGCATCTTCCCGTGGACACTGTTACAGTGTTCTAAACATTTGTCTGTGTTCCTTAATGTCATAAGCAACAGTTATAATAGGTATTAGTTATACATATATTGAGAGCCCTGGGTTTCCGATCATGCTTCATCAGAATTTTGAAGGAAGTGGACAATGTTGACAGAGCATCAACATGGAAACCTCTAAGACTTTGAGACCACTAACTTCCATAACAATTATCATTCCTGCAACTTCTTGCTTCCCTTTTCTCGTTTATAGTTCAATTAATTTTGTGGTGCAGACAAGCACTGGCCAATGCGTTGGCAGCAGCCCCATCCATGTGGACTCTTGGAAATGCAGGCATGGGAGCCTTACAGGTACTTAAATTTGCTTAAAAAAAAAGCTAATTCTTTTCTTAATGGCATTAATTTTCACTTACAATTCTCCTCGCAGAGACTGGCAGAAGATAAAAACCCAGCCATTGCCAATGCAGCATCCAAAACTATCCATGAGCTGAAGAAACAGTGGGAAATACAGGAAGGAGATAGTTGGAGGTTTATGATGAATCAAAAACCAGTTGAAGAAGTAGATAGCCAAGAAGACAATAACGATGCAGATACAGGTTGACAAGTACTCAGACACATACTGTAGATATCTACATGTAGGCTTAAATAGTTGCAGGCTAACCCTTGTCACCAGAAAGTGACGGGTGCTATTGCAATGTAGAAGGCTGTCTTGTTCTAACTGTGCCTTGTTTTTATCATGTCTAAGCTGTGCTTAACTTTTCATATTTCATATGAGTGATCTATGAGAATTCAAAGACAAAGTTGGTCTTAATCTGTAAAGGCAGTGCATGCTAACATGGAAAAATATGTATGGCCTCTGCCTAATATGATACGAATAATGCTAGAGATACTTGAATTGTTACTAACATAAAGTAATGAGCTACTTTAGTTGTTCTTAATCAGGTTGTCCAATGTTACTGCAGCAAGAAATTAGTTTCCCTTTCAATCTCTTTCAATATTGAAGTTATGTCAGAGGAACACCATTGATCTCTCATGACATGAACTTGCGTATAAGGATCAAAGGCAACGAGTCTTGGTTTCGAGACTCTCCCGTGTAATAAAAAACAAAAATGCATGTCTAGGTATCAAAAAGGTCCCACGACTTTTCGTTGGTTTTGTTAGTATTTTTTTTTTCATCTTTAAACGTCTTATTTGATTGAATTGATCAAATTTTAAGATTTTTTTTTAATAATTTTAAATCGTTTTAATATTTTAATATTAAAAATAAATTATTTTAATGTATTTGAAAAAAAATTACTTTTAAAAAATAACATTTATCTCAAACAGCCCCTTAATATTTACATTGATTTATGTGCTATAATTTATTATTTTATCTTTTTATTTGTTTTTTTAATAATTAACAAATTGAAAGAACAAAAAAAAAATTGGCATTTCATTTGTATTGTTGAAGAGGTGTGGAAAACACTAGTTTCATCCTTGAAGTTTTAAATTTTTATATATTTGGTAATTATTATTTGAAAAATTTATGTTTAGGTTCCAAAAATATATTTTGTTTGTATTTGGTTATAGTGTGCAATGAAGGAGAGAGAAAGTCATTAAAAAAAATTCTTATAAATTATGATATTAATTATAATTATATCGGTTCTGAAATCTAATATTACAAGTATGTCATATTTCAAAACTATAATAAAATTATAATTAACATCATATTTCACAATACTGACATTTAATAAAATATTATGGTTGTAAAACATAATATTATTAAAATATTGGACTTATAAAGCATGACATCAAACTTTGTTATTTCATCAAAAAAAAAAATTCATTCATTCTTACTTTATTTTTTATTTATTTTATGTGCTAATTACACAATTTATTGAAGGTTTTATTTTCAATTACAAGTGGTTTGATTCCTGAATTGCTCCTCTACTTACCCTTTAAACAGACAAGATTAAGTTATTTTTTATAGAGTTTTTAAGCATTCGTGGATACCTTGTATTGAAATTTCTTCTCACCACCTAAAATTTCATATCATGAATAACAATCAACTTACCATATATCATCTAGACGAAAGCTTGAAAAAGGACTTTGGAACCTGTTTCCTGTATGAACAATGAAGCTCATGCAACATCAAAGTGCTAGGATTCGAGCATGCAAACTTGACAATCCAATTCGTATAAACATACAAGAAGCTCTATTATGAAAGCAGCAAAAACTGTACTGCTGCAAAAACTGAACTGCTGCAGAACTGGTGCATTCAAGTTCTAAATGCCAAGCAAACTATGAACATCCCGCATGCCAGTACCTTGCAAGATCCAAATGGATTGAAGTTAGGTAGAGGATCACCATTGGACCTTAATCATCTTATGGGCCTACTTGATTACATCACAAATTCACATGACAACAGCTGATCTTCATCCTTATCCCATAAGGGGTAAATCAAGGCACCACTAAGCAGGGTACAAGAGGTCCATCACTGGACCTAAATTCCTTCAAGAAATGGCAAAAACACATACAGGACCCTTCCCCCTTGTTAATAATAATAATCTCTCTGCACTAATCCACTTCTGGACCTGGTGCAATAAGGTTTGTGAACACAAGAAAAAGAAAAGAAATCTTCAAGGTCAAGTGTGATTAGATTCCTTGATTAACAGTGCTTATGCTACTTAATTCCAGCAATCAACTTTTCAAAAAGTAAAGGAAAACAAAGGCACCAAAAAGCAAAAGCAAGGAAAGAGAGGGGCCAGATCCTACCATACCAATTACAGCTTTATTCACACAGAGGCTCTTTGGTCACCATCACAGTGCCCTAATTTGATCCACTCCCCCTCTCTTTTTCCACTCCCTTTTTCTTTCCTCCCATGATGTCTGCCACTGTTTGACACCAATGTTTCATCATTCCGATTCCTCCTTTCACTTTTACTTAAAAATAGTATCCCAAGTTTTTCTTCTCTCTTTTTTTCCCACTTTCTGTAGAGTGCATGAACCTGAAATGTTCATTGATTTTGAAGTTGTAACTAGAACATCCCAGTTATAGTTGACATCACAGCAGAGAATCTCATGCATGCTTATGAAAAATGGCAACCTTATCTACATGCAAAATTGTGAAGTTGTTTGATGTTGAGGTTTTTTGAGGTTAAATTTAGTTACAATTTCAGTTTATTTTTATTTTTATTTTTATTTTTATTTTTGGAAAAGATACAACATAGAATGAAAGAGGCCTTTCTTTTTGTCAATCTTATATATAATTTATGTATAAGAAATGATATTTAACCCAAAAAACAATATGAATAATTTTAAAGATATTCTTAGTGAATTGTAATATTAATGTGGGATCCAAATTCCAATGATGGATTTTTTTTAATTTTCTTAGGAAATAGCATTATTTTAATTTGTATATATAAAATAAATTTAATCTCAAATCATTTGGTTAAACACTAAAGAAAAAAAGCTATGGGGGTTGAATTTCTCAGTGTTGTTTGCCCAGTTTTCCATTCACATTTAAAATACAATAAAATATTCAATTACTAAAATAATAATAATAATAATAATAATATCAAATGCTAGAGAGAGCGTCTGTCTAACAGCGTCGTAGCAGGTGGGCCAATCCATTTACAAAAACTTTGGCCCACCAGCTCAATTCATGAGGAGGAATGTGGGCCACACCTTCCGCATGGTGTCATCAAAATCAATTCAAGTGGCCCCCCCATGGCCAATTTACAAGTGTTTGTTTGTCCTAATTTATACTTTCTGAAAATGCGATTTACATGATTATGCCAAAAATGAAAAATGTATTTGTACACGTTACCTTCCTGGTTTATATAGATATTAGGGTTAATACTGAAGTAATTATGTGAGTCTATATCATAACCTTATCCTAATTTATACTTACTTATTTAAAATTTAATCCGAGCCAAATTTGTTTTTAAATGACTTGAAAAATTAATCAGTTAAATTTAAATAGCTCAACAAGTTAATTAATGTTTTGGGTTAAATCCATCCATTGACTTTTTTCTTTTATTTCTATTTAAAATAATTTTTTTATTAAAAAAAAACCTAATAAGATCAAATTAACTCACCGACTTATAAATCCAACTCACAACTTGAGTTTTAAACTGAGTTTTAATTTAAACTAAATATTATAATTATGATTGAAATCATATTTATATTGCTATCAATTTATCTTTTGTTTCTAATATTTATGAATTTACAAAATCAATTCCAAATTAAAAGAAATATTAAAAATTAGATATGAGTGAAGCATTTTCCATACATGTATTATACGGATAATAAAATTAAAAAAGAACCTAATAGACACTTAGCGTTATTCACAAGAATAGTTTAATTACTTTTTTTTCTTCTAACAAAAAAAAAAAAGAAGTAAGCTTGCTTTTAAGGTATTTTTGTCCTTTTCTTTTAATCAAATTATCATTGTGTTATTAATCGGGAATAAATTGATCTTTACACCTTTCAAATACATAATAAAATGAATTTCATACCCTTGAAAGCAAAAAAAAAAAGTTAATGAGTTGGTTAGGAACAATTTAGTATATAAACCTTTCAAATACATAATAAAATGATTTATATACCATTAAATAAAAAAAATATTAAAAGGATGGTTGGGGTCAATTCGGTCTTTTCACTTTTTAGAGTACAATATAAAAACAATTATACTCTTAAAAGCAAAAAAAAAAAAAAGCAAGTAACATGGGGGGCGCATTTGTGTTTTTTTTAAGTCCTCTTATTTACACATAGAATCAACGATAATTTGGTCTTTTATTAATTAAAATATTAATTAAAAAAATCTTGTTGGCCGGTGATCGGTTAACATTGAGTTATTTGATAATTAAATTTTATAGTTACCCCGATATCACAATCAAGTTGCACATTTTACATGCTAACCCAAATGAACTCAAATTATTTTTTTTTTATCTTTTTTATATTGTCAGTTTATTTATTATCATTATATTTTTTAATTCATATTATTTAAATTACCCAAGATTATTAAACTTAGTAAAATCGTTAACTGAATCTCAAATTGTTTTTGTTTTTTTATTAGCACTTGCATCGCCTTATATCTTTTTTTGCATTTGAAAAAAACTTTAGCCGACCTTAGCATAACGTGTGAGCTTATCTAGTTAATATAAAAATGTAATGCAGGAGATTCATGAGTATGAGATTTGATGTCAAGATTTTTTAAAACCAATTGTGATAAATTAAAATGATTGTTTTGGTAGATTATAAAAAATATATGGCAAGATTTTATCCAAGAGTTGAGTGCCATAAACGTGACCTATGCTATTATTAGCTTTACAATTCATCATATTATAAGATATAATTACTTCACTGTTACTATAAGCAAAAAATAAATCATTATGAAAAAGCATTATTGCTTCTCTTCTCTGCACAGCTCAGCCTTTGTTGCCGTGTCTGATCAACAGAAACATTCTTCATCCCCTCCCTTTTTAACGTCTCTCTCTCTCTCTCGCCACTGAGTGTAACAAAAGACAACAGCAGGAAACCATGGCAGGCAACAAGTTTGCAACCATGCTACAAAGAAACACACACAAACTCACTGTAATTCTAGTGTATGCAGTTCTTGAATGGATTTTGATCTTTCTCCTACTCCTCAACTCTTTATTCACTTATATGATAACCAGATTTGCCAAGTACTTTGGCCTTAAAAAGCCTTGCCCTTGGTGTTCCAGGATTGATCATCTGTTGGAGCCTGGAAAGAACACCAACTCTTGTAGAGATCTTGTGTGTGAGACTCATGCATCTGAGATTTCCAAACTGAGTTATTGTTCAAATCATCAAAAACTAGCTGAGACACAGAATATGTGCATGGACTGCTTGGCTTCTCGGCCAAATCACAGTGATCAGTCTGCTGGAATGACAAGGAGGATTGCTTTCTTTACTTGGGTAAGCAAGGATGCAATTGAAAATGGTGAAAATATTGTCTTGTGTTCTTGCTGCAATGAGAACATAAACAGCAATGTCTACCCTACTTATTTGCTGTTCAAGCCTTCCTGGGATTCTTTGAATTACAGCAAGAAAGGAGATTTGATCGTAGGAGAGATGGATGATGAAAAAATTGGAATTGACTGCAAGGAAAAAAGCAAACCTGATATCTTGGCACATTATACTGACCATGAAGACAACAATGAGATTGAAAGAGATGATGGAGAAGGACAACAGGATCATGAAGAGGCTGCTGATGAACATCAAATGCTATCTGATGGTGGAACTTTTGGCCTCAAAGATGCAGTGGAGCACTATTCACGGTCTGAAACAAACTTGCAATGTGATGAAAAGGAAGCTTATATTATGGAGCGTGACTCGTACGGTATGAATTCTATTCATCAAGGTTTTGATGACAGTATGATTGAATATTGTTTTGGAAAAGACAATTCCATTGAAACCATCCATCTGCATTTGGAGAGAAATCTTGGCTGTGACTTTAATCGTTTAATCCCTGTTGAATTGATTGATTCATCAACCACCGCAATTTACGAATCCTGCAACTTAAAGGAAGAACTTGCCGAGGAAATTCATCAAAATGGAACAACTGATTCTGCATCGCATATCGAAATGAATAATGAAGAAAACACAAGTTACGCAGAAGTTGAAAGCGTGAATATAGCAATGGATTGCTGCGACAAATCTTTAGACTCGAATTGCACAGAGATGAAAAAAGATCCGGACAGCAAGGAACGCAAACAAGTTATGTCTCTAGAAGAAGCTCAAACATTATCCCTTAGTGGAAACAATGTGGAGATGGTGGAAACCAAAGAGCCGGATGAGTTTCCAGGTATAGCATAACTATTCATTTATGGAAATCTCAGTCATTGCATTTCTTTTTTCCTTGCTTGTCTGATCTACTTTTTTCTTGAACATTATTTGCTTAACCAACATTGTGCAATTATCTAATTTAAAAGCAGCTCATGAGGAAGAAAACAATGACTCCAACTTGTTGACTGAGCAAAGCAAATCCAAGGACTTCGTAGAGCTCTCTGATTTTGCAATCAATCAACCACAAGATCAAGAATCAACAATATCGCCGTGCGTGCAAGAAGATCACTCTTCTGTAAATGGCAATGAAGCAGAAATTCTCGATGCCCCTGAAAGTAATGAATTTGGTAAGCAGAACTCGATTTCTTACCTACTCTAATAATGCTTGCTCAATTTAATTACAATGGTCGGCCAAATAAGGGGTACATCTATTGTGATTTTGCTACACTAGGTCCAAACAACAGAGAAACGACTACCATAGAAGAAAAAATGATGTCAGCTGATAATAACCAAGAGAGTATAAATCATCATTTATCTTCGCATTTGGAGTCTACTGAAGCTGAGGAGGAAAAGTTTCCCGAGACACCTACTTCTGTTGACAGCGCTCACTACTTGCATAAGAAGCTTTTGATATTTGAGAAACGAGAGTCAGGGACCGAGGAATCTTTAGATGGAAGTGTGGTAAGTGAGATGGATTCCGGTGATCCAGTTCTTACGATTGAACAGCTGAAAACAGCACTTAAATCTGAAAGAAAAGCTTTTGGAGCATTGTATACAGAACTAGAGGAAGAGAGGAGTGCCTCTGCAATAGCTGCAAACCAGACAATGGCTATGATAAACAGGCTTCAAGAAGAGAAGGCAGCAATGCAAATGGAAGCATTGCAATACCAGAGGATGATGGAAGAACAGTCTGAATATGACCAGGAAGCCTTACAACTTCTAAACGAGCTCATGGTCAAGAGAGAAAAGGAGAAGCAAGAGCTTGAGAAAGAGTTGGAAGTATATCGCAAGAAGGTTTTGGACTATGAAGCTAAAGAAAAACTGAGAATGATGAGAAGAACAAAAAATGGAAGTATAAGAAGTAGAACTTCTTCTGCTACATGCAGCAGTGCTGAGGATCTTGATGAGCTATCTATTGATCTCAATCGTGAAGCGAAGGATGAAGATGGTAGCAGCAGTATCGAAAACCAGGAAATTGGTAGCACTAATACTTCTAGTGATGAAGTCGTAAATTTGCAGGAAATAGCACTGGATTATGTGAAGCAGATAAGTGCTCTTGATGATCCCCTGGCTGAATTTGAGGAAGAGAGGCTGTCTATTTTAGATCAGCTCAAGGCATTGGAGGAGAAGCTACGAAATTTGGATGCTAATGAATACAATGACGATATGCCTTCGGAAGAGCAGTCCTCAAAGTATACTGTCAGAGGATTCGATGAGATCTATGAAATAAGCACTCCAGAAGAAAATGGGATTTCAAATGAATTGTCAAAGAATGGAGATTATCCTGAGAGGAAAACAGTGAGTTCCATGGCAAAGAACCTCCTTCCTCTTCTGGATGCTGCTGATAATGAAACTGAAGAAGGGTTTATATTCAACGAAAATGTTGAATCTGAATTTGTTAGAATGGAAAACTCTTTGGTTCCCAAATTTGACTTAGACAGAAAAAAACTAGTAATTGAAGAGGAGGTAGATCATGTTTATGAGAGACTACAAGCTCTTGAAGCAGACAGGGAATTTCTGAAGCATTGTATGAGTTCAATACAGATGGGAGACAAGGGGACGGATCTTCTCCAAGAGATCTTGAAACATCTGCGTGATCTTAGAGCGGTGGAACTCCGGGTAAGTAACATGAGTGAGGAGCCTCTGGAGTGAAGTTACGCCTACCAACCATGAAAGAGGAGATGAGGTAAATTTTCTTTTCTTTTCTTGCTAATCATTCCAAGTTCCAAATTAAAATCTCAGTTAACAAAATATCATAATACAATAGGATTTCAAATATCAACACAGCTAATTTGTTTGACAATCCAGATCCCTTTCTCATGGATGAGAAGGAAAGCTTGCTCCGCATCAAGAACAGGTCAGAAAGTTTGAGGAACTGTGTTTTCTGCAAAATGCCAGGAAATCTCCTGATGGAGCAGAGGATTCCTGGTCTTTAGTTTGTTTCCGTCGGTGAATGATATCCACACACACAAAGAAAAAAATTAAGTCTCCCCCGCCTTCTAAATGTTCTCTTTTGGGTTTTACTGAAAAGGTGTAAAACCCAAAATTTTGCAGCATCTCCTCCTAGCAGCCTTTTCCCAGGCAAAGGAGAAGGACGAAAAGGATTGCACAAGTAACCTGGTTTGATGGTTTTGGCTAGGTTACTTGCAAGTAGACTAAGCTTTGTATTTACCTTTTCCATATCATACTCTTTTGTTTTAGACAGGAAAGGGGAAGGAGGATTAAGCCTTCCTTCTAGTTTTTTGCATTGGTTAAGTCATCTGGGTTGAAATACTGTGTCAAAATTGTGAGTGGTGGTTGTCAATAATTTTATTTTATTTTATTTTTTTGCTTTTATACACTTCCCTTTCACGACAATATTGTAATTTGGACAGATTGCCATACTGAAAGAAGAATTGCTACCATGTTCTGTTCATTTCATCAATGGTGAATATTATTGGTAACAAACTCCTATAATAGAATTTTCCCATGCTGAGTGAAGGAGTATCAGTCCTGGATTTAGAAGAAAAAAAAATTAAGATGGTAACTGGGAAATGAAAAGATTTGCAGAAAACTCATCCATAGTGGAATCTATTTTCTCAGGCATATTAGCCACCTATCAAACTGAATTTTCTCAACTCAGGTTTTAGTTCTTCCAAAGAAAACTTGCATGATATAAGGATCGCATTCTATGTGAAGGCATTGTTCTGGAGAGGTCATGTGATCCTATCGGCAGACAACCTTGGGATAGGAAAGATTAGCAAAGAATAGACGCTCAACATAGATGCACAGCAAATATAAAAGCAGCGAAATAAGAATCCATGGAATTGATTGAATCCGAACATACTTGCAAGAAGAATGTTGATAAAGCTGGCAAATCCATCTGTCATGCAATGTGTTCTGCTGTACTAGATTTAGTAATCTCATAAGAATTTTCAAGGTTTTCACAACCAAATATATCATAACCATAAACCAGCTCGCAAATAATTTGGGTGTGGCTGTGTTTTAGGAAGGGAGACAGTGAATTTATCCGCAGTCTGAGAGTCAATAAATTATGAAATTTCACTTATTCTTTTTAAGAATTCTGTCATAAAAACCCAAAAAACTCAATCAATTAATACAAAAAGTACCTGGCAGCTCCTTGGTACAGGTTAATAAATTACTCCTCTGAAAACTCAAACAACATTGAGTGCTTGTACTTGTCTCCAGGTACAACAACAATAGAAGGGAAGTTTGGTTGGTTAATGGCATTTGGAAATCCTTGGGTCTCCAAGCATAATCCTGAATGCTTTTCATAAACAGCCCCACCTTTCCCAGGAACACCATTCACATAGTTAGCAGTGTAGAACTGCACACTAGGAGCATCTGTCCACAAGTTCAGCACCCTGGAGCTTGAAGGGTCCTTCACTTTGGCTACGTGTTTCAATCCTTCATTCTTTTCCCCAGAGTCAAGGACATAGTTATGGTCATACCCTAGGCCAGGGACTTCCCTAATCGAGCTTCCAACTTTCTTCTCTGAAGTGAAGTCAAAAGCAGTGCCTTTAACTGGCAAGAGTTCACCTGTTGGGATTGAATTCTTGTCCACAGGGGTAATCTGAGATCCTGATATCTGAACTAAATGCTCGAGCACATTCCCAGAGCTGTGACCTGCTAAATTCCAGTAGGTATGATGTGCTAGGTTAATTGGAGTGGTCTTATTCTTAGGCACTGCTTCCATATCCAACCTCAAGGTTTTGCTCAAAGTAAGCGTGTAAGTAGCGGTCACAATGACATCCCCTGGGTATCCTGATCACAGAAAAAATCAGTAAATTGATCTGTATATGATAGAAACGCAAGGGAAATCATTAGAACAGAAAATGAGCTGACCTTCCTCCCCATCATGACTTTCATACTTGAAGGTAATCGATGGTTGCTCACCATCTTTCTGCTCCACAACATCCCAAACCACTTTGTCAAAGCCCTTATTCCCACCTGGAAAGTATGCCAACAAGGTATTCATCATAACTTGAAACACTTAATCCATAAAATTTGTGCAACAATAAATTCCACACATTAAGAATCACAACTTCAGCAATTCAAGGACTGAAGTTCATCAAATTACAGAGGGATGGATTAGGAAGCAACTCTTAAATTTACTAACCAAACTACTATTAATACAAAATGTTCAAGCCACTGCTTCTTCTTTTTTGGCTCAAAGCAACGATAAGCAACCTTTTCTTCAATTTATCCCTTTTCAACACCTATGAAGAACTGCAGCTAGATGTTTTGGGTCAAGTGAAATTTTAACACGAAAGTGTCATGAAGTGAACAGTAATTTGAACTGCAAAATTGAGATTCCTACGCTTGTTGCTGGATTTCAAATCTTCTCGTCTTACTTGTAGGCATTATCAAGGGGGGAAATTTTGTCACTAAGCCACAGTCAGCAGAACTAAAAATCTTAATCGAAGGAAAACACGATGGTTCCATATCACTGCATAACTGATTGGCACTGATTCATGCATGATTGAAATATTAGGAATTTAATTCTAGCATACCATGAAGACTGTTTGGCCCATTATTTATAGGCAAAGAGTAATCCACCCCATTGAGATGGAATTTCCCCTCTTTAATCCTGTTTGCAACTCGACCCACAATGCAACCAAAATAAGACGCATTGTCTTTCTGCTCAAACACCAACCAAGAGAAGGAAAAAAATCACATCATCAGTAACCCTAATATGCTAGAACACAGCAAATTTCTACTTCATCTTTCAGAAATTAATCCTCGTAGAGGAATCAAGATCAAGCAAACCCCACCAAAAAAAGAAAGAGAAAAATGGGAAATCAAAATCAGTACTCAAGTTCACCAAACTTCTGTATTTTCCCAGGAGCCAGACAAAACTTTCCATGAAAACCGTGTCAAAACCACAACTTTTTGCAGCCGAAGCAACCGAAAAGGACAATCTCACTGTAAAACAAAAAGAGTCACTGAAACTCACCACATATGCTTCAATCGAGTCAAAACCAAGGACAACATCAGCAACTTTCCCTACAAACCAGACAAAAACACAATCATTTCATCAACCACCCCTAAAACACATAACAAAGAATCCAAGAAACTAACTACAAAACATACTGAAACATATGGTGAGAAAGAGAAAGGAAAAGAACCATGCTTGTCAGGGACATAGAGAGAAGTGATGGTGGCACCGTAGTTGGTGACAGTTACACGTATGGTTCCATTGTTGAGTTCAAAGTGTTCAGCTTTTGCATCAGCAGCAGTAGTACTCATGGCTGGTTGTTTAGTCTCTTCTGCAGTGTCAGAGGACAAAATCATCAAAACAGATTTGATACAGAGGAAACAGAAGAGGGCTTTTGCTGTTACGAGGCTTCTCTTCTTGTTGCAGAGAATCTGAAAGTTTGATGATTAGCAGATTTTTCGGATTTAGATAAAATATTTCTTTTTGGAGACCTTATCAGTCTGTAGATAAGGTCATTGGGTGTGATTGCTTGTGGAAATGGAATTGACTTCAACCAAGGATTCCTGTACGACGTTGTATATTCCATGGTTATATAATCTGATCCAGGTCATCCCGAAGCAAGCTTCAAGCCTGATTTATAGGTCAACATGGATTAATTTTTAAAAACAAAATTAAAAAAAAAATTCAACAACTTTTGGAACCGTGTTTTGACTATATTTTTATACTAGGTTTTTTTATCATTCAAATCCTAAATAAATTAAATTTGGGTTAGTCCAAAACCCGGGTATAATCTTGGCTATTAGTTTACTAATAAGTTCTTTACCCACTCATATGAAAAGATAAGATTGTGCTATTAATTTTTTTCAAACAAAAAACTATGTAGTTTTTTCAATTAAATCTAATATATTGAAACCACGTACCTAGTTTTATTTTTTAAAAAAAATTATTTTTTCGTTTTAAAAATGTTTTTGAAAAAATTTAAATTTTTTTTATTTTTTTCTTTGCTTTAAATTAATTTTTTTGGTGTTTTTAGATCATTTTGATGCGCTGATATCAAAAAAAAATTTAAAAAAACTAAAAAAATATTATTTTAATACATTTCGAATGAAAAACACTTTAAAAAAAAAGTAGTAAATACACTCCCAAACAGACTCTTAAAAATATAATGATAGTTTGAGTTTATGTTTGAGTTTTAAAATATAATCGAAGTTTATCGACATCAATCATCTGAACATTCATTATCTAACTAGAAAAATTGGAAGGATTGAAGTTTTTAACTTGATGGATATAAGATTGGAGCCTTTTATGCTTGAAAGACATTTATATTGAAACAAGTAAATTCCTAAAATAAATAAAAAAAATAAATCTTCCCATTATTTAAAAAGCATATACTAAAAAAATCAACCCAGCCCACTTCTTCGAGTGGAGGTTCACGGCCATGAGATTTGAAACTAGCTTCTTAACCCGAGCTAGGTCAAATAGTTTTTTCTAGTTATAAAAAAAATAAAAATAAAATGTTAGGAAATATAAAACTTAATGCATACTAAACAACACACTTTTAAATGATTAAAATCATGCATATTGAACAATATATTTTTATATAAAAAAATTAAGACGATGACATATTGAATCGATCAAGAGGGTTAATCCGGAAAACTTATGACCTAAGTCATGTGACTATAATAACCCCATAGAATGTAAATAAAAATAAATTAGGAAACTCAATTCTAATAAACCAAGTATTGAAGAACAAAAAAGAAAAGAAAATATTCAATTTTAAAAAGAACAAAAAAAAAACTCAAGTAAACCTATATAAATAGCCCAAATCCACAACCTAAACCATGAAAATAGGATTACCTTATAGAAGAAAACAAAATACAAATGTCAATTCCTAACCAACCCATTACCAAAGTACAGAGATAAAATAAAAATCAATTTTAAAAAAGGTAACAAAAAAACTAGGTTATTTTCTTGAAATGATAAAACTTTTAGCATCATACAATGACCAAGTAGGTGCTCTAGTTTTTGGTAATGCTCCACAAAATGTTAAGTACACTTCACATCAAATTCAAAAGGAAAATGTGCATGTCTTTCCTAGAAATGTTCAGTCTTTAATTCGTCGTGAGATTGGTAATGAAAAAATTTGTTTAATTGTTGATGAAACTAGAGATGAATCTAGAAGAGAGCAAATGACCCCTTGTTATTAGGTTTGTTGATAAAAATAGATTTATACAAGAATATTTTTTTGGATATAGTACATGTTAAAGATACAATTGCTTTAACTTTTAAGAAAAAGATTTCATCTGTTTTATCTCACCATAATCTTAATATTCAAGGTATTATAGGTCAATGGTATGATGATGCTAGTAATGTGCATGGAGAGTGGAATGGTTTACAAGCTTTATTCATTAAAGATTGTCCTAATGCATATTATGTACATTGTTTAGCCTATCAATTGCAACTAGCTCTTATTGTTGTAGCTAGAGAATTATATGATATTCACATTTTGTTTTAGAATTTGATTTTATTTTCAACATTGTTAGTGCTTCTTGAAGCACAATGATGAAGTGTGGGTTTTTCAAGCAGCTGAAATTGAACATTTAATTGTTATTGGTGAGATTAAAATGGGTAAAGGAGCTAATCAAGTACTTCTCAACATGGTGATGTAGCTTTTGCAGTTAAGTTTCTAATGTCATTTGATTTTGTATTTATCTTCCATATAATGAAGAATGTTATGAGAATTACTGATATACTTTGTTAAGCCTTACAACAAAAATCTAAGACAATTTAAATGTTATGCATTTGATGTCTACCACAAAGACTTTAATTCAAAAGTTAAGAGATGGTAGTTGAGAAACTTTTTTAGAAAAAGTGACATTATTTTGTAAGTATCAAGACATTCACATTCCTGATATGGATGCTTGTTTTTTGAATGTGAGACAATCTCGTTGTAAAAAAAATTCAGTAATAGTTGAGCATCATCACCATGTTGATATATTTACAGTTACCATTGATTAGCAATTGCAAGAGCTAAATGATAGATTCAGTAAGTAGGGGACCAAGCTTCTTGTGTTAAACGCAACTTTGGGTCCTAAAAATACTTATAAATCATTCAGTGTTGAAGATATATGCAGACTTGTTGATAAGTTCTATCTTGAAGTTTTTTCTGACCAAGAAAAAATTCAGTTGAGATTCCAGTTACAACATTATAAGCTTGATGTACCTAATCATCCAGAGTTTAAAAATTTATCATCGATTGCAGATTTATGCCAAGGATTGGCAGAAAACTGGAAAATCAACAATTTATCATCTAATTTACAGATTGATTCAACTTATTTTGACTCTTCTTGTTTTGACGACAACTACTGAACGAGAATTTTCAGCAATGAAAATTGTTAAAACAAGATTTCGCAATGGAATGAAGAATGATTTTCTTGCAGATTATTTGATTGTTTAGATAAAAAAAGAGATTCTTTGAAAGATTCTCCATAGATATAATAATCGATAATTTCTATTCCATGAAAGAATGACGAGCACAATTAAAATAAATATGTATTAATCTTTTATTTTTATTTTTATTATTATTTTATTTTAATTCAAAAAAATTACAAACATAAATAATGCTTTGTTTTAGTTAAAGTTTCTTATAAACTTTGTATATGTTTATATTTGATAGGAATAAAAACTAATAAAATTAAAGTGATGGATTCTTTATAAAAATCATTCTATATTTGTAGTAAGTTCTTGTGTTACTTATCTTGTTTATAATAAACTTTGTATAATAAACTTTGTATCATTTTATATTTTTCTTTGCACAAAACTAGATCATTTAGTATGTTTTTGTTTGCAACTCGATAAATTAAGGGGAAAAAAAAACGAATATCTTGTTATATTATTTTTATCCCTAAAAAAAATCCTAGCCCTGCCCATGCTCTCCTTGAGCTTGAAGGGAGATCATACCTCCGATCACGAACATGGTGGTCCTTGTAGCCATTTCCAAACCAAAAAGACCGGTAACAAGATCTTCCAAGGCTCTACATAAACCATTTTGCAGGGTATATGGGCAATGTCTCCTGTTGTGACACCTGGTGTTGTTTCTATCTGCCTCATGACTTAACATTTATGAGTATTTTATTATAGATGCATGATTTATCCCTCGGCAGATGGGTCTGGTTAACCTCCATTGACTCTCTCCCTTCTCGCAGACGTCCGGTCCTTTATTCAGGTGAGTCTTCCAAGGTTTGTTCCTGTGGTAAAGTATCCGGTGGGTTATCTAAGTTAACGTGTTTTCTTCTGCTTTTTCATGTTTTTTTTATATATATATATATAATTATTAATGTTCGGGTTACATCATGCGTATTTCAATTAATCTTTTAAGATTTTAAAATTAATAATAAAAATCTAAAATTTATAATATTTGAATTAGTAATCTTTAAAAAATAAACTCAGAATCTAATTAATTAAAAATATTAAAAAATATTGTAGCAGAGGATCCTTTCCATCCAAACTCAGATGATGGAGTTGCCAACAAATTTTGGCACACATACATCCTTTGAAACATGTAACTTTAGCCTTTTTTCTTTCAATTTATGGTGTTAATTTCAACAAATTTTATCTGTTTAAAGACAATTATGGTAGTAAAGTATAAGGAAATCAAGTAAATCTTTTTGATAATTTATATATTTAATAGGCCAAAAAAGAATGAAAAAGTAGTGTTTCATAAAAAATATTGTAGTAAAATTCATAATCTCAATAAATCGAATTAAAATGAAAAGTAAATATTATATATAACCCTCTTCATTGTAAAACTTGTAGATCACTCCTAAGCCTTGGAGAAACTACAGGGGCTAAAATGCAAGTTTTCAAAAACACACATGACTAAAGTTTAATTCATTTGAACTCTCATGAACTAAAGTTGAGATTTTTTTTTTAAAAAGGGATTAAAGTGTGGTTTGGAGAAAATCTTTAAAGATTTATTCATATTAGTTTATTAAAAAGAAAAAAACTTTGAGCAAAACATTATACAAATGATAAGATTCTCACCATTGTTTTTTGGGAAGGTAGGGGAGGGGGACCATGCCAGAACCCATATTTCTTTAGTGCAAGAGGGCCATTACCCATGTCAAGATGATGATGATGATAACAAAATAAAAACACATCTCAAATAATGGATAATAAAAAAAGGTAAATTTTAAAAAACTAAAAAAGAAAAAAATATTCACAACGTGCCACGTAATCAATCCAAGTCACATCCTTATGGCACGCTCTCATCCATTAGATCATCATCCAACAAACAATCCTAGCCATCCGTCGATTTTCTCTCCAAAAATAAAAAATAAAAAGTTAAAAACCCTTGTTGCATATCCTTTTTCAACAGAATAGATCAAGAAACAGTGATTCCTTGCAAGATTTTGAAACAAAGCAGTTGTTGTTGTTAGAGCTTCTTTTGTGGGACTCACTCAGTTCACTTCGGTGAAGAGTTTGGACATTAAAGTTTCAAACTTTCTCTCTCTTATTTTGTTGGAAATTTAATGGCAGCTGAGGAGATTAATAAGCCCCCATCACTCCCTCCTTACCCTGAGGTACTTAACTTGAACAACTATTTTCCTTTCCTCTGCAAGAAAAAAGAAAAAAAAGAAGAAGGAAAAGTTACTGTCTTTTATTGTTGTAGTTGATCTATAGTTCTTCATATTTCATTGCTTAGCTTTACATCACTGAGTTTTTTTTTTTTAGAATTTGTTGGGGTTGGTGCTTGAAATGGAAAAGATGGTCTCTGGGGAAGATGTTGCTTGAAAGGGAAAAGATGGGCTCCGGGGAAGATGTTAAAGACTCGTTTTTTTATTTGATTTAGTTTTGTTAATTGAGATTGAGTTTGATTTTTTTTAAGCTTGGTTTTTTTTATTTTTATTTTTTGGTGCTATTTCTGCTTGAATTTTCGTATTAAAGGGAAAAAAATGGAATTTTATGGGGGATTCAATTTTCTTTAAATCATTCTTCACATTCTGTAATGCAAAAAGATTTTTTTTTTCACTGATTTGGTTTATGCTTGTTAAAAATCAAAGCTTAAATTGGGTTTTCCCCATTTTAGGCTTGTTTTGGTTTTTGTTGACTCAGTTTATGCTATTTATGCTTAATTTTGGGTTATTGAAATAGAGAGCTGGACTTATTTTGAAGAAAAGAAATCCATCAAGAAACCTATTTTCTTGAAATCCTCCGTTATAAAAAAAAATTAAAAAAAATGACTGCATTTCGCATGTTTTTTTTTTCATATTCAGAAACTCTGACAGTACCTTTTCCTCTTGTTAAAAAACTGTTTCAGTTTGGTGTTCCTGAGATTAGTTTTAACAGCCACTGGGGCATCCTGGTTGAATCTCCAGCAGATATGTGCTTAGCTATTTATTAAGAAAATTGGGAACTTTGGACAAATTTAAGATAAAGCCATGTTCAATCCTCATCTTGCATTTTCCTTGCCAGAGTTGAGATTTAATGCATTTGAATTTCTTAAATTCTATACCTTCATTTTCCCAAGAAAATAGAGAAGGGATGTTCCGAGTCCTTGTTTTACATTTTTCTTCATTGATTGTATTTCTCTAAAAAAAAAAAAGCTTTCCAATTTCATCATATTGGTAGCATTTATACTTTTTTACCGTTGTTTTTGCAAGGAATTTCTTTTTGTAATCTTGACTGATCTTTCCTGCTGTTATCAGATGATTTTGTCAGCCATTGAAGCATTGAATGAGGCCAATGGCTGTAACAAGACGTCAATATCGAAATACATCGAATCAAAATATGGGGACTTGCCAGCTGGCCACACTGCACTCCTCTCACACCACCTCAATCGAATGAAGGATACCGGAGAGTTAGTATTTTGGAAAAACAACTACATGAAGCCAGATCCCAATGCTCCTCCTAGGCGTGGTCGTGGTAGGCCCCCTAAGCCGAAAGACCCATTGTCACCGGGCTCAGACCTGCCCCCTGCCAGACCGAGGGGTCGTCCACCAAAGGATCCCAATGCACCCCCAAAGCCAGTGAAGCCAAAGGCTGCGACTGGAAGAAGTGGAAAGCCAAGAGGGAGGCCACGCAAGATGGCACGACCTACAGGAGGAATAACCACTGGAACTGCTACCACAACCTCAGCAGTTCCAATGACGGCAGGTAGTGGAAGGCCAAGGGGTCGGCCTCCAAAGGTGAAGGCCGCAACTATGCCTGAAGTGAGTGTTCAGAATTAATAATCTCCTCCCATTAGTGGTAGTAGCAGTCGACGGACTGTTGTCTCAACATGTCTGTAGAAGTGGTCAGTTGTGTGTGTTAGTTGTTAACAGTGGTGTGTGTTATTAGTATGGCAACATCGTGTGTATTTTTGTGCATGCAACTGTGTCGTGTCTTCTTGTATAATTGGATGATTGTATTTGTTATAATTGAGCTTTCTTGCTTTCTTGTAGTTTTCGTAGAGAAAGATGTTTATAATTGCATGTTTTTCTTGAGCGGGTGGTTGAATTGGGAGTGGTTAAATTTTAAAGTGTTTTTATTAGAAAATATATTAAAATAATATTTATTTTTATTTAAAAAAATTATTTTTTATGTAAAAAAGTTAATTTTAATAAAAATTTTAATTTTAATTTTAATTTTCATGTTCCAGACGGCGCCTGATGTTACCCTTGATTGAGAAAATGAGAAAAGGCATTACTCAGTCTTCTGAAATTTGGTACCATGATGCACTTTCATTGTAGCTATATTTTCTCTGTTTCGAAATAGTCGAATGATGTACAAAATTATGTCAGCATAGACTGACTGTGACTCCGACAATGTACTGAAATTTCAAAGCCATGGACAACATGGTGTGACATCAATAACTGTTCGTGCAAGAAAGCAGCATGTTCCTATGGTATGCGATATTTCTTCTAGAGCTGTGGAAATTGGATGTTCTTGAACTTGGTTTTACGAGACTAACACCTAGCACACTGAAGGATTTATTGTTAAAACTCATAACATGGACAAAGCGGTTTGATCTTTCCTCCAACCAAGTATTCTGGACTAAACAGGAACTGTGGAGAATAGGCAACTCTAATGGATTCTGACAAGAGGAGATGAATGTTGTCTCCTGGAATGGCTGGGACCTCGTACGGGGTTCTAGGTGATTTCTTTCGACAAGACTTGTCAGTACAAACCAAGTGGCCTTTGTTTCATGGTTTCTAATCTCTTGGTCTGTTCGTTTGTCTTTGTTTGGTGAACATTTTGTCGCCCTCCTCCATTAACGATATCTGACTGGCGACTTCATGTGGGTCAGTGATCACACACAGTAGTGAGAGAAGGGAGGGGGGGGTGGGGGATAGCAATCAGTTTTGAAGTTGGGCCAAGAGAGTTGAATGTGATTTCTTGCTGACAGTGATAAATCTTGAGCTTGGAGACAGGGAGACAGCGGTTTCAATTCATGTGGAGATCTGATGTAGGCTTGTTGGGTTTTGGCACGTCCGAGGGAACTGAGAATTTCGATCCTATTTTCAAGTCTTTGATCTATGCAGGAGGAAATGGATTTTTATTTATATATTAATGTCGGTGTTTGAGTTAACTTTCATATAATTCGTTTAATTTTATAATTTTAAAATTAATAACTATATAAATTTTTAATAATTTTAAAATTTATAATTATAAAAAAATAAATTTAAAATCTAATTAATCGATGAATTTTTTTTTATTACAAGGATGAGGCTACCATGGCTAATTGACCATAGGACCAGTACTTGGTTTCCTGTGAAACGCCCGCTTACTATACTGCAGCCAAATTTCAAAAATATTTGGAGCCAATCAGAGTTGGACCATGACCTAATTTATATCTCTTGTTGATTGGTCAAAAAATCTCTTAGAGCTTGTTGGTTTGTGAGGTTTGTCGGGATATTTTTATGAGCATAAACTCTTAAATAAATACATTTTTAATTTAAGATAATGTTTAATATTATGATCTAATTATATTTTTTTAAAAATTGAATTATTTTAGATTTAAATTCTATATGGTGCCTACATGACTGGGTGAGAGGTTACATATGAAATTCTATATCATCATCATCATCATCATCATCATGATTTTGTGTATAGTTGGTAGATCTAATCTAAGAATTACTCATATTTTTATTAAATTACTTGTTCACCTGACTAATTTGAATCGGGTTTAACAAAATCAAAAGATTTGATCGAGTTAATAACTTATTTATTCGTATTCCTTCTTTTTTATACCAATATGAAAAGTCAAATCAGTATTAACGACTATGATTTTGTGAGAGATGACAGGTATTGACTCATGAGCAAGAAAAACAAAAAACAAGATAGAGAAGAAGATAATGCTATCCCTTTGTGTCTCTGTCGAAAGAATCAGGCTACTGTATGTGGGACTGAGGCAGCGAGGACGGCAACAACCAGAAACGCTTTCAGGTGTAAGTCTGAAGTAGACATCTTATTCATTCATGAATCTATCTTTGCCACATTAGATTGACATTCACTCTTCCACTCCCTAAAACCTTCCATGGCCGCCTCCTCTCCTCGGGGAAATGACTTTTCTTTACAAGGTCAACCACTTGTACTAATTTCCACAGCCAAGAAACTCAAACCCTTTCCAATTCATATCTGTCCAGAAAAATATATGGATCTGGCCTTATCTTGAAGCATGATAAGATTACTCCTACCTTTTGCGAGTCAATTTTGGCTACTGCTTAAGTGATCCGTGATAAGTCAATTATGGCCACTGCTTTTAAGTGATCATTATTAATATTTCACACAAGTTTTAGAAAAAAAAGAAAAGAAAAGAGGTCCCTTTTCAAAACACGAGCCATGACAAGAGGGGATGCTCATGTCTTTGTCGAGAAATAGTTGGGAGCGTTGGTCAGCTATAAAGAAAGTGATGGTGTAAGAGGGTTTTCATAATACATTGAACGAGACCCCAGCAGTAATCCCACGGCCATGATAAATGGGTTGTCCAAAAAGAAAAATTGAGAGCAGTCCAAGAAAATAACATGATTCACCATGTGATAATAGCTGAAGTTTGTATAGTTTCAAAAATATTATGATGCTAAAAAAGTTTAGAGTGTCGGACTTTATCAAGTATATCGGACTAGAATGTCTATACATTCATCTTTGATAATACTAGAAGCTTCAACTTGAAAAATAAATGAAAAATTGTCATTCAGTATGAATCTGTCTTAGTTACTAGGGTGTATAAAGTCTGCTTGCTTGAGAATGAGATAAAAATTATTTTTTAAAGTTTTTTTTTTTTTTGCTTGAAAATATATATAAATAATTTTTTTATATTAAAAAATATTAATTTGAAGTTAAAAAAAATTAAGTTTTTTTAAAAGTATGATTAAACTGCAATATCTAACAATATAACAAAAAAAAAAAAAACTTGTTTTGATAACGTAAAACCTAGCTTGAATTCTTTGCTGGTTGTGAAACAATGGATGCCAGATAATTCATTCAATTAGTTGGTCCAACTCATGTAGTTGTTTGGTCCACTTAACGTGCTTGTTTCAATCTAAATTAGTCAGTTCGTGAGTGAAAATATTTTTGTTGTGATGATTAGCAGATGGTTAAGTTTAAGGACTTGACTCATGAGAATCAATGTTCTCATCATCCATGATGCCACTCCCTCAAAAAGAGCAAATCAATCTTAAACCCTCTAAAAATCAGAAACCGAAGCATTCTTGTGTCCAAACCTGCCTCTCACAGGGATGAATTCTCGACACAAAAACCACTGACAGCATTCAGAGTTCGGAAGATGACAATTATTTGACTCAAAACGCCATATAAGAGATGATTCGGAGCAGCTATTGGAAACGTGAAGAAGGCCATATAAGAGAAAAGGAGGAGAATCCAAGAAAGAAAGCATAAATTAGATTATACATCATAGCACACAGAATTCGCAAAGCCATAGCAGATATAGCATCAAGAAACATGGAGAATTCACTCTAAGCAACTTCATCTCCTTTTAACTAAACCCAAACTCCCTACCAAAGGCACATCAGCTGGAGTTGTTTCTTTGGCCAGCTCACCAAATCCCATGACGTTAGCCTGGATCATATCATTTATCCTTCCGTAGCCATCCAATGAAGCATCACATCTCTCTTGACCCCCTTCTCCTAGCTTCAAGATGTTGCTCATCGAGCTTGATGATTGTGATTGAACATTAAAGTCTATCAAATCCTTCAACTGATCAGCATACACCTGCGACTTCCCTACCTTATGACTACTTACATCAGAATCCATCAAGGATAACAAATCCTTGTTTAAAACCTTAGAACCTACAGTGTTGATCCTAAACATGAGTGAAAGATGAGACAGGCTCAGGCATAAGAGCCTCTCTGAAAGCACGTAAAGCCTAGAACTAGCAATTGCGTTTCTGACGTCGAAGCAACTCCTCGGTATTAGACTCGCCAGATTGATTAGGCAATGCTTCCATGTCTTGCTGAAATGAAGGGGTCTGACGCCTTCCTGTCTACAAAATTGGGTTAGCAACAGTGTCCAAGGTGATTGATCTTGTGGAAGACAATACGAATATTATTAACACTTACATGGGGTATAACATAAGGACGAATTGCAAACCCCGTGGCTAAGCCAAACAAACATGAAAGCACCAGTCCAAGGACCCAAAATTTAACTGCTCCAAGCGCTGTAAATTTAAAAACACAAGCCTCGATGATAAATTGGGCCTACCATTTCCATTTAGCTCTAACAGAACCTAAAGTAAAAGATTGTACAACGTTTCCGACTCTCACCAGATTGAGAACCTATTATACAATCCTCTTGCTTAAGGTCAACCTGGCGAAGCAGTTGATTGCCATGATCTGAAATTAGTAAAGCGCATATTTGAGGAACAAAAAGCACCTCAAAATCAGTGGAGAATGTTGCAGTTTCCCCTGGACCATCCTGCCGACCTATCTGGGAGTAATTACCAGCAATGGTGGTGGTCATGCCTAAAAAAACAGAAAAAGAAAATAAGCACCTATAATTTACTTTTCTTCCAATGTACAAGCAAATAGAATCCAAAATTTGATGAAATATTTGCAATTAAAAGCACCTGAGCTGCTTATCTTTCTCACAGCATGGTTTAGTTGATCAGCTACATAAACATTCCCTCTAAGATCAACTGTGAAACTCTTTGGTTTATTGAACCGAGCCACGCCTGGTTCTCCATCTATGTACCCTTTATCCCCACTTCCAGATAACTGTTTTACCATTACACCATCTGCAATTTTGATAATATAAATAATCAAGTCAATGAATCAGGTGCTATCACTAACAACCTTCTCTGAATCCACTGACTTGGTAAGAAAGCGCTCAATTCAACTATAAAGCTTAATTCTTGTATTGAGAAAGCTAAGACATTAGTCAACAAGTTCAATTCAGACTCTCATTTCCATTAAAAAACAAATCCAACCTCAAGGGGTCAGAATTTCACATGAACAAGAATAATAATTAGCATTCAAACTTTAACCTTTGCAAAGATGGACACTACCATAAAAAAGGTTGCATCCACTTCCCAATTTACAACTTTTATCCATGGCATTCATCGCTACAAGCCCGGAAAAAAATGATAAAAGGGAAACCACGGTTCAATATAAAGGAACAAAAGAGAAAAAAACACGAAGATGATGATGCAATAGAACACAAATGTTTTTACATGAAACAACACGAACAAAAACAATAGCAGAAGTTGTAATTACTTTCATTCAACTGTTTGACATTTTTTGTTTCTAACTGCCCATTCCAAACCAATCTATCCCCTGCACGAGTTTGTGGCACCAATCATAACACAAAATTGTGTCCACCATTGATATGATGAGGCCCACAAACCCAGTTCAAGTCAGTTTTTTTTAGCACAACCCAATTAAACACCCTTGTTCCCAAACAAGCTACAAACTTTTTTTTTTTTTTTTTAAATTCCACACTTAGGATTCAATATTTATGAAAAGTAATGAACTTTACTTCTAGCTCCAAATGAAATTTATTACCCTGAGAAATGGGAAATGGTAGAGTGTAAAAAACACTCTTAGAAGAATCAAGGACTACAAGATCAGATGATCTGAGTTGAACTGCGTGTGGGTTTACGTTTAATTTGTGGCCATCCATCACTGTAGTTACCATGTACCCATCTTCTAACATGATCTGCTCCCCTGTCATTGAAAAATGGTACACTGTATCACACAACTTTCTTTAAAAAACAAAATAAATGCTAGAACCCATGTGGTAAAAAATGAAAATTTACCATGAATTGAAGCTAGCTTGAAGAGGAAGAAGATGAGCAGAAAGAATTGAGAAGCCATGGTGAGATTTTGATGGTTGTTTTGATGAAATCGCGGAGAGTGCTTACAAGTTAAGTATTGAAGTCTTGGTTCTTTATTGTGTTTTAACCTGGTACAAAGATAAAGTGGCGTACGATGAGAATAAAATGTTCAAAATATTCGGTGAGTCCGACAGAGAGTTTGCTCGTAAGATGTCGCGAGATCATTTTTTATATTTATATTTATTTAGTTTTATGATGATTAAAATAAAAATATATAAGGATTTTAACCATTTAAGTTCTAGGAAAAAAATATCTTTTAAGTCAAAATCTACTTTCTTATATATATATATATATATATTCTTTTCTTTTCTTTTCTTTTCTTTTCTTTTTATGTTCATAAAAATATACTTTTGTATTAGTAAAATTAAAATAATTTACATAAGAATTCCAATGATTTAAATTAAAAAGGAAAAAAAAGTTGTATTTTTAAATCATAATATTCTTTCTTTATTCATGTATTTAATTTTTTTTATTTTGATGAAAAACATGTTCTTTTTATTAGGAAAATGATTTTTCAAACTAAAAGTTATTATGATATAGCACAAGTTTCAATAAAAAATCATGTCTTGATAATTTATCCTCTATTATATATATATATATAATTAATTTGAGAAAATTATATAAAACATTGACAAAAAAATAAAATAGATATTTGATTTTTATTGAAAATTTATAAACATTTTTTTTAAAAAAAACTTTGTATATCAGGTTTAGATATAATAATTCATATAATAATTTTTAATATTAAAATAAAATACTTTAATTTAATTTAAAAATAATGGCATAACTAATGGTTTTTTAAAGATCACTATAATAATTTTACTTAAAAAAACATTCTAAAATAAAAAAAATAAAAAAACAATATAGTGGACCAAAAGAATCAAACTCAAACGTACATGGATGCTTAGGCTTGCAAGGCCAGCCCTACTAGGCCTAGACTACCAAGCAAGGTCTTGGCTCATGAAAAAAAGCCCTCCCCCGTGCAATTGTTTTCTTTTTTTAAAACAAATAAAACTAAAGCAGACGACATGGTCAAAATTTAAAAATTTAGTGACTACAGTGTTTTTTTCTATGCTACAGAACAATTTCAAAAAAAAAAAAAAAAAAAAACTTCAATCCTTTAGTGTTTCATTATACACCTCTACATAAATTATTGTGGATTAAAACAGTAAAATAATTATTTTATTCTTTCCAAACAAAATTATTTAACTAACTATTAAAGATAAAATAATCTTTTCAACCAGATATATTTATTATTATCATATTGATAGAAAACAAATCAATCCTTTTATATTTTAAATGCATAGTGAAATTACTCTTAAAAATAAAATAAAATAAAAACTAAAACTATAGAATAGACTACTACACTAAAGGACAGAAACCCAATTCAGCTCAAGGATACAAAAACATGGCCACAAAAAGTCATTATCTCTGCCTTTCCTTTGCTCACTCTTCCTCTCTTCTTCAAAATCTGAACTGGATAACGTTTTAGCAACACTAAGAAGAGAAGCGACTACACTTGCCAGTTTCCATCAGTTTCTAGTCTCATCTCAGTTTAGCCAACTAATGAAGCAATGATAGAACTGTTCATCCATCCTTTCTTTAGCCTTGTCAGCTGAGCTCTAACCTTTTGATGCATAAACCAACAGATGGTCTTACAGATGCTGAAAGGATCAAGGATGGCATTAAGACCATTAGTCTCAGTACAAAATGCAACCCACAATCCCCCAATATTCACTTGCTGCCTAAAACCTACCTTTCAGTCCAAGGGTCATATGCCCCACAAGGTCCTGAGGTCTAATATAAGTAGAAGAATAGGAGCAATAGCAGCAGTGGCAACAATTGTATTGGTAAAGGAAGCAATGTTTAGTCAAGATATTGCAAATGGACTAGAATTCAAGTTTGCAACTCCTGATCGAAGATCAGTTGAAGAAGCTGAGAGCGGAGTCAGAGACTACGCACAATCTTTGTTGCAACTGAAAGATCTGTTAGGGTCACAATCTTGGAAAGAAGCACAGAAAGTGCTTAGAAGGCGCTCTTCAAACTTGAAGCTGGATCTTTATGCTGTAATTGAAAGCAAACCTGGAAAGGACAGGACTCAACTGAGGACCCTATATGCCAATCTCTTCAACAATGTAACCAAAGTAAGTACTTTTAACGCCCTTTTTTTCATGTATTGAGGATCTTTTCTAGAATGATTTTTTTGGCACTGTTATTTGATTTTCATGAACTTAATGGTGACAATTGGTTTATTCAGTTGGACGCCTTGAACATTGGTTACTAGAACTTTTTTAGCTAATTTGTTACTCATGTCTTAAATTCGTCTTATACTCTTTTGTTATTAGAAACAATACTGTTCCTGGAGCTGACAATGTTGAATTTATGGAAATTTTGCAGCTAGACTATGCAGTAAGAGAGAAAGATGTTTCACTTGTGTGGCAATGCTACGAAAATATTGTTGCGGCCTATGATCATATCTTGTCTAGGATATGATCTCCAAATGGTGCTTGCCCCACCTCCCTGTTGATCAAAGAAGCTGAGATCAAACCTTATGACCGGAACTCGGTGTATGATGTCGTAGCCCTTTTACTTTTTACATTGACAAGAACTTCAGCCATTTTTCAGTGCATGGTTTCATTTGCTGGTTTGCAACTATCATTTAATAAAAAAAATTTGATTCAGATTACCGCGATAGACACAACTGAAACATCTGAGAACGTTCACTCGTCTAGATTTCTGGAAGTTTATTGAATTTTTATTCGCCCCACATACAAGCGCTTTAAAAAGTAGCAATGGTATTCTAGGGTGGTTTATTTTACAAGATCTTTCCAAAACCTTTCCAAATTTTAACGCAAAACTATGCCCTATCTGATAAAAATTCAAGAAGTGGTGATTATACAAAATTTGAACACTTCCAGAATATCACTTGCAGAAACTCTAGAAGGAAATTGCCTCTATTGGCCGTACGGAAAATCCACCAATTTGTCTTTCCCAGGAAACCATGGTTGTTCCAAGAATGATGAGATTAAGGTCTGCTGGTCATCCCAATATTTCTGATATTTTGTTGAAGACATCCATAACCTGCATGGAGAAGAAAACATCCCAAGTTCTCCAGTTCAGATATTTCAGAGAGCTATTGAATTGATACAACTTAAAACCTATAAGCCCGAGGTGTTTCTTTGAGTAACAAATGAATATGCACTGCGAAAGAATAGGAGAACACAGCTAAAGTATGTTTGGAGTTGTGGTTGACTTGGTTATAAAAAAGGGAGGAAGTTATCAATCAAAGGTGAGGAAAACCATTTTACAGGAGAATGTTGTTTGCAGTTATTTTGGAAAACTATCTGAGGTCTTCAAGTAAATTAACCTTGAAATAATTCACGCCGATGAGGTACTTGCTGGACACAAATACAATACAACACATAATAATAGACCAAAAGGCAATGTAGTCCTCCAGGTAGAAAGTTGACATTTCAAAAGACCAAAACTAGTAGATTAATAATGTAATTACAGCGACAAACAATTTTCTATAATTGATGAAGCGTGTCTGAGATAAGAAGAGAAAGGTTATACCTCCTTGTCATTCTGATATTTGGCAATGCTTAGTGGGTTCTGTGAACACTGCAAAATGGCCAAAATATTACAAAGATGGTTAGATTTCATAAAATTAATTGTAAGTCAGTTGCAATATACCTCCATAATGGCTTGTTGAACTCTAGGATTTTGAAATGCCAGGGCAACATCAGGATTGGCCATGATTTTTGAGATGACTTCTTCAGGTGTAAGGCCAATCTGATCTGCAAAACACAAATGACCAGAAAACCACACAATAAGAAAACAAAAGGTGATTTTCATATTATCGGTATCAAACGTAAAATTAGAATCTGAAAACAAAAGTTGCACAAGTTCCAAGTACATCCAGCATAAATCATGCAGCAGTTTTGGGCAAGCTGAATCCTGAACATAGGTGGATTTATAAACCTTCGCATCTTAACCATTGATTAACTAACAATAGGCACTCCCAGAAATCATAACCCGGATATTTTACCATTGCACAAAAACTTCATGCTAATAGAGCCAAAACTCTTGTTAATCATGAAATGTTCTTTCATCATTACTTATTTATTCCTAATCCATGCGTTTCATTATGCAATCAATTCAGTCTGGCACCTCTGTTAAATGCAAATTTGGAGATAACCTGTTGCGTCTACTGAAATGAACAATCAAGTTCAGGACAATACTAGTAATACATGTCAAGCTCGAGTAGGGAAAGAGAAGATACAATGATGAGATGAAAAAAGAAAATGAGGGAAAAGAGTAATAAAAATTCCCGGAAAAAATTTATGATATCATTTATGAAATTATTGGAGAACATCAAAATTCATTAAATCACTCTTCATTGAGCAGATCAAGCTAAGAGAATGTACTGGGGCCAAATTGAGCAGATCAAGCCTAAATATGCCAGCATAGCAGCCAAAAGATTTTAACAACCAAATTCATAAAATCCCTTATAAAAAAAAAAAGAAATAAAAGAATGGTAGCAAGAAGGCAAACAACAATCCAATAAATTAATGTTCTCAAATTATAATCATAAACATTTGGAAGATGAAACATATAGCAGAAACAATCAATGCCAAACTCACCAAATTGCTGCTTAACCTCAGGACTGCTGAGATCAAAATTTTTTAAAGAATCCACCATCCGGCTGTCCCATTCACTGCTTCCACTCATATTATTTCTGGAAAAAAAAAATACAGCAAATGAAGTTAGATCCATGAAAAACTGGCTCTTCATTGGGCTATGCTTATAATAAAACTTATCAGTAGAAAAGCACCTTGCTGAACATTAAGAAAAAAAGAATAAAAAATTATACTAACAGAACATCCAATACAACTGGAAAAAATAACTCCACACAAACTATTGACACATATCTGATGTGAAGGGACTGCATGCAGAAATTTCTGAAATCAAAGCATAAAGCAAACGGGTTTAAAATATCATTCAGAAACCTGAATGTAAATGCATTGAAATCCCCAATCCAGATAGATTTGAAATATCAGTGAGAAAACAATAGAAATTAGCACAATAGCATCTCATAATGGTTAATGATATATTCATAAATTTCCTCAGCACACCACGCTTTCATATACTATGAAAGAATTAAAACATAAGGCTCAAATATCATCAAGGTCAAACACGCTGTCAACATTAAGCATCATCAAACAAAATTAACTGTAAAAGAGCTGGAACAAGTGCTTACAGCATTTCTTCCAATTGTTGTCGGTATTGTGGATTTTGCAGCATCCCTATTACATAGTCATAGTGCACAGCACAGAAAACCATAATGTGTCAAAAGATATTCACACTTAATCTAGAGTTGCTAAAATTAATGAATTTTGCATTTGGATAGGAAAAACAAAGCCAGGCTATTGGCTGCGTCAACAAAAGTAATACAAAATAGCAGTGAACCATGAAGAAAGACAACCAACTCAAGATCCCCACCCCACCCCCCTCAGAAAAACAAAAGCTATGCAAACATCTAAATTGAAAATACATTACATGCGAAATGATTGACCTGATAATGATAGCAAATCACATCCACAAAGAAAGGACATGCAATGAACTTGAATTCCCACTACCTACACAAATTGTGCACTACATATTTAAGCATTCACTTAAACACTTAAACAGTGATGATTTTGATACCATGTTAAACAACAAAAAACTATGGTCTATAATGCAATATATTTACAAGATTCTCAAATACTACATCCAAAGTAAGCCTTCTCAAGAGAATATACATCAATGAAGGTTTGACTTACATTTGAAGGTGGTAGGGTTCCTCATTTCCTCGGGTAAATACCTGCAAGGATATGAGAAGAATCAAACTGTAAAAAGAAAACATGAAATGGGCCATCTAATTTTACAGGGTAATTAACCATAAGTAATTCAGACAAACAAAAAAGTAAGGCCCACCATATGTTTATATGAAAGAAGAGCAAGAAGAGAACTAACATGGTCACTGAAGTTAATTGCAAATAAAGAAATTCCAGGAGAATGGAACAGCAGCACAATGAATTTACAACACTAAGGAAAGCACAAAATGATTTTGTTTTGAGGAAAAGAAGCTATATTACGGATAAACCATCTTTTGCACTGTTGGATCGTCCATCATTTTCTCCAAAGCTTCCACGGATAAAGATCCTGCCTTTTCTGTCCATGAATAAATATCAACTCAGAAAGCTTCTTTTTTTTTTTAATATCAGAGAATACTGAATGGGAATTAAGGCCATAAATAGCAATCAAGCACACAGTGTCATGTGAGAAAAGTCAAAGGCTACACAACATCAAATTAGAACATGCTTCCATTTTCCCGCCCGAAATCATCCTTAAACTACAACTCCATACAGCTCTGAGTGAGAAATTGCTTCATTCATATCACTTATCAAGAGCAGTGTGACATGATGAGCTAATACAGTTGGACGTAAATGGATGATTCTCTACACAACAATTATATCACTTATCAAGAGCAGTGTGACATGATGAGCTAATATAGTTGGACGTAAATGGATGATTCTCTACACAACAATTATATCACTTATCAAGAACAGGACATGATGAGCTAATACAGTTGGTGTAAATGGATGATTCTCTACACAACTATTGGATCTGAATGGACGATTCCCTATACACATGCTTATAGCAATACCATGGCAATGCAAGCACTTACATTATATGCAACTGAAAATCATTAGCGCACTAAAACAAACAATGAAATTCCTAAGAGGTTAATCTTGAATAGTCACACTACATGTTCAAACAGGCTTTAAAATCATAACACCACCTGCTAAGGATTTTTATTAATTGCATATTTCCTTTTAAAAATGGATATTGATCTTTGCATCATAAATGCTTTTAAGTTTTGTATCTTCTGCTAGCCTATTATCCAACCCAGTCTCCTATTTTCTTCTAACAAACATTTTTGAAGACCCTCAAGTGAAAGCCCTTTGGGCTTGAAACTTACACATGCCCACACTACCTTGTGTTTAATTTTTTTATCAAATAAATGAGGATGGTGAGATTCGAACTCGTAATCGCTTGGTCATCAAGGCTCTGATACCATGTCATAAAACCAATTTAACCCAAAATCTTAAGCTACTAGGTGAGGTCTCAAGATATAATTTATATTATTCTCTAATAAAATCAGAATACCAAAACACTAATAGATATTACAAGTTGACTTCATAAGTCCATGAATTCCTGGTTTCATGATTAGAAAAAATTAGTAAGAACACATAAAAGTAACATATGTGAACTGCAAAGAAGAAATGGCAAGATAAGTTGTGTATCTCAATGCATGGGACAATGAGTAGTTTAGTTGTCTTTTTTACTTACGACTAGATTGAGAACCCTCAGAAGGCTCGGAAGCACTTGGGCCCTGCTTAAAAGCAGCAGCTCCATTTTGAGAGGCCTGCATATAGTATTGAAATAATTACATCTGAAAAAGTTTAATATAGAATAGAGACATTAAGTTTCAACAATAAAGACTTACTTCCTTCGCAAATTGAACATCCTTGGATGAGCTTGTATCGATGACATCTTCAACACTTGAAAAAGGAGTGTTCAGCGAGGTTTCTTCAGGAGAAACATCCACAAAAGCTGCAAGTAGGAGCTGCATTACACTTTCTTATGGAGAACATTTCTAAAAATCTTATAAGCAAGTGCCCAGTACTAAATTGAGCAATAGAAGTTTAGCATTTCTTAAGGTATGTTCAGTTTTGAAGTTATAGTTGTGCATGAGTGGAGCAAACAGAGAAGGGAATAGAGGAACATGAACAGGGAAAAAGGAAGGAAAGGAAATAGAAATAGTAGGGAAATTCAATATTTCTCAGTGGCCAATTATCAGTCGTCAATCAGCCAAATAGCAACCCCTAAACAGCATAAGGACTCACAACCAAAGATTCTGTCATACCGAATTTCCTTGGCTCCTCCTTTATCTCTCTTTCCTCTAGAGTATCAGTTTCCTTTTCCTTCCTAGCATCAGTTTCTGGAGCTGCTTCTACTTTTGTGGCAGGAATATCTACTGTGACTGCAGGTTGAGAAGCAGTTTGAAAAGGTGAGGTTGCAGGCTGTGATGCTGGTGGTGGAGAAAATGGAAAAGGTGACCTTGCAGAAAATGCGGGATTGAATTGGTTATTTTGTGCATTCATCTGCTCTGTCAAAGATTTGAAAGCTTGTTGCATGGCATAATTCTGAAAGAAAAGATGAGCATAAAGAAATAACTTAAGTTAAATATGGAATGTTTATAGCTATCTCTAAACAAAGAGGTGAAACTTGGACTGATAAAGATGCATGCAAAATAGATTAGAATGACTAGTTAAATTATTTGCAAAGTTAATTGATTGAGTCGCAAAGATCATACTGTTTGCCTGGAAATGATATATGCTAAGCCAAAATGTTGTGTATACAGGGAAGGAGCAGTTGTCTTGAAATAAGACAAATAAGTTTAGAAAGGAACAAGTGAAGGTAGAATGTAAAGCATGCCACTAGTAGAATTGAGGTCGAAGGTAGAATGTGAGGGTCCTCTAACTGAGGTCAAAGTGTACCACCAGTTTCAATGGAAATGCCCACATTGAGGTCAAAGGTCCTCTAGTTTTTGAAAAGTAGATCCCGTAAGATGCAGTTATTTTTATAACATCTCTCCTCTAGGAACTGAGACACATGATTTCTATAGCAGGCAGTAGGTGCTAGAAAAAAACTAACTCACCAGAAGCTTCACTTATCCATGAAAATTGAATCAAGTCAAATTTAATTACTCAAAAATTTGAAACTACAAATTAGAGCAAATCATTGACAAAGACAAGTTAGAAGAAAACACTGGGTTGAGAAACTAGAACAACTCTGAAGTACTAATTATCCACCTACAAAAGAAAGCACCAACCCCCATCATTCCATTGCATAGTTGCTCAGCAAGAAGACCAGAAAATTCAGCAAAACACACAGACATTTGTACCTTGCAGGAGATAAGAACTCACCTTTAACCGTGTAGCCACCTGTACATTTGATAAAACACAATGTTAAAACAACAAAGAACAAAAAATAAATAACAAATGGATAAAAGTACATATAAAACAGTGATTCTCACCCATGAAAAAATTGCTGACAACGCAACACCAACTCCAACCCAAAACAGTGGCGATCCTCTACAAACACACAATCAAGAAACAAAATAAACATCCATCCACACATGAAAACAAAGAACACCCATATAACTAGGGTAAGCCAATGCAAAGCTAGCTAAAAATCTGAGATGCTAAATGCTAGAAAGAGAATTCATTACATTTGTGAAGGCGGTGGCGACACTGACTGTGGATTAACTCCAACAGAAGCCGTCTGTTGTCCACTCAATGACGAAATGCTAGCAAAATATTCACTCCCTAATTTCCGTATCACATTATAACACAAACTTAGCAAAACCCAACAACCAAAATCATTAAAAGAAACAAACTTCAACACAAAATAAAAATAACCCTACAAGTAAAATCACAAAAGGAAGAGACTTTGATGTTAATTAGTAATTGAGGGGCTGAAAGTTACCATTTTTTGAGGTTCTACGGGGACCATGAGATTGGGAAAGGGCAGAAATGGAAATTCTTGAAGTATGAGGGACAGTTTTGGAAGTTCTGTGAGGGAACGGAAGTGAGGGTCTGGTTGTGGATATGGAGAATTTAGGGGTGGTAGGGTTTTTGAGTGAAGTTGGGTATCCCATAACTAATTTAGGTGAAGAAGAAGAGAGTAGAGACAATCTAGGGTTTTCCATGTTTCGGGGTTTGGATTTTGATTTCTAAAACCCTAAACCAGAGAATTAGAGCATGAAGAAGTGGCAGAAATGATTTCACTCTGGTCTGTGTGGTTTCAGCGACGAGAGGAAGAGACAAGAGTGGAAGGGAAAATGAAGCTAATTTTGTCAAACCCGGCACGGTTTGGGTTGAGCCCAGGCCAGTTAAATTGGTTTGATCCAAAACCGAGACCTAGAAACCTGTTAAAAGTGCGTCAGCTTCCATTTTTTAATGATTTTTATAATTTTAATGAGTGCATATCATAAATAAATAAAAAAATTAATTTTCAAGTAAAAAATATTTTTTAAAAATATTATGTATTAAACACATTATAAATACAAATGGTGGAATTATCTCGACTGTGTATGATTAATGTCATGGCTCTTGGGATAAAAGAGAAGATATAGCTGAAATTGAGAAGTATATGTTTTTGGTTGAAAAGATAAAAAAGAAGAAGATATAAGATAGATTTATTTCTATAATAGGAAGGATAAATGGACATATTCTTGTTCAATTTCTTGCGATTTAAGACAACGACAAAATCACGACCTAATTCTAGGGGTGTTCAAAAAAATCAAAAAACTGATTAAACCGAGAAAACTGGAAAAAAAATAACTGAAAAAACCGAACCGTGAAAAAAAACTGATTAAACCGATTAAAATTTTGAAAAAACCGACCGGTTCGGTTCGGTTTCGGTTTTTTAAGCCTGGAACCGAAAAAACCGAACCGAAAAAAACCGAGCCAAACCAAAAAAACCGAGCCAAACCGGTTTGAACCGGTTTTTGCTCTAAAAAACCAAACCAAACCGAACTGAAACCGGTCGGTTTGAACCGATTTCGGTTTTTTTTTAAATTCGGTTTGGTTATCTATTTTTAATAAAAACCGAACCGAACCGAAAATGAACACCCTACCTAATTCTATCTTTGCTCATTAAAAGAAAGATCCCAAATCATCAAATTTTTTTATTGATAAATACATGATAGTTTCGATCTTTATTATTAATAAAATCAAAATAATACATGAATTATTAAAAAAAATCATTTTAATTGGAAACATAAAAAAACAAAAATATATTTGATTGAAAAAAATAAAAATAAAAACATAAATAAATATATTTATCATGAATTTTATTATTTTAAATAAAAAACAAAAAACATATCATTTTTGTTTTCATTACAGTTTGTTTTTGTATTTGGAACTATATTTGGATGTGTTTTATGTTTAATTTAAAAAATATTAAATTGATTTTTTTAATAAATTTTCAATAATTTTAATATAATGATATAAAAAAATATTTTTATATATTTTTAAATCAAAAATAGTTTTTAAATAATTATTCCAATACTTGTAACAAACGCTACCTAGCATTGCTAGGACTTCAAAAAAAAAAAAAATCAAGCCTATTCCTCGTCCATTGTACCAGGCACAGATTCTAGGCCCATGGCCCATATAAAACAATATAAACAAGGGACTAAGGCAACAAACCATGAAACAAAGCAAAGCCCCCCCCCCCCCCCCCACCGCCTTAAACGCGTAAAGTTGCTCTCCAATCTCTTCCCCTCTCTCTCTCCTCTATAAATACCCCCGCCTTCCTCGAGACACATCCTCAATCCCTCAAAAATAAATCCCTAGAAAAAAGCCCTGGATCTCACCCTCGATAAAAATCCCCCGTCTAAACCCTGAATCCCCAGTTTCTCTCCCTCTATCTCTCCAGATCTCACCCCGATCTTTGATTCTCTACAGGTACTCACCCTCTCCACCTCTCTCGGTGTTGTGTTTTTAGGGTTTCGAATATTCCAGGGATCTTGACTTGTGTTTGTTGTCTGAGTTATTGACTTCTGTAGCTTTATGCTTTAAGGGACTTAGAAGTTTTCTTTTATTTTCTGCTTTTTTTGGGGTTTTTTGTTATTTTTCATTTCAGAGGCTCTGTTTGTTTGTTTAGGGATTTGAAGCTGTGGGATTTTGTGAATTTTTTTTGAAAATCTTAGATCCGTCATAGCACCAATTGAGGTTTATTTTGTTGCTTCACGCATGATTCGGATCTAATATTTCTCGACGAGGAATCTTTGTATATTGACGAGAAATTGGAGTGAACAACAAAAAACCAAAATTTAAGGGTTTCTTGTTTGTTCTTGAATGGTTAATGTTTTAGTCCGAGTGTTTGAACTTCTGAAATTCATTTTATAACTATTTAAAATTGTTTTTCTTGTTTTTTTTGTTGTAAAGTTATTTTTTCTGTCTCTTTTTCTATTAGAAATAGGATTTTCAGCATGCTAGTTAGATTTGTTTGTTTTATGTTGTTGACTGAGCATTTTGGTAAATTGTTGGGTTTTTTGTGACCTTTTTCAGAGATCGAGACTGAATTCTATTACTCTGAGTGTTAAAGTTACAATATTTAGTATCTGGCACACCATTGCTTGCCTATATATAGTTTCTGTTGAAAATCTTATTGGTGTGGTGGAGACATTAACAATATCTATTGTTAATATGTGCTTTCTAAGGGTTGTGTTGTAAGGGACTGTTGGTGAATGTTGACTAAGCATGTATTATTTCTTATGCCAATGTTTTGATACTGATCATTGCATTGTTTTTTCCTCTGTATCTTCACATAGCAGGTTTACTTACTGCTCATTTTCTCAAAAACGTTTGTGCTGCTTCTGCAATTTCAATGGCTGCAACTGTGGATATGTCTCTTGATGACATTATAAAGAAAAACAGGGAGAGAGGTAGAGGACGAGGTAGGGCCAGCCGTGGACGTGGCCGTGGACGTGGACCTGTTAGGTCCTTTAATAATGGAAGGATGTCAGGGGCTGTTCGTAGAGGCCCTCTCTCAGTGAATACTTGGCCATCAAAATACTCCATTGCTAAGGCAAGCTCAAAACTGTGGATGGTATATGCATATGATTCAGAACCTGAACCTTCTAGGATTATGAAATCCAAATGGAAGGGATCTCTATTATGCTAAAAGTCAAAATACAGTGGATCTTAATATTAATTTGTTCATGGCGAAGCTCACTTGGCCTCATCCACTAAAGCATTACTGTTCGTTGCATTTATATCATTATCTTGGGATTTAGCTGTACTTTTGGGTTATTGGGTCTATATACTGGGGATTTTCCACAGATCTGATTTGACGTGGGTCTGTGCAGAAGTTTTTCTGGTCCTCATCCAGTTATCTTGCTACTTCCTAGCATTTTATCCTGGGCTTCATAGGTGAATATTTGGGAATGGAGTTCGCACCAGTAGCATAATGTCAGTTAACAATTAGTCCTCTATATAATCCATATTATACAGTTCTAGCTTTTGACTTGTTTAGACGGAAAGATTATGATGGATCCTCCTGTTATGTGCGGAATTTCTTCGGTGCGAGAACTCATCTCTCCTAGTTCATGGTGTTTTTGCAAAGGAGTTCCTTCGCTTAACTTCAGAACTGGAGCTCCAACCTATATCATAGCACTGGTTTTCACATGCAGTGGGTCGAATCCTTTACTCCTATCTGCCATCTATTAATTCAACCTCTTGAAGTTTGGAGACATGGTTACTTGATCTTTTTACTAAACTGCAGTTGCTTTTTATCTTTTGGGAAATTCCTCAACTGAGATTGATATTGGAGATGGTGAACTTGTTATGGAAATAAGCTGACATGTTCTATTTGATGTCATCAGCCTTCTCGCAGAGTCAGGAGTTTGCCTTGGCAGCATGATTTGCTTGAGGATAGCATTAGAGCTGCAGGAATAACAGGAGTAGAAGTTGGAACCAAGTTATATGTTTCAAACTTGGATTATGGGGTGACCAACGAAGACATAAGGGTACAACTTAAGCTGTATGTTTTCATCATAGATGCTCTGTGTGCTGTTTTGCCTTTCTAAAATAAGTTTTCTGGGAAACTCAGGAGCTCTTCGCAGAGGTTGGAGATCTGAAACGATATGCTGTTCACTATGACAAAGATGGTCGCTCTAGTGTAAGCTCAATTTCTTAATATCTGAACTTATTTATGTTAGTGCTGCTACCAGGTGGTTGGATCTTGAATATCATTTGATTCTCTCTCTGGAAGTTTGGTTTTATATCATTTAATAATTATGAGTTGCATGTTAAAGGCTGGGAGGTTACATTAATCATGGGCTAACCACAAGGAAGAGTAATTGCTTGCATTTGCCTGCATTTACAAGGACATGTGATATATCTAGTGAAATCATGAAATCTCAAATCTGGATGTGTTTGCTATGAGATGAAAAATAGGGGTGAATCATTTTATTGTCAATGGCAAGAAGGAGAAAAGAATATCTATAAGGAAAAACGAGAAAAAATTATTAACTAGAGAAAAAGTAGTAATGTCCCGGGCAGGTCTGTTAGTTGGACTTGCAAACTGTCAGATCTGCAGAATTGAAGTTTTAGTTCTTAAACACAGACTTGGCAAAGAGAAGGGAAAAAATTCCTATCTGCTTATCGTTATTAAGTTTTTGGTTAGATGCTAACTATAAATTATCTCCTTTGACGTATATGCCTTTCACCTCAGCCCATTGGTTCCTCACTCACACTTTTGCATGCACCTATGACACTGGTCCAGTGAAGAGCCTGCTTTTCATGGTCCTTTTTGTTTCCTTTGTTGTGCTATTAATGCCTCTCATGAGTTATTTGCATAGATTTTTTGTTGGAATGGTTTTTGAACATGTCCTAAAAATTAGATGAATACCCAACATGCTACAGGAAAACATCCGCTGTTTTCATAAATAAATAGATATTTACATCCCTCTTGTGGTTCATGTGTCTTAAGTTTGTTAGTCATAGCTTTTTCCTCAGTACATTGAGTGGCTTTGTTTAAACTTGCCATTTACTGTTTTGGTTTCGAAGTGTTCTCCCTGGATAGGAAACTTCTAATGTTTATAGCTTGGTAACAGGGCTCAGCTGAAGTTATGTATACAAGAAGAAGCGATGCGGTTGCTGCTCTTAAGAAGTATAACAATGTTCTGTTAGATGGAAAGCCCATGAAGATTGAGATTGTGGGTCCCAATCCAGTGGTGCCCATTTCAGCTCGAATGAATGTTACTGGAGCAAATGGAAAGAAGAAAAGAACTGTTGTTACAACGTATGTGGTTTTTTGGCTTGTCTTTGTTCTCATGATTTGATTTGATGTTGCATTCTTCATCTGAATCTGTCAATCTATTAGGACCTTTTCTGGTGAACTATCAAATGTTCTGCATTTGCTATAGAACTTTTTAACTTTTTCATGGGTAGCTCGCTTCCCTTGTGTGCTTGAAGCAAGGTCCTGTTTTGCTTGAGGGTGTGATGTAAAGCATTACTTAGAAGCTTTTTCCTGAAGATGATAATTGTATTTTCAGAACACTTCCATTGATAGTTTGAAAATTATGCAGACCTGGACTAGGTGGTGGAAGAGGTGCTGGTGCAAATAATCGTGGTTCTGGGTAAGCTTTTTCTCCTTCATATGTGGCTGTTTTGCTTGTTGGTTTAATTCCTTGAACAGTCTTGTTTCTGCCTGTTCTTTGTTTAGTAGTATTAATGTTAGGTTGAACAAAATTCCTTTGTTTCCCTTATTCTTCTCATGTCAAAGAGGTTTTATTTTTTATTTTACATCTTTTTTTTAAAAAAAATTCTGTGCTGTCTGTGTGCACAGTCAGAGTCGTCGTGGAGGTGGGGATCTAAGGAATGGTACGAGGATTGGCCGTGGTCAAGCTCCTGGCCGTGGTCGTGCTCCTGGACGAGGACGTGGCCGGGGGAAGAAGCAACCTGTTGAAAAGTCAGTAGATGAGCTGGACAAGGAATTGGAAAGTTACCATGCTGAGGCCATGCAAACTTAATTTCGAAAGTTGTTCCCAACTAGACATAGCATCAGTTTGTGTTCATCTTAGCTCCACAAACATGTTACTTGCAGTGATGCCTGTTGTTCCTTTTTTTGCTAACTTTTAACACTAGCCTGGAAGCTTTTTGTAACAGAGAATGTTGGTTGTCTTTCCAACTCATAATCGCCTTCATATTTTCTTGATTCTCGATATATTTTAGTTGTATATAATGTTATGAAGAGGCTAATATGACCGTGCTCCACGCATCCTTGTTTAACATGGTATCATTATATATCCAATACTTGTTAGAATGATTGTAAATCGAAACAAGGAAATGACTTTTCATTTCTAGTTTGATCTCTTCGGAAGTGGTGTGCTCGGTATTAAACATGATAATATTCAATCAAGAATCATCATCCAAAAACTTGCTTATTTTTAATAATTTGGTATTTCTGATTGTTTTTTATTTCAAAAAATTGAAAGCAAAATATGAAATTCTGGTCTTCGTTTTCAATAGACAAATTGATAACGTGTTCCCAAAAGCTCTCGTAACTTATTTCTTGCACTGATAAGGATTCAGGTTATGAGTTTGGGGTGCCTTGGGTGATCAGGTCCTGGACGCCAGCGGTCCTGATCAAGCATTGGATGCTTGGAGGTCAGGCTGGGGTCCTAGGGATGAGGCAATGGGATGCCGCTTGTTCTGGGCCGTATCATCCGTGCAATCGAGAATTGAAACGGAACAGAATGAAAGGATCACACCTTACATCTTTGAATAATATTATCATCGCTTTTACTAATTTGAATATCCGATGAAGATTTAGTGCTTCTTCTGAAAAGAATTACAAAACAAAAAAGATGAAGAAAATGATACCATACAACCCCAAAGTTTCTTCTTGTCTGTATGTGTTTTGATGAAACATCAAACAAGCTAACACCCAAGAAGAGGTGTGGTCAAAGCAATGCCAGCATCGATGCCTCAACATTCATTTACTTCGATGTTGGACAAGACATGCGTGCTTATGAAGACCTACCAGCCTGAATGATTGATAACTTGTTTAATAATCCATGAACTTATGTAATCATTGATAATATTTACATGAACAAAACTAGCTCATCATCCTCCAACTTTATAGCATAGTAGCGTGGGTAGGATGAGAATTTATGTGATAATTTCTCCACATTGTGCGCCATATTAAGCATTCATGCCCAGGCAGTACGATTCTTTAAACAATTGCCCCTCATTCAGGTTGCAGTCTTGCTCCAAAAAATTGAACTTCGAATTCTTTAACGCGGCTAACAAGCCTTTACATGAGAAAGCATTAGGAAGGATGAGTATACAATTTCAAAGCTGAGCTGATGCAATGTTTTCACAAGGGTTTTCTTTTTCATCCTTGGCTTTTTTTGCACTCTAGGCAAGATTTTGCATCTGAGAATAACAAATAGCATGAACAAATCCAATGAAAAACCCCTTCCGAGCGAGAGAAGCACCCAAAGAACAAAACTGATTATAAAGACGAAGGGTGGGGGTGCATTTCTGCGCCGGTTCCCCATCTTCTCCCATTGCTGCAAACCAGGGGTTGTATGGCATCTTAGCAGGGGTTGTATGGCATCTTAGCAGGAGTTGCACACAAGATATACACACTTTCAGCTTACTAAAAGGTCGAATGAAAGAATAAATTGTATTCATGAAGGTTGGCCAACAGAAATGTTGTGAGTTGGAGCAGATACTTCTTTGTTTAAAACAAGGTGTCCTGACTCGCCCTTCTTGAAAAGATTTTTAACCACTTCATCCCAGTTAGTCTTTCTGCCAGTGGACGACGATTTGAATTGTGAGGCTTGGACGCCTTCGGACAGGGAAGGCTCTGTCCTGTTATCCTTCAAGGGTTCTACATCTGGGGTGGTCACAGCATGAGGAATATTTAAACTGACAGCTCTTTCCAATGCATCCCTGTGTTCTTGCTCAACTGTCTGCATCCTTTCCAATTTCTGTACTTTTGGAGGAGTTGTAATGGTTCCAGAATCAATTTCCTTCATTATCTGTGGAAAATCAATGCCATTAACCGTCAGTAAACTGTTCAACAAATAAAGAAGTTGGGCCCTGGAAATTAAAGGGCAAAAGAAAAAAATCTCTCCCTCTGGTGTTACTTGTTTTGATACAATTACCCTTATCAATCTTAAGGGAAGCAATTTTATGTAAAGAACTACTATAGAATAGCAGTATTTAAATTGGACTGATGAAACAGGGATTAGAAATGTCAATGCCCTGTGGGGTAAGAAGCATATATGCCTGACTTGTGTAAATGAGGAGAATGGGGGGGACGCCTGTCCCCAAGGAGAAAAACGTATCAAAATATCAGATTTGAATAAATCAAGCAGAAACACATTATATGCAGTTAATACAAAGTTGCACGCATAATCCGTGGGCTGGCATGTGTATCTGTAGGGAGGAAGGAAGAAAGACAAAACACATCACCAAATCCAAATGGTTCAAATGCTTGATCCAAATGACCTTCTTTGAATGGGAAAAATGAGGGCATGTACTCAGATAAATGGCTAATTCCAGGTAGAAAAACTTTTGCAGTATGACACTAAAAGGTAAAACTATTTATTTTCTATTGTTCTATAAAACGCTAGTGAAGAGACCAAGCTTTTACTGCTCTAGCTAGACGATTATAAATGAAATGGAACATAAACATACTATCAAAAGGAAAAGACTTACCTGCAAGGCTTTCTCTGATTCCCTTTCTATCCAAATAATTCCATGATCAGATGTGGCATTACATGATAAGACAATGTGTTCAAACCTTCCATCTACAGGAATGGCAGTTCTGACCTCTGGAGGAAACCTCCCACATCTGTGGCAACAAGAATAAGGAAAAATTTTCAGGACATGCACGAGTGTTTTCAGTGAGAATTATACCATCAATGTTCTCAAGGGAGAGAGGAAATTACTATGAATCAAACACCAAATTAAGGAGAATATAGTTATTTTCAAACCCAATTTTAACACAAGGATGGTAAAAGTTCACTTTATTAAAAACAAGGTGCTAGTTAGCTGAATGATTAAACTGCATTCTTATCATTTTACAATCAATAATTGGGCAACTGAATGGATTATAAGTTAATGAAAGAGCATCTTGATGCAGACCGTCTAACGGTTGGTTTGTGTGATTGTTATTGAGAGAGACAGAATAAGGAGGGTTGAGCAATAATAGAAGATCATAGATTATAAAGGTAAGACCTATTTTAGCAATAAGAGGATGTCAAAAGCAAACTATGGTCTATAAATTTGATCAAAATTGCAAATTATGCATGTGAATGCTTTGCAATAAAAAATTTGCTAGTTTTGTATACTGCTTAGGGCCATGGTAGGCTAATGCATTTTGTTAACAGAGCTGATAAATTGAACATGTTACCTGCAAAATCTTCTCTCTACAATATGATACATTCGTCCAGGGGCATAAAATCTTCTTGAATCTCTAAGCTTTCTACCTTCTGGAATGAAGGTATCTCTCAAACAAACCAAAAGCAACAAGCAGGGCAAGCTGTACAAAGGATCAACACCTCGTTTAAGAGATAATAATAGGAACTCACTCCACTAAGTTTACGAGGATGAGGATATGTATCCAAAATGAAAGGCACAGATAGCCTCTACAATGACATGGACATAAGAATACCAACCAGAAGATTGACTTAAAGATGTCTTCCAATGGAGTAGCTGTTCTCGGTAAGAAATCATCCTGGATAAGAGCAATATGTTTACATCAAGGTAGTGCCTTTAACACTGAAATAGAGTGATCTAAGTAAATTACAACATTATTACAACGCAGATTCAAAGAATAACATGAAACATCTAGTACTGGCATCCTAATTACTTTCACAAAAATATGGTTGATTATAGCACACACTTAAAGAATGCTGATTTGTTTCATTTTATTAGGTGGGAGGCAAGGTACTAAGTGCACCATTCATCAACTTATTACGTCCTAAATTCTGCCCATCATACAATACGAAACACAGATCAATTAGATTCTGCAGCAACCAGGCATTTAAACTATGAAAGCACCAGTTAAAATGAAATATCCAACACCTCTTTAAACGACAGTTAACTGCAAAGTCCTACAATTGCCTTAAAAAAAAATTCAAACCCGAAAGATCTTATCAGAAAATTCAACATAAATCAAACTTTTGACCAATCAGCATCAGAGAAAAATACACAAGACAGTCAAAACTAGTAGAGCCTTCATTGGCATCACAGATCAAACAAAATCACAGAACCAAATAAATCAATAAATACCAAACAACCAAATAACACAATCCATCGACAAAACTAACCTGCAAGATAACAGAGTGAATAACATCAGCATACTTAACAGCCAAATTAAGAGACATGCACCTTGCCGGAGCCATAGCATAGCACCTAATCTTCTCTCTAGGAATCCCACCTAACTTATCTCTATGATTAACCGCTATAACAGTTAACAAAGCCACTACACCAGACCCTAAAGAATGCCCAGCGAAAACCATATCATACTCTTTCCCACTCTCCTCCCACAACCTCTTCAATGTCTCCCCTTCTTCATTCAATAACCAAACAGCAGACTTCATCAACCCATGATGCACAAAACCTCCATCAAACATCTGCATTCCTAATCTATTATCTAACAACGTTTTATAATCACTTTCTTTGTATAAATTCAATCCCCTAACCGCCAAAACAATCTCTTTATTTTCATGGTCTGTGTAAATTACGTAAGGAGGGGCCCGCCCTTGTGTTTGTTCATAAGTTACACGTTTGTTAACCCAATCAGGGTTTATTCGGAAACCATGTTGAGGAATGAATTGAGGGTTGTGAAGGTCTGGTTCGTAGACAGCAAGGACTAAACGGCACATACGAGGGATTGGTTCAAACTCTTCTGGTGATGCTAATGTCCAGTTTGCACTGTCATTACCACTAATGTATGTGCAACGTTTCCAAACCCAGCGCGCAAAGCCTAATATAACTACACATTCTACTCCACAACAGAGAGACATCTTTTTCGAATGGTTTTAGGTCTGGAGAGGGATTTGTGAAGTGGGGTTTCTACAGATTTGGAAAAGACTGGAGCTTTCAAGAGAAAGGTGTGATCTCGAGACAGGAAAAAAAAACACTAGAGAGATAGAGGTTTTGAAGAGAAAGGAAAGAGCTTTTTGAGAGGTAAATAGCTGCAACTTACAGAGACATAGAGACAAGGACACTCACAGAGAGAGGTAAATAATTGGGTGTGTGCAGAGAAGGAGGGAGAGGGGCTGATAATTGATTGGAATTTATGAGAAGATTTTGGAGAGAGAGGGAGGAGGGATGGGGAGGAAAGTTGTGTTTGAGAGGGGAAAGTTTCAAGAAGAAGAGAGAGTGAGAAGGTGGGAAAGGCTTAGAATCATTGGAAAGAATGTTTATCATATAAGCTCACATGAAAAGGAAGCTCAGTGTTAGCCCTATACGACAGTGAAAACAGTAGGATACCAATTTATAGAGAGAGAAGGGAGTGGAGGAAGGAAGGGATGCTGGAAGGAAGAGGATGGTGGAGTGGGAAGCTCAAGAGGGTGGAGGAGGATGGGTGTGAATTGTGTATTGTCTTTTGTGTTATCTTTTGAAAATTTCATATATTATTTGCTTAAATGCGAAGGATGATGAAATACTGTGAACTGTGAAGATGCTAGGTGCTTGTCTTGAGGCTTTGGCACAACAACAGGAAGGATGTAGAGATTAATTTATTAGATTTTCTATAAAGCTTCATTGCATGTTAGGATAGGTGTAAAAATGGGGAATATAATGCCTTTTGGATACACTTTTGTCATTAAATTGGTGTTTTTTATAGTGTTTTTTAATGATTTTAATGTGTTATTATTAAAAAAATAAAAATATTATAATATATTTTTAAATAAAAATATTTTAAAAAACATATCACCATAATTAAGGAAATTTAAGAAAAAGACAGTATATAATGTTTGACCATCTTCTTTAATTAGGTGAGCACATATTCTCTTGATTGTCTCATCGTGTTGATTACTTGATTTTCTCTTTTTTTTTTAATATTAATCTTGATTAAAGTGAGTGATATGAGATTGTTATTTTGTTTTTGTTGGTATGAGAAGTAGGAGAGATTTTCAAGATGAATTTAATTTTGTAAAATAATATTAATATTGCTTTCGACTTAGAAGACAAAATTCAAGATTTTAGACCTTATTCTTCTTAATTTGAATGGATTCATGATGTTGATCAAACACAAGAGCCAGTATATATGCTGAGTTGACTTGATGCAATAATATATAGTTTAAACATAAATTCGAGTGATTAATTATCTTCATGAACTAGAAATTAATTCAATAACCAGTAATTAATTCTTCATTGTGTGGACATATTTATACTTGACAGGGTTTAAATCCCACAAGAAATCAACAGTAATTAAATGATGGGAAATTCTGTAATCAATTAAATTCTTATATATTTGGTATAAATTAAAACAATAAATGTGACAAAATTACCTTTAATCAAAATCAAGAGTAATGGCCTCGTTTCCTTGTTGGTGAGAACAATGATCTCTTCATTGGATTGACCTATGAGGCTACGAGGAGAGTATTAAATTATGATTTTTCCTCTTCCCCTCCAGAATTAAATATTAGCCTACCAAAGCCATTCAGCATGCAGATTGTCGATCACAACATTTCTTCGCCTTTGAAGAAGGAATATGCTCCAATTCCAGAAAACTTGGAAAATGCATGCAACTTCCCTTCAAGGGTTTGCCCATGCACATGTTTTTCTTCCAAACCTAATTGACATGCCACACATTCTATCTATGTAGAGCACAATTATTAGATTCGGTTTCGTCTCGACTCAAGACCTACATAATTAAACCGTAATTAGGTTAAGTTGGGTTACAAAATATTAAATGAAAATTGATTTGATTAAATTTAGATAACTTAATTAGTCAACTCGTAACCCAATTAAAATTTAATTTATTTTTTTTAAAATAAAAATATATTATTTTAATTGATTCAGATTAATACATTCAATCTATAATCCAAGACCTGAACTGGGTTTAATTACTTTGGTGTAAGGAACAAGAATCTGTCATCATATTGTCCAAAAGTAAAAGAACATAGATAGATGCAAAGATATATGGAAAAGGCAAAAGGCTCAAGATGCCATCCCTTGAAGATCTGCAAGTGTCCAGCTGTAACTCTCTCACCGTCTACTGAATTTTTAACCAATATTTTACATGACACGTGTGAAATTTAGAACTTGTTTATTTATTTTTGTGGTGGTATGTATTTAAAAAATAAATAATTTTTTTATATTTTTAAATTTTTTTGAAATGGGTGTTAAAAATAAATTTAAAAAATATTATTTTAATATATTTCCTAAAAAAAAAAACATTTTAACTACCATAACAATAGTTTATTAGCCCAGAAAAAAACAAGCAAATAAAGACAGGAAATGAATGAACAAACAAGAGAAGGTAGAAGAAAGGGGGGCAGTTCAACAACTACCGTATCCAAACCGTTAAAAGACATCTATGAATTCATTCCCATAAAAGTTAGGTTTCTTACAATTGAGTTTCTAGAACCCATTGTTGTTTTACAAAAATAACATGTCGACTTGTTGACTATTATGTGTGTAGTGTAGCCTTGTAGGGCATGTGTGGGTTTGTAAATACATGTAATTCTTTTCGTTTTATATTCATACCTAGTAGATCTGTGTTTTTCATCAGCTGCCATTTAATTTGTAAGTGGAGAAATCCATTCGAGAATTTAAAACATAAGTGATGATGACGATGATGATTCAAGCTTCATAGATTGAAAATTGTTATTCTAGGATATGCATAATTTAAAATTGTTATTGATATATAGTAAAAGTGAATTTCATGCTACATGTCAAAAAAATCATCTCAGTCCAATAGCTTAAGTTATAGATAAAGATTCGAGATATAATTTATATTATTCTCTAACACATATTCTCAAATGAAAATTCTTTGATTTTGAAATTTGCGCAGATTCACATTACCTTATACTTAATTTTTATCAAATAAATGTGAATAGTAAGATTCGAATTCGTAATCGTTTAATCATCAAGACTCTGATACTATGTCAAATAATCAATTCAACCCAATAACTTAAACTGTTAGATGAGATCTCAAAATATGATTTATATTATTCGTTAACACTATCTACAACTTAAAAATTTTCCATTATAAATTTGGAATAATACATGGTTTTGTAATTTTTTTTCTACTAGGGTGTCTTGATCGTATCTCTCATTCGAATTCTATATTTACAACAACGTTCAGAAAATAATAATTTATGTAGCAAACTTGATGTACAAGAATGAGAACATAAATGGAAAGTAGCAAAGTTTAAGAATAATATTATGTTTAAGTTATTAAATCTAAAAACTAATGATTAAAAACCATACATGAATGTGAGAACGTGCTTGTTTAACACATCATTGGAGATTTAAATAATTTAAAAACATTCCATTCTTTGTACTAACAACGAATGTCCCAAGAAACCATACAGCTTAGCTTTCACATCAAAGGCCAAGGAAGCAGTAGTAAAATCCAATCTAGCAGGAAAAAAGAGCAACTTTTTCAATAACTATTTTCAACTACTTGAAACAATGGGGCTATTCTAGTTTTGCCCATTTAAGCTGAACATCACCTTGGGTAGACAGTACTCTGAGAATTATTTGACAACTTTTAACCCACAGACACTATTTTGTGAAGATTTGGTCAGCTACTGCTAAGGCCAACTCACTCTACTTGACATCCCATTTCAATGTTCTGGTCTTAATTTCATTCAAGAGGGCAAAAACGTATTCCCAAGTTTTCTATGAAGTCCACTGTATTTTGCATGAAAAAGGGAGGGAATCATGCCTGTGATGTTTTTTAAAGTGTTTAGAGCAACGCCATTAATGTTACCTAGAGCAAACACCTAACCAAACTAATATTGCTGACAGTAAGACGAGTTGGCCAACTGCTAGAAGAGGCCACCAACCTCCCAAAACTTGAAAAGTTGCACTCACTAAAATGAGACCCTCTATGCACACTGCACAGAGTATCACCTATGATTTTGAAATTAATTACCTAATACCTGAAAACTTGAGGAGCTAGGCATGACTAAACATGCAGTGGATATGGCACTGAACTTAGTATAAATCCATGTCAATGATTCTCCACTCCTGAACCAAGCACAAGCGAGTGAAGATTGGCAGACAATGGCAATACTAGGACTGGCTTTGGCTGCTTTCATTCTTGCAGCAAAGGCAACAACATTGGCATCAGCTGCTTCACTTGTCACATTTATTTTTGGTGACTCATTGACAGAAGTTGGAAACAATAAGTATCTTCAATATTCTCTTGCAAGGTCTGATTATCCGTGGTATGGGATCGATTTTCCTGGTGGAAGGGCAACAGGAAGGTTCACAAATGGGAGGACTATTGGTGATATAATTTGTAATGCTGCTACTAATTATCTTACAAATCAAATGTGAAACTTAGAGTTCCAAGAATTAGTGCTTGTTGGACTAACTTTTTTTTCTTGCTGTTTTTTTTGTGGAATTTGAAGCTGCAAAACTTGGAATTCCCTCACCACCACCTTTCCTTTCTTTGTCAAAGAATGATGATGCATTACTTACGGGGGTTAATTATGCATCTGGTGGAGCAGGAATTCTTAATGACACAGGATTATATTTTGTATGTTTGTTTTCTCTGCAGAAGAATCTATTTTGCTTAGAAGTTCTTGACAGCTTGCTCTAAGTGCAACATAACCACACTTGTATAGTATTTAACCCCCCCCCCCCCCCCCCCTTTTTTTTTTGTTAATTTTCTGTATTGCAGATTCAGAAATTATCCTTTTACGATCAGATAGAGTGCTTTAAGAAGACTAAGGAATCAATCAGGGCTAAAATAGGAGAAGATGCTGCCAACAAACTTTGCAATGAGGCCATGTACTTCATTGGACTTGGTAGGCATGCTTTGACAATTGAATGTACTGGTGATTCAGCTCCTTTTGCTGGGACAAAAATGCAGGGATGACGATTTATCTTTGGGGTATCTTTGCAGGCAGTAATGACTATGTCAACAATTATTTGCAGCCCTTTTTAGCAGATGGTCAGCAGTACACACCTGATGAGTTTGTGGAACTCCTGATATCTACACTGGACAAACAGCTTTCTGTAAAGAATACCTTCTCTAACTCTCTTTTCTTAAAATGTCTGCTGTGTTTATGGTAGGTTTTGAAAACAATTCTCTAAGCAATAAGCCATACATCGTGAAACTTGATTATGCCAGATGCTATACCAACTGGGTGCCAGAAAGGTTGTCTTTCATGGGCTTGGCCCTCTTGGCTGCATTCCTTCTCAGAGGGTGAAATTAAAGACAGGTCGATGCTTAAAGAGAGTAAATGAGTATGTGTTAGAATTCAACTCCAGAGTTAAGAAGCTGATCGCCACTCTAAACCGACGATTCCCAAATGCAAAACTAACATTTGCAGATGCGTACGAAGATGTTTTGGACTTGATTGATAATCCCACTGCTTATGGCAAGTTCAACCATCTTTTAATCATTTTATCCTACAGATACTTGAACTAGCCCTTTTCCCTGAGCAATTTTTGTTTTATTTTTCAGGCCTCAAGATCTCCAACACTTCATGCTGCAACGTGGATTCCACCATAGGTGGTTTATGCTTGCCTAACTCAAAACTATGCAGCAACCGGAAGGACTACGTGTTCTGGGATGCATTCCATCCTTCTGATGCAGCAAATGCAATACTAGCAGAAAAGTTATTTTCCACCCTGTTCTCAGGCCCGCCATCTGTGGCACCAACACCTTCTCATTGATTAATACCTCTGAGAACACCAAAGTTGAATCCATGGAGCTGCGGCAATCCCTGGAAAGCGAACAAGGGCTCACCCATCTATCAATATTACGTTTTTTTATGAAGAGACAAACATTATATTCCATACAAATGCTTGTATGAATGATTTCCATTGTGAGAAAATGTACTTCTGAGAACTAATTCCAATTAAAAATTTGTTTGAATATTAATATAATGTATGGTATTTTTTATAAAAATATTTTTAAATTAAAAATATATCAATTATTTTTTTTTTTTTTATATTAGCATATCAAAATTATATACTGTCTATTTATAAATAAAACCTCAAAACCTCAACATACCTAAGAAATAATTTGATGCTTGGAGATGTTACTTAGTTTTGCAAAATAAAATTTAATATTATTAGTTTATAATAATTAAAGTTGTGAGATCAAATTAAAATTGGATTGTGCGGCCAAGACAAAAATATTTGTCCTTTTTTTTTCCAGTATTTATCTTCTCTTCGTCCTTTTTTTTTTTTTTTTTAATTTAGCCCTCCCAGTTTCTTTAATAATAGACTTAATAATTTATTTTGAGTGGCAAAATATAAGAATCTCGCGCAATGTGAGGGAAAAACTCTGGAATTCGGTTGACACTAATTTGTGAAAAATATGTTTGAATTATGTTAATTTAGAAATTGAAGGACCAAATTAGATTCCAAATCAAATATGAGGAGATATAGCTAACAAGTAGTGCAAGTTTGGCTGGCAAATGCAGTGGCATAATTTTTATATTAAAATTAAATCCATGCACATGAAAATAAATTCCAAAAAAATAAATTTCAAAACTCACATTTCAACATTTACAGTAGTTTATTTTTTAAAGCATTTATTCGTTTAAAAAATATATTTTTTTATTTTTTAAAATTTATTTTTAATATCTAAACATCAAATTAATCTAAAAACATAAAATAAAAAAGTAATTTTAAAAACTAAAAAATAATATGCATAAATTCGTTGGTTGAGGAACAAAAAAAACATCACAAGAATCGATTGCTCTCAGTTAAAGGCCAAAGGTGTCCACATGAGAGAACTCAGGAGAAAGGGCAATCCTCTCTTTGTTTAAGCCAAAGAGAAACTTGTTTGTAATCCTTGACAGAAGCCTTCTTCTTTCCTCTATGGAAGAGAGATCGCAAGACAGCCTCCACTCTCATAGAAAAGAGAATCATTAAGCACCCATCAAAGAGAACAAGCAGTATACTTCTTTGGGTTAAACAAAAGAAAATTTATTTAGAATCCCCAAATCTCTCAAGCCTCTTTCTTTCAGTGTGGTTAAAGCAAAATCAATCATCATTGAGCAATCTTCAAATATCATAGCACAAAAATGATAAAATCAATCAAATTAAACAAAAGGGTATTTGATTAAAAAAGAAAAAGATCTTCAATGCCCAAGTCTCCATCTTTCCCACATTAGACAGCAAAAAGCATAAAAACAACGAAAGTAAACAAAAGGGTAATGGAAAATGTGGTGAAAAACAGAACCATTAAACCCAAAAACCTCTTACTTCTCAGTCTCTCACATATTGAGTAGGGAAAATGGTAAAAAAATCATATTAAGAAAAAGGGTAGGCAGGGGATTTAAAATTAAAAGCGGGACTCGCCAGAAAAAGCCAGGATTCATACGAGGATTTTGAGATCTGCTTGTCCAATAAGTACCATTTGGTATTCTATGAGATATAATGTGAGTTAAATCACATAGAATCATAGTTAAGATGCTTTTAGTAAATTGAAAATGAACAAAAAGCTTAGAGAGATTAGACAAAGGAAAGAGGAAAAAAGATGATATTTACGCTTGCAGGGAAAGATGAGGAATTAGGATTTCGGTGGCTGCGGAGAGATTACAGTGTATTTATAGTGAAAGCAATTAGGGATTAGTATTCTACCGAACGCACCGTTTTTCTTTTTTATTCATTCAGGGTGTTTTTGACAGTGTTCTCAACTTTTCATGCTTTTTAATGTGATTTTTATTTTATAAATATATTAAAATAATATTTATTTTATTTTTTAAAAATTTATTTTTAATATTAATATATTAAAACAATTTAAAATATAAAAAATTAAAAATTCCGGTTAAAACACACCCCAAACACCATTAACCTCATGTAACTTATCAATAAACGTTTCAAATTGTATTTCCTTAATTTTTTAGATTTTTTTATTTAAAATTAATTTTTTATTATTTTGATATATTGATATGATAATAATGATTTTTTTCCCTTAATTTAGGGGCACCCTAAACTAATATCTTTGTTTTTCAAATAATGATTTTATCAATCAGTGGTGGTCGACATGTATAAACAAGTATAGAAAACATATACTGGCACTAAGAATGAATATTTCGGTTTCGGGTTTTCACTTAAAATATATCTAAATTAATTAAAAATAAAAATTAAATTGAAACCAATTAATTTTAATTTGGTTCGGTTCAGTTAATTAAAGTAAAAAACCTGAAAAAACCAAACCAGCGCAGCCATCATTTTTGTCTCCAACAAACCAAAGAAACACAAACCCATCATCTTCAAATTTTCCCGAAGGACAAACAATACCCATTATTTTTGTTTCCTTCCAAAAGACCAGCCAAGGATTTCAAACAGCTGTTGACGGTCAGGGGTTTGGAACCTTCTCTTGTCCCAGGTTGATAAATCTTCTCAGTTGAAAGATTTTAATTGAACAAAGTTATCTATAAGACGGTTGGTCCTATTCAGATGTTCACGACCAAGAAGTACTAAATTCTCTTTAAGATAGATTGTGAAAAGAGAAGGAGAAGGCAGGCTGGAATGCCAACAAGCGTCTATTGTCGTCTCAGATCGATAGATCTTTTTAATTGGAAGATCCGATAATACCCATTTTATTTTGGGAACATAACAAGACTAGTGCCAAAGTCACTAAATGGGAAGTATTTAGTGTCTGATTCAAGACTGCCTTGGGAAGCTGATCAGTGAACGCCGAGTCCATGGCGAATGGTGTTTATACCGGCAAAGTGGAAGTGAAAGAATTGAAGACATTTGTGGTTAGGTGGCATAGAAGATCAGTTTGATATTGGGATTCATTGATTCTCTGATTCGCAGATCCTCGCCAAATTGTCCATGTATCTAATTTCCCACAAGTCGAAGCTTAAGTTGGGAGATCCAATCTCGAATGGTCTCTCATAGGTTAATCAGCACTCTATCACCGTTCCTCCCAGGAGGTTTTCGGGTCTGAGACTTTCCCTTGTGACAAGAAAAGTTCGGAGTTGCAGATCAATTAACTACATTCTGTCATATGAACTAGAATTTCCACCGAAAAGAGGTTTGCTAACAAGAGCTGGTGGTTAATTATACCCAGAAGGATATCACATCTTTGCATTATAAAGAATAATAATCCAGTTGATGCCAAACTAAATTCTGGCTCTTCTCCAGTTTCTTTTGTACAAAAATTCAATGCCCCAATTCCTCTACGCCTAAACCTCCTCCAAGAGAAAGGAAAACACTTCCACCTAGTAGAACAAACACTTCCACCTAGTAGAATAAACTGCCACAAAATTTTTAGGGTTGCAAAAGATTTCAGCACATACCAGTTTACAAGAAAACTATGCTACAGATGAGAACTCTGAGAAGCAAGAAGCTCATAGAACCGAGGTTATACAGATTTTGGGCAGGAGGAGCTGAGCTCGTGGAATTCATTGATGGGGCTGTAATGTTTCCAAAACCGTTTATCTTGCCGGTGCTGCAAGCAAGGATAACATATTAGAAATAAGGGCTTTTCATCATAGAAACTGACTTACAAGCATCGCTAATTGATTATCTCATGCTTGTAAACGAAGAAAAAGGGTATTCAAATGTTAGTGACTGAAACAAAGGCAGGACTGGTTATTTAGCATACCTTCCTGGGAATAAACAGGTACCATGACCTGCCATTGAATCAAATAGTGCATTAGAACTTCAGAAATGGTTTTTTCGTGCTGCATGACACAACCAATAAAAAAAAATAGAAACAGAAACAAACACACATAAAAGAACAAATGTTGAATATTAAAGGAAGCAGAATCTTACTCGGGTTTGTAGTGGTGATAGCAGCCACGCCATTGAAGTCACATGTCCCAGGAGCCTTCCCCATCCGACTATAGTAACTGTTAAATGCGTAAGTTGCATGTGCAATCACATTGTCTGGTTCGTAACATGGCTCACCCTGCAATATAGCACTGCAATTAACCTTGCCAGGTCCACAAGCCCAATCCAAAGCAGCTTGCAGCATCTTTGGGTCAGCGCCTTCCTTTGCAGTGCAGTAAGTTTGGTTCGTAGTGTCATTAGCTAGCACTAAGCCAGCCCCAGTCAGATGCAATATGTAAATAGGCTCCCCATTTGCGTTAAACAATCCCCAGTTCTTCTCTGAGACTGGCCCGGGTTTCAAATCTTCATTATACAGCTCATAAATGTATGTACTAACAGCAATTCCAGGGTGATTGGGGGTTCCAGTTTTGTTCAGTACATGCCTAATCAAATTACTGTTGTAAGTGTTGGCATTATCTAGAGTTGCATCCGGCTCATTAGTATCACCTTTAGATGGCCAGCCAGATTCAGTTACCATGACAGGGATGTTAGTGAAGTTCAGAAAATTCATGGCGAAGTATGCAGCATCAACCATGGCATCAAAGACATTAGAATAGTGAACAAGTGTGTTAGCATCAACAGCTTCCTTGGTTGGAGCAAGAGGCTTCATGAGTGCATAATCTAATGGAATCACACCATTTGATTGCATATAGTCATAGTAAGGGTATATATTGAGCATCAAGTGTGACCCTGTAGACTGCAAGAAATTGAGCATGGGAATCAAAACAGGATTCCATGAGCGGTTAAAGAAGGCTTGGGATGGTGGGAAGGAATCGAGGATAATAGATGAAGAAAGGGGTGTTGAAACTTTGATTTGGCGATCTAGATTGGATGCAACAAGGGCTGATTGAATGTACTTCATGGCATTGACAAGGACTGGCGCTGCATTGGGTATGGTGGTGAAAACCTCAGAACCTACACAAATGGCTGTGATGTTTGTAGCTGGGTAATGAGCTACAATATTATGCGAAACCCAATTAGCAGCAGTTGAATTCGATTGACCAATTCCTAGAAGCTGGTCATTGGGAACAGAGACCATGACCTGAATGCCTGTATTTGCAAGTGCAACTAGCATGCCACGGTCAGCATCATAGAGCCGGACATGCCAGATTTGCTGAGCCTTGAGGAGGGCTACTACTTGAGTTGGGTGAGGCATGTCAGAAAGGTCTGTTCCTATGTTAACACCAATGAATGCTTCTGCAATAAACACAAAGCAAACATTGTAATATTGCATCTGTGTCAGAAATGTATCACCAACATGTGGAAAAATGCCATTATGCAAATGCAAGTGCCACTTGAGGGAATAACCGTGCAATAAAAGTTCACAAACCACTAGTTCAGATGATTCAGTAAAGAAAACACAAGCTATCGAGAAGGGGACAGATAAAATACAATTCAATTAACTACCCCGTCCTTAGCTTTTTTCTAAGGAAAGAGGATCATGATCACCTAAGACACGCGAGAACAACGAGTCCATTGTCGCCTATAAGGGCAGCAGCTTCCTCTAACCAGGAAGGAAAGGCATCTCGTGAAGAGCATTCTTTTGATTTGGAGGGTCTGAAGTTGGATTAACTCATAATAGGAGATATTTCCTAACCATGCCAAGGCAGCTAACTCTTCAATCTCAGTATGGGCGAACAAATATACTACTTGATTCAAGGTATGCCACGAATTTCATTAGAATAAGATAAACTTCTAAAGATGGGCCCAGAACAAAGTTAGATTGACAACATATAAATTAAAATGCACCTTGTGATTTGGCCACTTTGAACTTCTAGTGATAGTTGTTCGTTACTTGATGCTCAAGTGAATTGTTTTTTTCTCAATAAGTAATGTCCTTTAACTCTGTTCGCAACATGAACATGGCAAAACCTTTTCCCTTGTGGTGCTAGAAAGACGTTGAAAATTGCATCGCACCAACTGTTGTTCGTTTCTTGATGCTCAAGTGGATTGTGTTTTTCTCAATCAGTAATGTCCTTTAACTCTGTTTTCAACATGAACATGGCAATCCCTTTTTCCTTGTGTTGGTAGAAAGACATTGAAAATTGTATCCTTATCACTAAGAGGAAACAGTATAAAGACAATAGTTGGCGCTTTTTAGGATCACCAATTTTTTCTCGACCTTATAGAAATATATGTAGTGCCCAGACATAATCATACCCTATCAGACGACCCTATTAGACAATGTTCAAGGAGCAAAACACAAGTCACTCAAGTATAATACTAAACTTCTATAACTGAAATGAAGTGATCAAATACTGGGGTATCATCAGTTTCCTCGTATTTTTCCTCTATGACAAGCATGATGCTATGAACCTCTAAACTACACCTATTATAAAGTCTGAAAAAAAGGCTAGGGTGACTTTGTTGAAAAGCTCGTAGTGCTAAGGAAGAACACATCAAAACCAAGACAGATTCACCAAAACTGTGTCTTTTTATAATTATGTGGTCTGATCCTACACGAGGACCTTGCAACTTCAAGTAACCTCAGTAGCAATCTTAAATGATTTTTTATAATGAAGTAAGGTCCTACTTTATTAGAGTAATGGAATGGTGTCCTGCCTATGTTTATTTAAAATGTCCATGCAAGTGAATGGCTTCCCTCCTAATTTGTGAGATGAGACTTTAGCAGTGAACCATGAAGCGGCTCAAGGGAGAAAACTTAGTTTTCCTTCCATAAATCGGGCTGAAAATCAGATGGTCTTTCAAGCTTTAAGTCTTTGTAAAATTTCATGTTTTTACTTGAATTACCTCCATTGGCTGCCCACCTCTTCACTAGTCTCACTTTTTTTTTTGGTCAAGCATAAGTTGTCTCTCTTTATTCTTGTGTTATGCAAACAAAGTGAGAATTGGCTTCTCAAAAGACTAGTTCCTTGATCAGCCACGTCCTAATAAATTATTGGTTGGATGGTCCTATGGACAATTTAGATGGCTCAACTCATAAGTTTGTGACAAATTAACTTTCACGGACCAGCTATGAATAGCACACCCTAACCAAGTGTTTTGCTTCAGTAATTTTATGGTGCTCAAGCTATAACTAGTGACCAGTTACAGCATGGGCCCACCTACCACCTAGTTTTGCTGGCAAGAGTTCAGCTCTTGCTAACAAAAGTAATGTTGACAAGAATGGTGGGTGAACTCACACTTTAACTAGTGGGATATACACCAATCAAAACTTAAGTACGATAGTAGGCAATACTCTCTCCAACTCGAATGTGAGAAACTCAACACTGCGAGAGACTATTGTATAGGACTGCCTCAAGAACATCATGATTTACCCAATTTACTCTGTTGAATCAGACTAAATTGTGGAAACATGATGCCCTACAAAGATAATTTGTTGAATCAAATTAATTGAACTAACCATGTGGTCCTTAAAATCATAGTAGGCAATACTATCTCCAAACGAAACCATCATAAAACCGGTGCATAATAACTTATTTGAAATGATTAAGGAGACAAAAATCTACAACTTGTTAACATTGATACTCAAAGGCTCCGAGGCATCCTCATTTCTAGCATGGTTTGTTAAATTAGCCCATTGTCCATAATTTTCTCTTAGACCCTCAAGAGAAGAAGAGAGAAAATGAGAAAGAAAGCAATGTGCTAGGATAATGCATCTATTTTTAAGCTAACTCCACTATCTTCTTATTCTCAATGGGATTTGAAGCCATACCATTTGCAAAAACACTTAATAGATATTTAAAAACCAAAAACCCTTATTCTACCGTAAACCTTAATTGTCTTGGTAATTACTTAAATACAGGAAGAAACTACACAGTAGACAACACCCCAAAAAAGAATCATTTGTAGGTATTTGAACTTTTGTTTTGCTTGCATTGCTTCATTCAAAAGGTTTGATATCTTATTTTGCACAAAACCTTTTAATTATTTGACCCTGCTAGTTTGATCCATTGCTACCTAGTTTTTGATCTCATGGTCTAATACTTACCTTCATTACTAGCGTGTTTACTTAAAAAAAGCGGATAATTTTCAGGCAATAAAAAACGTCCAACATATAATGATCTCTTGAAGGCCCATATGTCGTTGTAGTGGAGATGCTTCCCACCACACGGACAAACAGGTATACAGCATAGGAATGGGATTGGTTCTTTTCTTTTTGAGTTCTTTTATACTTGCTGTGACAAGAAAGAGAACTGGAGTGCTATATATAAATTGATACACACACGCGCACACATATCATGTTGATGCTATCAATGTAATGGTTTAATAGGCCAAAAAAAAGAAGGAAAAGAAAAGAAAAACAAACATAAATTTATTTACAAATGCATGCACAGATCCTTGGTAGAGTGATGGGGATGGACTATTGCAATTTAAGAAGCTAGAATGAAGCATGGGTAACAGAGAGTAAGGATACTTGCAAATGGATAAAGGGATAAAACAAACAAAATAAAAAAGAAAGTAGCATTGATGGTTCCCAACCATGCCTGGCCCAGGTTTCGAGTCCTAGAAGAGGGGCTTTAATTCTCTAAACTTTGACCGTTTGCACTACCCAAGGCAGAACCATATCCCTTTACGAAAGAACAAGAGGGTAAAAAAATGAAATAAACTATGAGCTGCAGGACAATATAGTAGCCTGTTAGAAACTAGGAGGTTACACAATTCCCTTTCCTATTTATTCAATCGTGAAGAAGGAAGTGGGCATTTAAGGGATTTGCATAAAGTGAGGGCCAAGTTTTCAACAAGGTCATGTTCAGATACAGTAGCCAGGAGGACCCAGAGGAAAACAAAATCTAGAACCAGCTGGCCTCCACGATAGACAAACATTTATCACAGAATGTTAAAAGAACAGAAATGAAACCTTTTCTTCCGCTCAGTTACAGAACATTCAGCATAGATTGAGGAACATTAAATTAAAGCCCCCAGGTCTTAACTTCCCTCTGTCATTCCTTTATGTCCTAATTTAATATCTAACCAGCTAAACCTCACACGCAAGCAAGCACAGATGCACAAAGACAGACACTGCCTACAATCTTGACAGCTTTTTTTCACAAAACCACTTAACGTTCTGCTTTACCTTCAGCTGCTACACAAAATTTTACTTCAAGATCAAATCATTTCAAAGCTTTTAATGCAGGGAAGAACAGGTAGACAATCTGATACCATTAGAGAATCCATAATATAGAAGCCGTTGAAAAAAAAGGAGAGAGAGTGAAAGCAAAACAAGAAGTGGAAGACATAAAAAAGAATGCAGGAAATCCTTACCATCATCAGCAGCAACAAAAGATACTTCTGCTACTAAGACCAGAAGTGCAAGAACATACAGAGACTCCATCTTCCAGAACATTATCTATAGAAACTAAAGATTGAGACCCCAGGAAAGTGTAGAGAGAAAGAGAGTGAGTGTGAAAATGGTGCTTACAAGGAAGACTAATGAAAGGAAGTGGGTCGAAAAACAAGAAAATAAGGAAAGTAGAGAGAGAAGGTCAGAGAATGAACGGTGAAGATATCATCTGCAACTGTTTACACAGTGGACAAACAAAGCAGTGTTAAGTGTAACGCAAAAGACGTTGTTGTGTAATAAGAACCCCAAAGCCTGGGCAAACTTTAGTTGTTTGGTCTTGTTCTGTTTTGCTGTTGGTAAAATTGCTAGAAACCATTTTATCTGATCCCTCGGTTTTTATATAATTGATGAAATGAACCTTTTACTTTAAATTTGATCAAATCAACTTTCTTTGTTTTTGTAATCCTACACAATTACACATAACATTTATCTGCCTATTTTATAGGTGAAACTAGAAAGATTTTACACTTATTTTGGCTTTACAACTTAATGTAAAGACCATCTAATTAAACAAATCTAATTATTATTTTTAATTTTTAACCTCACAAATAAAATCAAGCTTTCTTAAAAATAAAGACTTTTCTCATGCTACTACATTATTTTAAGCATGGTTATAAAACCCAGCTCGAGCAATAACCCAGTCTAAGAATATGTCAATTGTTGGATGGGTCAACCTTGTTTGATCCTAGTAAATCCAAAATAGATCATTTTAATTTTTTAAATATTAAAATGGTATTGTTTTAATAATTATTTTTGAAAAAAAAAATTAAATTAGATGATGTCTAAATTTTGACTAGCTCAACATATTAACTAGATTGGATATAAGATATTTAACTCTCGCATAATTTAATATAAAACTCAACTCAAGTTTGAATATAAATCAGTGATTAAGTGGTCTGATTTAATTTAATAACAGTGGATTGGAGAGCTTTTAAATACATCTATGATGAGTTAACAAGTCAGGACTAGTATAGGAAACTCGTAAAATTTTTGGATAAAGGGGTTAAGGTCATCTTCTTTACTTGATAGTAAGAGGCGTAAAAGTGAGAATCGAGGATGTTGAGCCCAGTAAATTTTGTTACCGTTAGGAGTTTCTTCCTATAAATCAGAGGTCATTTTGCACTTTGTTTGGATGTGATGGTATTTGGGACCAAGTGTCTTGAATGCTGTGAAGTTTGATGCTGTCATTTCTGTGTTGGTGACTAGGATAGGCAACGTGGGACCTAATTTTTTACAAGCAAACAAACAAGATTTCTTTGGAGGGATACCCAACGGTCCATTTTGTTGTCTTTTCTAATTATTAAAATGTTCTTTTTTTTATTTGGATTCCTTGCTTTTTCTGTTAATAATTGGGAATATCATTCCGAGTTGTCAAGCTTTTTGTTAAAGAAAAGGAGATAGAATTAGCATTTCAAGAATTCTTTAAACTCAAGCATTTTAAGAACAATGATATACTGATCTAACTAATAGATTCTTTCCCAAATTGGTTTGTAAAGGTTTTGAATCATTAGATTGATAATTTCTGTTAAACTAACCCATGCAAAAAAATTAAAAAAAATAAAAGATTATCACATCATAAAAAATATTTGGCCAAGTAGCACAACTAATGAATTGTTGCTAGGAACATCACAACACATAAGATAAGATTATATTATTGAGATATGAATATCCAAATATGTTTGTGAAGGTTGTGATGAGCCCATAACCGTTGCAATTTTTTTTATATGTTTTTAATAAGTTATGTTATTGGAAAATGAATAGAAAAATAGATGTTTTGCGCGACCTTACTTAATGTAGATTCAACCTTTCTTAGACCATTTTAAATACTTGTTAAAATCAATATCATAAGATAAAATTGTCTTCCAGCTGCTATTAGAGATACTACTTTAAGAGCGCTACAACATATAAAATCAATATATTTGCTAAAGAATACAAATTAGCATGGCTAACATTAAAAAAAAAACTGTAAAATAAACTTCATCTTGAATATTAGAGGGGACGTTAAGCTTTTTTAGAGGATGCATGAATTTTTTAGAAAAGGGTGCGAGATTTGTCAATTGAGCCTGATGAATAAGTAACCTTTTTAGAATTGTCTGACTTATCACTCCAATTCGTAAAGGAAGACATCATGTATCGCATGTAATCACGAAATCAGAAATCCACTAATCTTGAAGAGTCATCACATGATCACTATTAACAGTCTCACATCCCTCACGGAAGATAATAAATAGATACTTGCGGCTCTAAAAAAAAAAAAAAACCTCTATTCTTATCAACTTCATTAAGTTCATTAGCAGAAAAAACAACTTCATCATAAAAGGTGTCAAGAATAAAAAGTCACTAGAAGCTTTTAATTTCCATAATGAGATAGTAAAGGATTCCAATGGTTATAGAAAGATTATATAACATTCATCTTCCATATAAAAAAGGATGTGAAAACAACACCTCAAATATGTGTCTTATCTAGGGTCGATTCATAATGTTTTAAAACATTCTCTGTCTATTTCCAATACTTTAAAGTATACTCAAGTGCATCAAATATTAGAAAATAATTCTTGCAAGTAGAATTATCAACATATTTGTAGTTAGTCTAGTGGCAACAAATCAACAAAAAAAAAATCAGAGTTATAAAACTTGTTGATGTGAACTATTATAGCTGTAAAGTTCACAAAAAATCTCCATTGATCAAGAGGTTAAATGCGTGAAAATCACTACTTAATAAATGAATTAATTGTGGGTTCATGAAAACCCGTATAATGATATCTCTGTGAAATAAAATATGCTAGAAATAGAAAGGTAATCACTAAAAGCTTTTAATTTCCATAACAGATAGTGAAGAATTCCAATGGTTATAGAAAGATTGTATAACATTCATCTTCCAATTATATATAAAAAGGGATGTGAAAACAACACCTCAAATATGTGTCTTCCCTAGGGTCGGTTCATAATACTTCACAAAATTCTTTGTCCATTTCCAATACTTTGGAGTGTACTCAAGTGCGTTAAAGATTAGAAAATAATTCTTACAAGTAGCATCATTAACACGTTTACAGTTAGTCCATCGACAACAAATCAACCAAAAAAGATTTTGAATGTGAAAAAAAAAACCAAAATTATAAAACTTGTTGGTGTGAACTATTATAGTTGTAAAGTTCATAAAAAAATCTTCAGTGATCAAGAAATCAAATACATGATACCTCCATAAAATCACTATTTAATGAATGGAGTAATTGTGGGTTCATGCACTCAAACTTGTACAATGATACTTGTTCTTAACTGCAATACCTAATTAAAAATATTATTTTATTTTTATCAGTGCTTACTAAATTTTAGATATTCAAATTTGTATTCACATAGAGATATATAAAGTAACATGATCAATATTAATGCATCTGAAAAACATAAGATCAGGTGCAACATTAAAAAAAAAAAACAATCTTTAGTTTCTCTAAATGAAACAATTGAAGTTTTCTTTTTCCCCTATCACACTGCTTTGGAAGTTTATCCTGTTTACAACTTGAATTTCGTATGTTCTAATTTTATATCAACACTTATTTTTTTTTTAATTTTGTAGTTTTGATCTCCAAACTAAAATACCAAGTTAAATTCAGTTTTTTTTTCAAAATTATTAATTCGTGTGATTGGCTGTTGGGCATTATGAGTTACTCCCGGTTAAAATTATTTTTTTCAAAATACTTTTGATGTAAAAAATCATTAAACCAGTGTTATTTTAGATTCTTTTGGATGATTTTGACATTTATAAAATGTTTATTTAATTCTTAAAAATGAAATTTCAAATAAATTTAGGAAGCAGTCCAATCATAATCCGAAACCGTCCCGACATCTCTTGCATAAGAGATTAACCACATAAAATGAATTTGTCTAATTGTCTTGGACTCACTCGAATCAGGCCCCCCAGTGAGTTGATCTCTTGTCATCTTTCTTCCATCCATGGCACTCTGCCATTGCCAGGTCCCAGAGGGCTCTAGTGGACTGTAAAACTACAGGCAGATACCAGATAGGATCGAAGCAGTTTTGGGTTGACAACTGGAGATTGACGATTGGTTCACTTTGATCATCTTATGGGAGATTCAGAACAGAGTATGATTATTAGGCTCTACATGATTATACCCTCTCGGCCAAACCAGTTCTAGGAGTTAAATGATGAACAATTGCCAGTGCTTTGATGGACCTCGGGTTGGGTAGCTTGAACATCATCATCATCATCAATGATGAACAATTGCTAGTTAGATTTTTTTTTAAAAAATAACATAAAAGTTTTGATAAAATAATATAGTATAAAAAAATATTTAAAAAATAAAACAATTTGAACATAATTATATTTTTTAATATTAGTTTTTTACATAACCGCTATTGAAAATAATAATTATTTTAAGATCCATATCATATACAAACTAATTAACATACATGAAAATCAATCAAATTTTTTATAAAGATTCAAGAGGAAAAAATAATAAATTCCAAGTAACGAACACACTGGAGCTTGATTTTTAACTCATTTAATATTATTAGAAAAGTCTCAATAAAATGATTTTAATAATAAATTAAAAGACTATCAAACAATATCATAATCAACATTATTCATAACATCTTTACTACTTGTATAATAGAAATATTTAAAAATGGAATTTTTTTGTTCAACTATAAGTGATATCCTCCAGCCAGCTTATACGTCAACTTAATAAATTTTCATGGATACTTGCCTCAAGTTTTGAACAAAAAGATTAAGAAAACAAGTATACACATAGTGGGCTGGGGAGATGGTGACATTAGAGACTTTGCACAGATCATTAGCATTTCACAAGGCCCAGCCGTTGTCTTTGAGCCTCAGTTGGCTAGTGGGCTTGTTGCATTTAGCCTTACTTCTAATGGCTGCCTAGTCGAGCCTTCATCGGATAATTATAGTGGCTGTCCCGGACTTCACCGGCCCAATTACAGTCCGGTGGAAGATGGAAAAGTTGTAATGACGGCAGGAGCACAGCACAAATTCTTCCATTGCAAAAATTGATGTAAATGCTTCCAGCACTTTGAAAATACCATGTGAAATTGATGCTAACACCCACCGAGCACTTTGCTTGGGAGGAAGAATCGCATTTCTCACTACTTAATTGCTACGCTCATTAATTGGTTTAATCTTTATCCTTCCATGGTGTTTTTAATTAGCTCAATGATTGTTGATAAGGGATAACTAATTAAGCTTTTTGTTTGTTTAATCACAATCACTAACTCTTCGGCAAGAGGCCCACAACCTCCATTAGTGGAAGCATATATAGATATATAATTGCTAAGTTAACGTTTAGTTGCCGTTTCGGAATAGAGAAGATAAAACAGCTGGAATAAAAAGAACATGTTTTGTTTATATATACGTCTTGTATTAAAGGATGAGAATTCACTAAAAAGCTGTCTTATAAATAAATTTATGTATTTTTTGTATTTTGTTTTTTTACCAGAAACATTATTCAAGAACACAACAAAAAAAATTCCCTTTTACAAAGAATTTCTATCATAATTATTAGCCTCCATCACCTGTGTTTTGCTTTATTGTTCCCAATACCCCCCCAGCCTGCAGCCATGGCTCCTAAGCTTGAAATATAAAGTAATTAAAATCACAATCATCTCTCGCCATGCACACGTTAGAATGACATCAATTCTAGAAAAATAAGAATAATGCTAGTATTTAATTAAGATTCAAAATCCAGGGCAAGTCATCCTCGAGCCACGGTGCCATTCTTCTGTCTCTAGAAGTAGCAATATTTGCCAAAATTGTTGATAAGTAGACTTGGAAAGGGGATGGTATTAGCTGTTTGAGTTGAGAAAACAAGCGAAGACTGAGAGACTTTGTTTAACAACAGTTTAAAGTTAGAATGTGCCAAAAAACTCTACTGTCCTTCGCTGTCGAAGTCCAAACAAAGATGCAAAAATTGAGTCTTGAGAGTTGAGAGAGACATAGTGAGTAACCCCACCACGCCATGCGAGCTACAATAAAGATGCAGATGCATGCAGCCTAGGGGTTGAAAGACGCGGTTTTGGGATGTGAAAGGAAAAAGATTCCTGCATGATAGACAAATCCACTGAGAGCATGCAATTACAGTCCAGATTTTTGTAGATTAACGTGTCGTTTGAATTGAATCTGTATATATTTAAATTGAATTTATACGAATTACCCAAATCATAGATCTTGTTAGGTCAATGAAATCTGACTGCATTAATACCTTTTCTAGTTCAAATTAAGATTTATATAGAATAATAGCTATTTTTAATGCACATAATTTAAAAAATGAGGGCTTTTACGTAGATTTGATGAGCAAAAACTTGGACATGAATAAAACTAAAACAATAAAAATAAATGGGCTCAAGATCTCTCTTGGAGGGAGATCTGAGCTACCTTTACCGGCCTACGATCAACAAGGTATAATGGTTAGGAGCATATTATCCATGGTATAATAAAAAAACTAGCCACCTCACTCTCTTTTTTTTTTTTAAATTTGCCCATAATTATTCAACTAGACTAACTTAGACAGCTATAATTTATAAAGATATAGTAAACAATATTTAACCCTAATTAATCAACTTGTTTCAGAAAAAGGATAGGGAAGGATACAAAAAACCAAAAAGAAAGAAAAAAAAGCCAGAAAGAATGACCAGCGAGGGAGAGAAAACAATGGATAAAAGACAAACGATGGAGCTCAGTGCGCATCTTAGACTGAAAATAAAAATTAATAATTAATGTCCCTAATATTTGAAAATATAAATATTGCATGGTCAGGCCAACAATTCAACAATTCGACATTTTATTTGTAATTCTTGACTGAACATATATGGAGCTGACTTTGAATGCAATCTTATCGTAGTTGACCTGTTTTATCATGAAAATGATTTGAAATATATATATGTGGAGTTTTAACTCCCCAAATTATATATATATTGTTTAATTAGGATGGTGTAAGAGAAGGGTGATTATCGACTAAAACAGTTAATTTGGTGTAAATAAAATATATCCAATATATCAAATTAATTCCTTTTCAATATCATAAACCACACAAAATAAAAATAAAAATGATGGGTTCATTTTGTTTCGGATTGGTTTTACTTTTATTAAAACCAAATAAGTCCGAATGAGATGAAAATAAAATAAAATAAAATAATTAGGCTGTATTTTTTATATAAATTGGGTTGCGTTGCTTCAAAAGAAACAAAAGGTAATAATTAATCAAGTAAATTGCGGACTTGTACCGATGATAATCACTATATATAATCTATAGTTTGTACATCAATCAACATCCATCCATGCATGTCTAATCATGTTTATGACATATGTAATGAATAATCAACTTGGTTAATTTTCGTGTAAATTAAAAAGAATATTCAACTTGGCTTGACAATGTGATTTATAAACAAATATTTAAAGCGTGGAACATTTTAATTCAGCTTGACTATTAATAAAGAGTTGTAGTTTTATTTCGTTTTTCCCAAGAAGGGCTGTACAAGTTGGACTGCATACAAGATTTGGTGAGAGCAAAGAGTAGTGGAGGGCCATTTTTCCAGATGTGGTTGTATTTTGTTTGATTTTTCTTTAATTTACTAGCAAGAGGTATATCTTCTCCTGAAAGAGGATGTACCTCCCCATCTCTTTGTACGAGAGTCTACAGAATATATATATATATATATATATATATATATATATATATATATAGAACTAAAAAGGTTATATCTTTATAAATTGATATTCTTGGAATTATGAAAGCTTATTAATTTATTAATTATTATTTAATTGATAAATTAGCAATTTTAAAACACCTATAAAATATCTTAGGAACCATGATAAATCTATCAACAACCTAAAAAAATAAAAAACCATCCCAGAAACCAAAATCAACCTAAAAACAAAATCTACCAAAACTCGAATATATTCTTTTCACAAACTTTAAAGGTAAAAAACCTAATATAAACTCCCCTCACTAAATAAAACCATTTAATATAAATATCGACTGTTTTGGTAGTTTAAATCTGTGTTAATGATATTTTTATCACTCTACCACCAAAATTTAGCGACATCTCTCTCTCTCTCTTCTCTCGTCTCTTCTCAACAAGGGACTACAAAAATGATGAAAATAAACTTTTGTTTTAGGACCAAAGTGTATAATATATGTTATATTTAAAATTTGAGGACCAAAATCTTTCTCAAAACTTCTGACCATGTTTGTAGTCTTTTTAATTCTAATCCCTATTCTTCTAATTCCACTCTTGAATAAGAAATTCGAAGTAATTGACCTTTAATTAGAATCAATCGTCTAAAATAAAACTTTGAGGATCAAAATAAATTATAAAAAAATACACAATGCCATCCACAGTACTCAGTACACCTGATTTAGATTTTTTTATTTAATTTTAAAAAAATATCTTTAATCTTTCATTGAAATAATAAATAATTGCAATACTAATAATTATATGTCTGCATGTGTGTGTGTATATATTTTCCGATTCATTAAGTATTAATTATTTATTTACTTTAACTGGTGTCAAAAGTGCATGGATATATATACCCCGACCATGTTTTATTAAAAGGTCAGGTGAGAGGTTAGCGTAACCTTGTATATTTAATATTATTTTTATCTTTTGTTAATATACATAATTCTAGAAAGTAATTTTATCTAATTTATAATAATGAATTTATAAAGGTTTGGTAACTTTGGTTCGGTAGAACAAGTCTTCCATCCAGCCTAACTCAACTAGATCAAAAGAATGAACAAGTAAAGTTATGATTAATTTAGGTTAGAAAGAAGTACACATTTATCCTAATCCAATCCATTGCCGCCCTATATTTACCAAGGTATTACTGTTAATTTGATTTTTTTTTTTTACCTTTACTCTTGGCTTGGAGGTGGGAAAACAAATCAGGATAAAGCTTAGGTTACCGAGCTAAAAAATTAAGTCGGTTTATTCATATTTTTTATAAAAAAATTATAAAAATATTAAGAACAGAGAATTTTAACACGATCAATCTCAAATTAACCAGATAATCTAGTCAACTTGGTTGTTATTTAAGCAGGACTACAAGTTATACACCTTTGTGTGAAAGTGGGGTGAAGTAGGTAGTTTTTGTTTTACTCATGCTTCAAACACAAGGTAAGAAAGGTTTGATGAGGCAGCGCTATCTAACTATGACAATCGCACGTGTGCTACGCGTTGTCTTGAGCATTAACACGTGTACACCATCCTGCCAATGAAAAATGAAGCCCAGGATATTAAATTAAATTAAAAAACTAACTTCTAAAAAAAATCCATGTTGCCAAGGTCTATTTGGGGGTTGAGTTGTTCTATAAATAAGTAGGTAGTTCCCATAATAATTTTGCCTTGTTATTTGGGTATCTTTCGAAGAGGAAGAGTCTCTCGTTGCAAGCTTACTTTCTTTGTCTTCGATCAGTTGTTTGTTAATTTATACATCTTGGTGTTCGTGAAAGATGGGAAGGCAACCATGTTGTGACAAAGTTGGGTTGAAGAAAGGGCCATGGACTTCTGATGAGGATAAGAAACTCATTACCTTCATCCTCGCTAATGGTCAATGTTGCTGGAGAGCTGTTCCTAAGCTTGCAGGTCTCTCCCCGTCATTCATATGCCTAAATATATACAGTTTTAGCTGCTCTCTCTTCTTTTCTTTGGAGAGTGGCTGCTATGGTTTCTTGAGTTTAGAAAGAGAGATATCTTGATGATTTTTTAATCCTTGAAGAAATGAAAATGAACCTTTATAAATATTCTTCTTTAACTTACCACTGCTATGGTTGATGTCATTGCAGGATTGTTAAGGTGTGGAAAGAGTTGCAGGCTGAGATGGACAAACTATCTCAGGCCAGATTTGAAGAGAGGTCTTTTATCAGAATACGAAGAGAAGATGGTGATTGATCTCCACGCTCAACTTGGCAACAGGTTGTCTATCTTTTTCAGTCTTCTCTAACTCTTCAGATACAATCTCCTGCTCCAGCTAACTTCGATCATTCTTACGCATCAGGCTTTCTTGAATACCCTTTTTGGTAGAGTCTTGTTCAGTACTATCCATGAAAGCTTTGAGCCAACTCCGAGTTAAAAAGACCTCCCCATCATTTACCTCAAGAATAATTAGTAGCATCCCATGAGCCAGGATTAATATTCAACTTCTGCTGTTATTTTGGACTGCAAAACTGTCAAAATGTTGGATTAGCTAGGTTCCATTTGCATTATTTAATGAATTCTCAGACTCTGCAGGCTGTTAATGGAGATTGTCAACCATAAGTACTGCTCGAATCTTTTTATATATAAGAACTGGAAAACATTTCAAGAAGCATGATGTTCTTATGTAATTATTGTGCAAGCTATGTGCTTGCTGCTCGGACCATTCATTTGTAGTTGGTGTTTGGTGGTCATAAGGAGTCACCATGCTTTGAAGTGGTCCCTAATACAACCTCATCATAAAACTTAATGCCACCACACTTCCCCTTTCTTTACCTTTTCTTTTTAAATTAATCTTTTGATCATTTGATATATTCTGAAACTTATCTTATTGCTGCTTAACAGATGGTCTAAGATTGCATCACATCTACCCGGCAGAACTGATAATGAAATCAAGAACCATTGGAATACTCACATCAAGAAAAAGTTAAGGAAAATGGGAATTGATCCTCTCACTCACAAGCCACTCTCTACCATTGAAACACCGCCGTCACCACCACCACAGCAAGAAGTTCAAGTGCAGGAGAATATACAAGAAATAGAGCAGCAAGCTGTACAACAGTCTTGTTCCACTAATATCGTATCTGAACCGGACCAAAATAAGGAACCTGAGACATCATTACAATCAACAGTAACTCAAGAGGAAGAGATCAATAACATGGCCGCAAGCACATATGACACAATGGAGCAAACGGATGGTTTTTGCATAGATGAAGTTCCGTTAATTGAACCCCATGAAATCTTAGTCCCTTGTGGACTTTCTCCTTCATCAACCCCAGCCCCAACCTCTTCATCATCGTCATCGACATCATCTTCTTCTTCTTCATACGGTTCAAACAATATCCTTGAAGACTTGCTACTGCCAGATTTTGAATGGCCTATTAATAATGTCGACATTGGCTTGTGGGGTGATTACCTGAACAGTTGGGATGTGCTAATCAGTGATGCTGTTGGTGACTGGAAGCAAACAACAATGTTTGATCCTCCTCTCAATCAGTGCTCAAGAATGATTTTGGATCAAGATTCTTGGACAAATGGGCTCTTGTGATCATTTGGAAAAGAAAAAAATAATAATTCATGTGGGGCTTGTTCGTAGTTTGGTCATTAGTTGCGACAGAGAAAATAAATAAGTCAAGAATCCAGGGAAACCCCATCTTTGATTTAGGCTTATTTATTTTATTTAATCTTTTAGTACAAAAATATTAATAATTACAAAATCAATATTGAACTTTTGTATGCGAATGATATATTTTGGGTTGTCATTCCTTTTCCCCTTGTGTACTATATATGTGGGCTTCATCGTGCCTTTATTAATATTAAAAAACTTCAAGAAATTATCTATTGCTGAGATGCTGTTTGCAATGCTAATTAATTAATTGAGTGGAAGTATTTCAGTGAGCATTTGGTGGATATAGTAACGATAATATATTTTATTTTAAAAATACAAAAAATTATTTCAAAATTATCCCGGTTTATTTTATGTTTTTATTCATAATTCTTTAACAAAATACGTGTATATTTTTATATTATGAAACATTAACTAAATGCAACTAAATGAAATGCAATTAGATGATCACTCGAACATACCAGCTGGTCCATTTTTTATACTTAATCCTATTAATTTGTCATTAAGTTCTTTGTAATCATCCGTTCTTCCCTCTTACTTCTCACCATCCATTACTTGACCACAAATTATTCTCGCCAATTTTATGCAAATGTGTCACCAAATGACTCTCTCAAATGGTGTTAGACTAGGTTTTGTTTTACTATTTCCTTTTCGTCGGACAAAGTGACACACACCATTTAAGTACGGACTGCATATCACATGCCTGCATTAAAATATCATGCTTTCATGGGGAAGGAGTGGTGGATTTCGTCAAGGAATTAAGCAGGCGGTGGTGGCAAGATTTTACATTTGAATGAGCCTGTGGAGGCCTTGTCAACTTGGAGATTCTCACTTTAATTTAATCTCATGACAACCATTGAAATTCTAAGAAAATCATTCATGACAGTGTTTTTATCATTAATTATTGAGTTTATAAATAACGTAATTATGTCATGTCCGGAAGGATATGTACTTGATAGAAGAAGAAATCACGTCTCACTTTCCTCGAAAATTTTAAAATCAATCTCTAACACAAGAATCTGTCAAACTATTAGGGTTTTATCTTCAGTTTTCCTTGGCTAATGTTGCTTAATTAAGGCCAAGCAAATCTGCCACCATTACCTTCATCAGTTGCCTTCCCAATCAATCAATTATATATTTTCTATAATTTTTTATGAATGTCAACTCGATCTCGTACCAATTCTGAGAAAGGTTCGTATATGCTGTGACATACCATTGACTGTTTAAACTGTAATTTAATTGTCTTAATAAGTGATTATATATGTTACTCTCAGAATTACTTGCCTTTACTTAATAAAAAAACAACAATAATTAGCCTTTACTTGGCAAGGATTCTAAAGATTGCTTCGTCGTGTAAGCTAAAATCGTATGGTACTAGCAACAATGACAATGGTCCAACCGTATGTGATTTGATAAAATAATTTAACTAATGGATAGGCACAAGACCATATATATGAATTAAACCATATCTTCCCTGCATAGATAGAAAGAAAGAAAGAAAGAAAGAAGAGATCGTAGGACTTGTGTTGAAGTATTCGACAATAAGTATTATATATAAATCAAATTATACGCACGTATCTTCGAAACTCCATGGAATATATATACAGAAAATGAAATAAAATGTCAACTAATATTTTGAAGGTATTGAATCTGAGTGTTTTTATTTCTCACCATTATCATCATACATTCTAATATAGAAATATATGGAAGAAAAAAAATTTCTTTCCCAATACACATTGTTAGGTGAGGTTCTAAGATATGATTTATATTATTTTTTAATACACTCCTTCAGGTGAAAGTCTTTTGAACTTGAAACTTGCACAAACCCATATTACATTATGCTTAATTTTTATCGAATAAATAGGGTGATGAGTTTCGAACTCGTGATAGCTTGGTCATCAAAACTCTGATACCATGTTAAAGAATCAATTTAATCTAATAGTTTAAACTGTTAGGTGAGGTCTTAAAATATGATTTATATTATTCTTTAATATGGATTTATTAGATTGTTTTTTTTAAAAAAAAAATATAACATAGTTTTGAATAAAAAATTTTAAAAAATATTATTATTTAAATTTCACTTGAATTTTAATTAAATTATCTAGATCACGGTAATTTGGATATGAATGATATCCATCTTTGAATAAATCAACTCATGTAATTCAAAATCAAGCTAGGTATAGCCAAGTCTTAATCTGCTGACCAGCCGGTTTGATAAATAACTTTAATAAGGTTAGTATATAGAAAAAAAGGAATTAAACCGGTAATATGCATGTTCAGCAGAATTATCCACTCTGTTATGGCAAAACAAACAAGTTATGTCCGTATATCAGGTAGTTATGACCGTAGAGTTGTTTTATTGCAGTGGGTCATCTCTAGAGTACAGCAGCTGTGTCAGACAGATAGAAGATTCAATGATTTTTTTTTTTGCATTTTACCGGACAAAATATGCAACTTGATTTTAAGATAACATTAATTTGATTGAAATTTTGGTTCATCGTCTTGGGAGATGTGCAGTAAATAATCTTGTTTTTTAATCAATTGATGTGCAAAAGTTACCGCATTTTGGTAATTTTCTTGGCTGGAAAGGGATAAGATTTTGCTCCTCACCCTTCATTTGGAATAAGTTTTTTTTTTTAATGAATCTAATGAAAGAAGATTACATTAGGGAATTTAAATTGAATCAAAATCCTATTTCCAATAAATTTTAATTAGTGAGACCGAGGTTGTGATCCATTGTTTCTTGGTTTAGCCAAGCATCAAGCTCATATATTTTTAAATTTAACGAACTATCACATGTATCATTTATAGATTTAGCCAAATATCAAGTTCGAGTGAACGTGGATATAGTAATTTATCTGATCCACTAGTGCTAAGCCCGTGTTTTTTTAAACTCCAAAAGAATCTTGGACTCTCTAATGAAACTGTGAGTCAAAGATATTTTATCTAGATAAAACATATATTTTATTCTAATAGATCAAATATATTTTATTATGATAAAACAATGATATTTCATCATAATAAGATAAAGATATTTTGCTGATACTTGTTCCACTCTAAAAAAAAAGAACCTCAAAAGCTATAAAAAGAACTCATGTAACCTCCATTGAAGGGGTTCAATTTTTCTCCACTATATATATATATAAACTAAGGCTACTTTTTCTCTCGAATAATACTGCTTTAATATTAAAGAGTCTAATATTAAAGAGTTTTCATACTCAAAGGAATGGATTTTTTACAAGTATCGAATATAATTAACCAATCATTTTTATTAGATTGTCAGAATCAGGTGATTAACTAAATATCTCAGATATTAACTTGGCCCACAAGTTCATGAGATAAAATTGGACCTATCAATTAATAATATTGATCCTCTACTCATTTTACTTACATAATTTCTTCCTATCAAATTTTTTTTATATTGTCCTCTTACTTAATGAAATGAGAGTGAATAAACGTTCACAATATTAAGCAATTCTGGATGTAATTGATCAAAATTAAAATACATGTTGCATATTGACTTCTTTATACCACAGGGATGAATTTTTTTTCTTATTTTTTTTCATTAAACTGAGATAAACAAGCCTTTTACATCTATATTTGAAATCAATTAAGATATAACAGCGTTCTCTTTATAGAGAATGAAAAAGGCTTCCATGAAAAATACTAAAAAAAAACACGTTGAAAAATTCATGGAGAAACAAAGTTGATGGACAGTCAACACACTCGGTTTTTCTCTATAAATCCAAATAAGAATTTCACTACAATACACCTTCATAAAAGTATAAAAACACCCTTCAATTAAAAAAATATTAAATAAATTGAACAAACATATATATATATAAAAACATTAAATCTAATAGAAAGAGTTCTAGATCTTGAATTATTGTGCAAGGAGGAAAAGAGGTGAGAAGAAAAAACGTTGCAGTCGATGATTTATTGGCTAAAAAAAACAATAAAAAATGTTTTTTTTTCCATTTCTTCTTCGGGAAGACAATATATAATTTGCAACATTCTCCAAAATAATATTTTGATAATAAATTAAATTATTTCTGTATCTGGTCCATTCACCTAAAACTTACCTTTAAAAATTAACCTATCTTTCTGACTCATTAATTAGTGCAATAAATTAAAACATTTCAATTAGATTTCCTTGAGATAATTAAGATCATATCCTCGATCGATTGTCATATCCATTTTTATTTCATTAAACTCAAATTAAAAAAGTTTTCTATGTATTTATTTTGATTTTCTTACACACACGTGACATTGATTTTCTTTTGATTTTCATAGACATGAATTAATCAAGATAAATTATTTGTTAGTCAAATAGCCACACATCACAGTCATTGGATGACTTGATCATCACAGACAAAAAGAAAAAAGAAAAAAGAAAAAAAGCAACTTTCCACGTGAAATTGACAATGAAAACGCGGTTAGACCAATCTTCATCTGCAAATATTATCCAATTAAATCCTCAAAATATATTTTAAATAAAGTTGCTCAGATATAGCTCAAAACCATTCAAATAAAAGTCAGTGGAAATGGAATCACAACTTTGACTTCAAATCCCTTACATGATGTGAAACCGTGTTAGAAGGACGTATCTTTTATTAGACCAACAGTTTTCCTAGTGAATCTTTCTGCTTGATGAAAGTATATATTCACACACACACACACACACACACTGACTGTATAATATCCCTGTTTGATGTTTCATGTTCCTGCCTGGACACAACTTCCATGCCCACCATAAAGAGAAGTTGTAAAACTGTGATCCATTAACTTTAAGATGTTTAGCTTAATTGGTCGGATCTTAAATTTAATTTTCAGAAGTTATTAATTTGAGTCTCATAAACCTTATAGTTATTGGAGGCTTACATGATTGTTAAATTCAAGATCCGTGAGATTAGTCGAAGTGCACACAAGTTAGTCCAGACACCTACATCTATCTAAAAAAAAAAATATGATGTATTGTGTCTCAAATTCTCTTGATGATTTTGAATGAAATATAAAAAATAGTTTGTAGAATTATGTTTAATAAATAATTCTCTTTATGGTAAGAACTATACAATTGCTCAATAATTTCCTTCTCCAAGCTTGAGAAGTGACAAAAATAAAAATATATCCAATAAGATACTACAATTGTATCAATATCATGCATAAGGGAGCTTCTTAATTAAAACTATGTTAATTCCAGTTACGCATAGAATTATTCTATTTATTTGAGATATGTTTTATTTTTTTACTTGCTTTAGTCATATTTTTTTTTATTATTCCTGATTAAAATAAAGCTCAGAACGCGTAATCTACTTGAAAGGTAACAAAAGGGAATGTTAAGTTCATAAAGTAAAGATAACTCGAAGGTTTTATAAATTAACCTAGTGTGGGAACAAAAAAACATCCTTTAATTCTTGAGTAGCTAAAATTAATTATATTAAACACTTGATAAATTATATAATGAAGTGAAAGCTTAATTATGTGCAATGTTAATTAGAAAAAAAACAATTCAATTAATGAAAAAAATAAATTAATGACAATTCTGATTGATAAAGGAATATCTTTCGAGGCGCGATGAGTGGAAACAATTAAAATTATATTGATGAGATTCATGATTATGAATGGTTATATTAAAAATACTATAAATTAAAAACTATTTATATTTTAAAGCGGAAAATTAAGTTGTTTTATTGTGTTTAATTAATTGTTTTTGTATTTATTTTAATTATTTATAAAAGGAAGATACATATAATACACTTTATTTCGACATTTATTCTAACTATTAATTTTCAATAATTGTAATCCTGAGAGATAGTTTAATTGGTCAGAATTTGAGTTTGTTTTTCAATAATCACGAGTTAACTTACATAGTCGTTAACTTTAGAACCCGTGAGATTAGTCGAGGTGCGTACAATCTGATCTGGACACCCACGTTAATAAAAAAAAAATTGCAGATGAAAATATTGAATTTTAATTAAAAAAATTTATTGGTTAGAATTGATGATATATAATTATCTATCCTAATTCACTGTTTTCATCTTCGACTTTTGTATATGCATATTGAATGTTGCTTCACATCCTCGTTTGTCAAACCTGAATACAGTTTTAAATCTCTTCAAGAATTAATTGCATTTGCAAATAAGTCTGATCCATCTCTTTTTTCCCAAAACCATCTAATATATATTTTGAACAAGTCCAAAACTAGGGAAATGCAGCAAATTGATCATTAATGTTCGTGATCAAATATTGCATGCAAAGTCTTCTTCACACTTGCATTCTCACATATATATGGTTGCATGATTCAAAGGCAGAGCTGCCTAGATCGGAAAAACATGGAAGTAAAGATCAGAAACCTGGTGATCTTTTGTAGTCAAATTAATAATTATAAAGAAGAAAAAGAAAACGAAGAAAAAGAAGAACTCAAAAGCATTTTCGACCCTTTTTATCAAGCTTTTTCAACCCAAGAGATAATTATAACTTGTACTGCATGCTTCACAGATAAAAAAAAACGAGGCATGAGTACTTCTTTCGATTTCAAATCAAATCAACTCAATATAAAGTTTGAAGGAATCATGTGTGTTGCATGCACTAGTTGATTTCCTGTACTCATTCGATTTAGTCCTTAGCCTGGAAAAAATGGGGATTTGGTTCAGTTTTAAATTCAATCTTGAAAACTTTAATTGTTTTAAATCAATAAAAGTAAATTTTATTTAGTAAAAATAATCATTAATTAATTGTTGGAATTTTTTTTTACTACGTGAGATCTTCATATTTAGGTCATCGAAACAAACCATTAAGTTCAATCTCTAATAAACTCAATATAAAAGAATCAAATTGAAGAAAAAAATAATAGAAAAAGAATCAAATTAAAGTTTTAATTAATTTAAATCAATGAAATTTTTTTTCTCAACACCACAAGATTCTCATATCCAGGTAATTAAAAAAAAACACAAAGCTAAATTTTAAATCAATTTAATATAAACTGATTAAATTTTTTTAAAGAAGTTTAGTAAAAAAAAATCAAATAAAAAAATCACTATACAGAACTATTACAACCGCCATATTAGATTGTTGCTGTGCACGGTGAAATCAAGGGAAATTGAGTTTTTATTTAATTTAATGAATCAATGTGCTCTTTTCTTTCCTTTTCTTCTCTTTTTTTTTTTTTAAAAAAAAAGAAGATTCTCGTACAATAAAAGTGTAAATGTAGATTAAAATGGTTACATTTAAATTGTTGACTATAGGTTTCAAAAGCCAATCAATTTAAGGATGGTGGCCTATGTGGCACTGTTAATTGGCAAATCAAAAGGGTTGCATTTCATTTAGATTGGATTAGTACGTTTCAATAGAGACAAATGTAGCCCTATGCATGCTCATCATCGTTCTCCATGTCTGAAATCTACAACCTTAAAGACACAGAAATCTCAGAAGTCGCCACATTTCCACTAATGAAAGAGACAATGACAAGTCAAATCAGTCACTTCGTGCGCCATTTCGTTTTTAATGGGCAATTTTCGTTTGCGTATGAGTGTGTGTTTGATTTCTCCTCGAGAGTATATGATTCTTTACCAACTATATTATTTTTTCAAAGTTGTATTTTTTTCTATAAACTCTTTTGAAATTAACTTGGTTTTTAAAAAAATTATATATTTGGCCAATATGTACAGTGCACCTTGTACTGTCCATTGATTTAATTCACTTCTCTTTCTTTTAATTTATATCCTGAATATCTGCACTGTCGGCCTAAATTTTAACAAAAAAACAATAATGAATTTTTTTTCAAATTTTTTTTTAATATTTTGGATCATCAGTATAAATAATAATATTTTAAAATATATATATATATATATATATATATATATTATTTTAATACATTTCCAAACAAAAAAAAACTTTAAAAAACATTTTAAATTTGAATTTCTTTTATTTTATTAGGTTTTGGTCACTTTTAGCAACAAAAAATCACAATGATCTAAAAAGTTTCATTATTTTAGTTGCCTTTTTAGAAAGTATTTTTCAAATTAGTTTTTATTTACAAATATATTAAATTAATTTTTTATGTAAAACAAATTTGAAAAAAAATATTAATTTCATATATTTTCAATTAAAAAATATTTTTGAAAAACAATTTATATCACAATATCAAACACACACTTAGAATTTGTTCATACTAATTATCATAAAGTTTGAATGTTTTAATACTTAAAAATTTCAAGATATCAAACCTAAAAAAACATCAATTCCGGTGGTTCAATAGGACCGAACACCTTCAATTGGTTGATAAAATAGGAGTTGGTAATGTTTTGAGCAAGAATTTCCAATCTAATTGTAGTGTCTTGCTTCATCTTTTTTTTACTAAATGATTTGTCTATTGAAAAATAATTACAAAGAAAATTAAACATGCACGAACAAGAAGTCTTCTTCCAGGAGGATTGATAAATTTTTTAGAATTTTTTTTATTGAAAATTTGGCATCTTCCTTTAAGCTACATCATAAGCTACATCATTTAGTCTAGAAAGATATTATATTAATTTTTTTTCTTCTGGAAATCACTAAATTTGATTTTCTATTAAGATAAACTAATACCTTAATTTTTATACTTCTTCTAGTATTCTTCCTAGCAAACTTTAGTAGGGAAAGACTGCAGAGGTTTGCATTTCTTACTAAATATATATTCATCCAATCATATTTGTTCTTGTTATAAACAATTACTAAACATCAATTTAAACTTCTTGGCATTGCAATCATGTTAGTCATATATTTTCTCATTATATTTTAAATATTTATATCAAAATAGAACTTCATTATATTTCTACTTAACATCAATCCAAACTTATTGGCATCAATGAAGTTATTAAATAATTAATTTTCATTATAAATAAATAAAAAGGATAGTTTATATTAACTAAATCTGGAGCAAGTTACGTATTTTAAAGAGCCTATTTGGAGAGTGTGGTATTGTTTTTCTAAATGCTTTTCGTGCCGAAATGAATCAAAATAATATTTTTTATTTTAAAAAAATTATTTTTGAGATCAGTACATCAAAACTATTCAAAACATACAAAAAAATTTTAGCAAAAAAAATTGAATTTTTTAGAAATACGGGTTGTCCCACGTTTCCAAATGGGCTCTTTATCTCTTATATTTCATCATATATCGAGTCCAACTTATGAATATTTATAATATTTATAAAAAATGCAGTCTAATCCAACACATTCAAACCTCTTGAATAAAAAAAAAACTAAATAGACTGAGTTTAAAATTTATAAAATATCAAAAATTAAATTAAATATAATTATAAAATTAAACCCAACCTCTTTATACACATGAACACCGCTAGTCAAGACCCGTTTGGATTGAATTTTGTATATCTAACGAGTCGGGTGATTTTGCCATCATCATACGGATAGTTTTGAAACTCGGTCCATTGCAGCCGGGTCGATCCGGTGGCCATGGTTGGGTTTAAGAAAAAATAGAGAAATTCAAACCCTGGGGTGACCCGATTGACCCGGCAGGCTGACCCGGTTGACCCGACAAGACCCGGTCAAAAACCCGTTGACTTTTTTTTTTACTAAAACGATATCGTTTTGATTTTTTTAAAAAAATAAAATTGACCTGGACAGCCCGGTGATCCACTCAAAACCCGAAACCCAAGCCTTGAACTGGGCTGACTATCAGGCAGGATTTAAAAAATATAATCGTACTCACCAATGACAAAAAAAAAATAATAATAATAAGAATTGATTGGTTGACCGTAACAATTGAAGTGTAGAAGTGGGTCTCAACAAGATGAGTCCCTTTTTCATATTTCCCAATAGTCAACACACGCGTAGGAGAACGCGGAGAGAATGATAGGAGTGCAATGCAGCGTACAAAATCCATTTTGACGAAGTCAATTAAGTCCCCTTATCCATGACCACTCTCCATTTCAGTCCTTTGATATTTACTCAACTAGGCCGCAATGATTGATTTCTTGCTACCCATCTTGTCACCATCACAAAATTGGAATATATACCTCACGCCCACATTTCTGTAAACAAGCTAGTTCTTAAAAATTGTAATTAAATTCATTTCTTTAATTAGTTTAATCAAAGCATATCGGTCCATTTCACCCTTAGAAAATTCTTAATATATTTTTTTTAATTTAGTTTGAGAATTGAGTATTGGCAGCCAAAAGAAAATCACAGCCTCTTCTCTTACATAAACACAGTGAATTTTCACGTGCAAGATTCGGTTCACTTATTCCAATTGATGCTAATACTTTTCTCGCGGCACAATTTTAGGTCAAATTTGTACTACTAAATAAGAAAAATGTGTTTTTTATTATATTTTCATGCATTGACTCAATAAATATCTTTTCCCTTTTGGTTCTTCTAGACGAGCATTGGGATTTCCCGATTGGAGTTAGTTTTTGATAATTTAATTTGAACTCTTCTGAAAATCTTAATTTTCAAGTAAATATCAAAACACACTGAAAGTTTAATTACTAATTTGTTTAAATTATTAACGTGTATAAAAATAACTTTAAAAAACAGTAGGGGTGAGCAAAAAATCTGAAAAACCGATTAAACCGAGAAAATCGGAAAAAAATAACTGAAAAAAATAAACCGTGAAAAAAACCGATTAAAACGATTAAAATTTTGAAAAAACCGAACCGAATCCAAATAAAAAAAACCAGAAAAAAACCAAGCCAAACCGAAAAAAAGAGAGCCAAACCAAAAAAAGCGAGCCAAAACCGAAAAAACCTGTTTCGGTTTTTTTTTTTAAATTTCAGTTTGGTTATTTTTTTTTGATAAAAACTGAACTGAACCGAAAATGATCACCTCTAAAAAAACAGAATTGTATTGGAAAATATTATTACACAAAAACGTTATTTAAAAAAAAAACGTGACTTCATTCTATTTCCATTTACTCAATTAAGATTTCTCTTATTATTTTTGTTTGGACTTAGTTTATATATATATATATATATATATATATATATAATCTGATCTTTACTTTTCTTTTTTCTTTTTTGATAACGATGATTTAATATGAACTGTTCTTAAAATCTTGGTTTTCAAGTAAGTATCTTAATAAGCTAAATTAACTTTGAATTATCTTCTTAAATTACATCTCCCACTAGCTTCTGCTTAAACAATATCACATGATGTGGGGGTTCATCTGGGCTTCTGTAGAGCTCCATCGCACCACAAATAGAGTTTACACGTAAATTATCAATGCGTGTGTCGGCATTATTACCAGCAATGATTAAGTGGGAGATGTACATAATTTAATTTGATTTAGACTAATAGCTGTTTAGGAACGCGTTTCTTTTATTTTTTTTTAAATATTAAAAAAATTATATATATATATATATATATTTTTAGATTGTTTTAATACGTTAATATAAAAATAAAATTTTAAAAATTAAAAAAATTATTTTTATATATTTTTAAATAAAAAAATACTTTCAATAATCACCGTATCACACTATCAAATATACAGTGAAAAAGACATGCACTCAATTAACGAGCCCAGGTAAAGCATCCTGCGTGAGACACGTACCTTCAGTTTGTAAGCTACTTTTTTTACATAAAAAAAACTATAAAAAAAAAACCTAATAATTAGATCCCACCAAGCTTTAGATTTCAAAAAAGACAGCTTAGGACACAAAAATTTTCTACTATATGGATTATTAAAGAATTTACTCTTTAATGTATCTGTAAAGTTACATTTAGTTTTTATTTCAAAATAAGAATGATAAAAATATATTTGATTGGAATGATAGAAATAAATATGTTTTTTTATATCCTTTTCAAAACAAAAAAGTATAAAGGAATATGTATACTCTATCTTCATTACTTCAAAACAAAAAAGTATAATTTTTTTTCCCAAATATAATTTTTTATTTAATTATATGACAATAAATTACATAATAATTTTTCAATATCAAATATTTATTTTAAAAGTAAAAAACAAAAAAGTTGTTTTTTTATGTTTTTTTAATTGATTTTTTTTTAATCTTATCATTCAATATTGGATTGATTGGGGATTGAAATTCATAATTTGTTTTGATTTACTTTTCATGGGGTTATCTCGGTCTTATGACCCGAGTTGCAAGTTTGATATGTTAACTCGGATTATTTTTTTAGATCTTTTTTTTAATTGATTTTTTTCAATTCCATTCTTCAATATTGGATTGATTGAGAATTAGGTTTCATAATTTATTTTGATTTGCTTTCTATAGAGTTATTATAGTCTTATAACTCAAGTCACGAATTTAACACGTTAACCCGAGTTATCTCAGATCAATCCAATATATTGTTATTTTAATATTAAAAAAAAAATCATCTTGAAATTTTGTTTAGTCAAATATTGTTATACAAGTTGCATTTTAATTTTTTTCTTTCAGGAAAAAAACATTAATAATATTTGAATATATTTTTTACATTAAAAAAAAATTAACTTGACCCACAGCGCAGCGAGGTCAAACACCTCGTCATAACTATGAGACATTGCATGCTGGCAGATAAAGGGGTCGGAAAATAAGCTATTTGGGTATGTAAAGGCATGCATGATTTGTCAGCCACTTTTTTTTCCTCCTGAGATGAGGAATGTGGCAGTTAATAAGGACACCACGTCCCATACATGAAATGAAGCATTCTATATATAATATATGACAAAGGTAAGGTGATACTGGGGCGGTTGCCGGATCATAGGCCGGTGTCTCCCCATGCTCACCTCCTCTTTTGGGGCATTTTAGTGGACTTCGGGACCCTCTTGAGTATCGAGTATGTTGAGGTATATAGCAATGTTTTGTTTTTCATGATGAACCATGCGAATCAATGCTCCAATGAGTGCCTTCTCGTCCTTGTTCAAAGTCTGAAAGATTTAACATGATATCCTTTCATAGATTCTGTTATGTCTGTATTACTCTGATCCAATTTAACGAATGTTAACTCCACACCTCATTGTATTCGCAATGCTTTTGTCATCAGTTCATCTTACATGGTGCTGAAAAGTTCTAAAGCTAGAGCGAGTTTATATAATATTTTAAATCTAGGATCAATTACTTACAATTTTATTAATAATCCTACATTAAATTCAAGTACATTTCCTTCTCTCAATAAGTATTGACTTCAAACATCTCTTTGGTAAAAAAAAAAAAAAAAAACTTACTAACACCGATCTCAAATAAAAAATGAAACAATTAATCGAAATTTTAATAAAAATCAAATAACTTAACCAGGCCAAAACAGATAATCAATAAATGATCAATTAAGTTGATGTAACAATTACGATCCTACTTCTATTGCTATGTACTTGTGGAGGGCATGTTTGCTATTACATTAGATTGCGACAACAAAAATAAGTACGGAGTTATTAAAGATAATGTTGTGAAAGCTAATTCCTTGTAATTTAATTATACTGATCTCTCAATAGAATGACCTAAGCAACTCATAGTGATGACGTGATTGAATTTTTCTAACACTAGCTCTTTATTAGGAGATTTGGCGATGAAGTTGCCCTAATGTTGATTGCATCTTTCCTTTTCTTTTCTTTTTTAATATTCAGGTCAGCTTATACTTATCTCGACTAACCATATAAACTTTAAAATTAATAATCTGAGTAAGTTTCTGGTAACTCTTGGGGAAACTGTTAAAAAATAATATAAATCATATTTTAGGACTTCACCTGACCGTTTAAATTTTTAAATTGAGATGATTCTTTGATATGATATCAAAATTTTAATAATTAAAACTTCACTTAACAACTTAAAATTTTAAATCAAGATGCTTCCTAGAAAAAACAAATTCAAGAACTGAAAAACTCAGCTGTACGTACCTACGGGTCGCAACTTCCTGACAAAGAAAAGGTTCAAATGGTTTGCTTCTATGCATATTTTGAGATAAAAGTGCTTTAAAATATTCAGGCCGAGCTCGAAGTCTCTATACTCGCAAAGGCATACACGAGTATCTCCTTGAGTGGAGCAAGGAGATGTCCAATGCTCATGGGTCCAAAAGGTGGGGGATAATAACTGGAGTTCATATTATTGGCCATGTTCTGTGCCAACTTCCAAGCTCTGCTTGCCACCATAGCAAAAGAAAAGGGAAGGATAGGAATTAGGTTTACCGTCTTTTCAACAAAACCCAACTAGGGCACCAGATACAGTAGCCATTTTGAAATAATACCATCTCTCCTGTTGTTTATATGCATCACTTTCTCTCATGATGATGAAAGGTATCTGATGATTAATTTTGAAAAAAGGTTTCATATTCTATTTTCTTTCCTCATAGAAATGGCATGTCTGTTGTTTTTTTAGAGACCTTATCTTCTGCAACAAATATGCTTTCGACATTGTTCTTGGAGTGTGTAAAAAGGTAGTGTGTGCCAGTGACTTCGGGGCCATGGAAGGGAGACAATATGTTATGGAGGGTACATAGATCGATCATTTGCTCCATTTAACAAAATATTTACTAATTGAATGAATAGCGAAAATACATTCATAATACAATAAACTAGTAAAAAAAATAAAAATGTATTTGGTTGGAAAGTTAGAAATAAGAAGTTAAATAAATTCTGTTTTCTCAAAAAAAAAAAATAAACATAAAGATATTTTCTTTTTGTTTCAATTATTTTCAATCTTTTTTTTGTTCCAAAACATTATCCAAATACTATCTGGTTTTGTATTATCATTATTATCATTATTATTATTATTATTATTATTTGGAGGTGGTTAGCAGTGAAGCACTTAGGTGCATGTGTACCACACTCTTACAAAAATTTCAAAAGTCAATAATTTGAAAATAAAAGATGGTCACTTAATAATTGGTGGATGTGGTTGGGAAGCCTTTGATAGATTATTTAATTATTGTGATGCTACCCTTCACACACGTAATTATGAGTACATATGTTGTCATCACAAGTAATTAATTAATCTCTTGTTCACTTAATTTTTGTAAGTGATTTTGTGATTAATTATTTAAATACATCATTTTTCATTAATTTATTTTCTTATCATTCCTTTCTCATTAATTTAGTTACTAAGTTTTAAAGAATGATTAAAGCATTGTTAGGAAAAATAACCCCTCAAATCTATGGCTACGAGGGTTAAACTTAATGCGTCAATATTTCAAATTACCATTCCCTAATAATAATAAAAAGAAAATAAAAAGAAAACCCATGTATTTCTCGTGTTTAAATTAGAAAAATGCGAATCGCCAAGTATTAACATTTAGCAAGCAATTTACGAATCCATATGATATCCTTATAAACAACATTAGCAAAATTAATTTCACAAATCTAAGATTAAATTGTGAAAAATACATGCAATTCTCATGAATCCACCATCTAATAAATATAGATATTACACATTCGATCGAAAAAGATAAATGGAACTAATTAGTATACAAAAGTTATATCAAGAATATCTTTAACTACATATATAATCAAATAATATTCTGATAATAATTTCACAAACCATGAGCTTTTAAAACATTATTGGAGTCATATATACCTTAGTCGACCGTCATCCATATATAACGTTCAAGACACGTATAATTTGTTATTATTGGGTTTTCAATCTTTTTTGGGACCATGTTGTCGACAAATTTATCCTCTATGTAACTTCTGGTTACTTTCCTGCACTAGGATTAATAATAATAATAATAATTAATGGGGTGCTCTTTTTAGGAAGAAAGTGGAGGCTTCGATTTAGTTACATGTCAAAGAAAACATCCTTGTAGTGAATGAAACATCAGATTCGAGAAACTTCGAGGTTCAAATCAATCAAGTAAAAAGTGGGAAAAAAAAAGAAGAAGAAGGAAAACCATTGATGTCTGTAAACTACTGGAAGGCAATAACATGTAAAGATTCCTTGAACGAAAACAAACAAAAATAATGGTAACAGAAGTGCAAAATAGTGGAAAGGGAGAGATACGAGGGTGCGGTGCTCTTTCTAAAATCATATTCCAAATGGTCACTATCTAATCTCTTTTTTTTTTTTTATTAACGTGGGTGTCTGGGCCAGCTTACACGCACCTCGACTAATCTCACGGACCCTGAAGTTAACGACCATATAAGCCTCCAGTGGTCATCATATGAGCAACCCCAGGACTCGAACCTGAGATCACAAAGGAAGCAAACCCCTTAGCCTCAAGCTCTTATCACTGGGCTACCTCCTAAATGGTTCCTATCTAATCTTTCTTATGATCACTTTGAATGTTCGTTCTTTTTTTCTCATTTTGTGTTTGATTGCAGTTTCATAAATATTTGATGTAATAGTTGTTAGATTTAATTCGTTAGATTGTTAGGTTAATTTATAGATTGCTAGGTGAATTGTTTTTATTAAAATAACAATATCTTTCACGTCAATAAAATTATAAAAACTCAGGTCAAGTTAAATAATTTTAGTTAGAACAATATCTTATTTAGTTTAATTAAAAACTCAATCTAGATAAAATTTTATATTTAAAATTTTTTAAATTAATTTATCAATTAAATTGAATTTAATAACTATGGATGTGGCTATAAAATAACGAAATAAACTTCATGTACGTTATCTATATTTAATTGACGACTATAATTAATTTTGAGATTTGAAAATTAAATCATCTAGCTAAACATAATAATTGTAATTGAAAAATGATTAATTAGTCTTTATTTCATTCTTTCAATTTTATTTATTCTTATCATCTCAGTTTCAACTCAATACTTTGCATAAAAAAGAATTTCAAACCTAAAAATCATGATATCGAGTAACTTGTTCTTAAAATTATTTGTTTTAAGAAAATCCATATATGAGAATGTGGCCTTTTTTAGGAAGAATCTGGCCATTAATAAACAAGAATACCTCTCAAGATAAAAGAAAATATTACACATTAATTAAAAATATTGAAGTAAAGGTTTTGAATTTAGGAATACATCAATCAATTATAGTTTTTGAAGTATTTAAGAATACCCATATTTGAGAAGACGACCTTTTTTTAGGAAGAATATAACCATATAATACCTTTAAGATAAAAGAAGTCATCACTCATTTTTTTTACTCCCGTTTTTCAATATATTTTTAAAAAACAATCAAAAAATACAAAAATTCTCAAAATGCATTTTCAATGCAATTCAGCTAATTTCTGATCATTTTATGGTTTTTTACCCTTTTCTCTTATTGTTTTTATATTTTCAAATTTTTTTTAAAAAAATTAAAAATATTAAGAAAGAAAAATCAATTAAAAAAAAAAGAAAACAAATTATTAGTGAGTATAGTGTAATTAAGAAAGGGATGGGGACTAATTTGAAAATTGGAACCCCATCCCCAAACAACTCAAAAAATAGAAAATAACAAGTATAATGACCCGTTTTGGACTAATTATAGTTTTGGAATTTAGGAATAAATCAACATAATGAATCTAGGAATATATTAATTATTTTCTACATCCTTATGTATCCTATCTTCTATCGCACCGCGTTTGGAATAATATCAATTTCTGATATGAATCCCACACAAATCGATCATCTCAAGTTTCTTTCGCTTTCTAGTTGGAAACACTGTAAAGTTTGGCCCAGGAGACTAAAATAGAATTTTGGGCTGGTAACAGTCTGCCTTTTTCTTTTCTTTGGATTAAAGCTATTATTTACACACCATTGAGACGCCTTGAAGATGGATATGTGTTTTGACCCTTTGAAGATTGACGTGTGCTTAGGCCTCTGTTTCCAAGATGGTATCTTGGGCTATTTAAGTCATCTGGGTTTGCTTTGATTAACTAGATCAAGAATCAACCTACCGAGTCAAGTTCAGGTCGATAAGTTAAATATGAATGTGAGTCATAATATATTATTTAGTATTATGTTTGAGGATGGACAAGGCAGTTCTCATTCAAGTTATGCGGAGATAAATCACGATTTGCTGCATTTTCGCAAGGTAACACCGAGATATGCAAGAACGAAATGCAAACTTCGGTTATGAGTAACAACACTACATCACAACAATCAGTATTCTAGGGTTCTTTGATTTGTATGTAGTTAGCTGCACAAAAGCCTGTCGACAGGTTTCATCTATCTAAATATTTTTACGTTTAGGATACGGCAAGAGACTGAAGGGAGTAATTGGGACTTTGGAAGCAAGGGAAAACCAGTCTTGGTGCATTTCTGTGTAAATTGCAGTGCAGACCCGCACAGGGCACAGCATAGGATGACACGACTAAAGCTCCATCTTAATTTGTGGGCTCTCAGCACTGGTATGCTGTATAAGCTCTGTCTCGATATTGTTTGAAACAATACTTCCACCATTATAACCATTCATCAACAATTTCCCTATTTTTGATCTCCACTCTGAGCTATCCTTCTCATTCTTCCTGTCATGAAAAACTCTGTCACAGTAGTTTAGCATGGTTCCTAAACCACTATTAGGTGTCCACCCATACTGCATCAACACCTGAGCCTCGCCTTCAGTTATGTCTTCACCAACCTTAATCAAAGATTTGAATGCATTAGACATAGACGATTCAATTTGATGGAAGCCTTCAAAACAAATAAATTATCAAATTCAGCACACTAGTCTCCTGAAGGGGGTGGGGTAATCTGCCTAACCACTACCCTTAGAAATAAGTGCAAAAATGACTTACGTCAGGTCAGATGGTAATTTTACCCCCACAAACAAACCTAGCTCGACCTAGAGCATTGCTGTTCCAGGTCATGCACTGCCCAGTTTACATGGACTAATACAAAAACTCTCCTGCCAACTCTGTGAGCCAATCAGCAGACTAATATGTGGTGATTTCAAGCCCATTTAGCAACTGATCAAATGATGTCAATACAAGTACCAGTAGTCAGCCAAGGAAAACAGATTTAAGTTCTTACCGATAATGGTCTGTTCTCAACCACACTAACCCTGCCACAGTTGGTAAGTTTCATGGCAGTCACCAGACGCTTAATCTGCCAATCAATGGATATGGAATCTACCAGCTCAAAGAAATATGTTGCATAGCCATATTCAGGGCGTTCCAGCACTATTCTGTATTCAAGTGAAACTGAACACCATCACTTTCCAGTACAATATGTAGAGAATACTAACTTGAAGAATAATTTCTCTTGCAGAAATACCTGTTATGCTTTTTAAAGACAAATACAAATGACTGAAGATCTCGGCACCAACCCCATTCAGCAGGCCAATTACGAAACCGAAGATGCCGTGTCTAAAGAAGACAAGTCATAAATATTATTTTTAAAGTGTTTGATAAAAGAAGGTACAACTCTATCAACAACCACAAGTCCCCTGTTCCCCATAATTTTTACAGTAAACTTGTTACCTGCTCTACAAGGGAGAAGAGACATTCCAAACAATAACTAGGTCTTGAGGCCTTCGCACATTGTATGGGAGCGAGCTTTAGTAAGGAGCTACGCTGGAAAAGTAGCTGTACCACAGACAAAGAAAGAGGCTAGCATCAGAACAGATGAATTTGCAAAGCACAACATGACTTAATTAGGAAACATAAAAAGTACATTTCTAATTCTACTTTTTCCTAGTTAATTAGAAGGCCAGAAGACGATGATGACTTGTTAAAAAATGGAACCAAAGGCCAATAGGAAGAAAAATTGAATCCCTAAATTTTGTATTAGTCACAAATATCTAGAAATTATAGATATCACAATCTCAGAAAATCACGGTCGACCTTTGACATAACAGCTTCAAGCTCTCCAAATCCATCTTCAATATATGATTCGTCTATGGCCTCATCATCATCTGCCTCTCCATAAAGCTTGATTTCTTCAAGAGATACCCCTTGTTCAACTAACACCTGCCAATTGACATTTTCAGCGAAAACTAAATATGAATTTCATGGAAAAGGGACGAGAAAGTTGCATGCATTACCTGCAGAAGTCCAGGAGCATCTTCCTCCAGTGCTGTTTCAGCAGAATCCCTGCAATTCAACAATCAATAGATCCAAAAATTGAGGGTTTACAGAATAGGGGGTGAATCACAGACACAAGTCCAGCTTTAGGGAGGGCAAGACATACGTGGCGGTTTTCTTCCTTTTCCGTGGTTGGATGAACCTTATTGGGTCTGGAACAGTCGAGCCATACTCAACATCAGAAGGGATGGCTTTACGCAAACATTCAGAATTCCCTGAAATCTTTGATTTAGAACTCTTCCATTTGGTCGGCATTTTGATGCGATCTTGCAATTGCATATGATCCAACTTGTCTTTGTACAGTTTATTGTGGATTTCAAGTTCAGTCTTCACTGGCACCTTGTTAATGGAGAAATGAGAGACACTGATTCTGTCCGAGTTGTGCAATTCATTGTTATCCAATGGTTCAGCCTTGACATTGATCATGGTTGATAAACTTGAGCTAGCCATACTATCAGCTGTTGCAGGCATGAAATGCAGTTTCTGGCATGAATTTGACTCCATGTTCAATCCCTGAAGTTAGCATATTCAGTCACTTTCTTTCAGAAGAAAGGCAACAAGATGTCATGTCTCTGACAAAGAATAAATTTCATATTGACCTCATAGTATAAAATATATAAAATCCCTTATTTTTCCTTTCAATGTTGCCATAGAGCATATGCTCTATATTCTCCACATACACGCAGAAAGAGTCAAGAGAACAATTTATCCACCAACCAAAAATAATCATGTGGAACGTTAACTTACATTACATAATCCAATCTGAACTCAGTTAACCATGCACAGGAAATATATTGTTCGTGCCACATGTATCATTGAGCACAAAAAGAGAAACAAGGAGAATTAAATACAAAGTAATCACTCTAAAATAGGCTTCACATACACACACAAAATAAAAAGCATAAACAAGTGTTGACAGTGTTACAAAAATGTCAACACATAAATTGCTGGGAGGGGAAAAAATCCATAGCATTGCTTTATCAATTATCTATCAAAAGTCACACCATTTTATGACTTGAGTTTTAAACACCACAGAAAGCCATGAAAGCATATAGAGCAAAAGGTTTCTCAGGGAGCCACTCAGGCCAATGTACATGTCATACACCAAAATGCTCAATCAAAAAATAATAAAATAATAAACTATAGTCAAGTCTAAAAATCTAAGGAAGAGCAGTAAATGAACAGTAGATAAATGCTCCAAGAAATTCAACTACAAGAAGAGAAGAGTAAAAGGTCATTGCAAAACAAAATTTGCACAAGGGAAGTATAACAAGGTTAATGATTTTTCAATGTGAACGGCTGCATGATGTAAATGCCTACACCTCAAATATCCTAGCAGTCTTCAACAATTGACACAATATTACACATCAGCAATCAGATTAAAAGGACAACAAATTACCTCCAAATTTGTCTTTTCCAACCTCAACATTTTCCTGGAAAGTAACACGAAAAAAGAAGAGTTGATTGTTGTAGGAAAAAAGGGGCACAGAGGCACAAGGGCAGTGCTACAACTTGTGGTGAGGGGGGCCATGGCCCCTCAAAATTTTTTATAAGGTTAAGTTTAACCCTGACTTTTGAGGGTTCATTCAATTAGACCCTGCCAAAAGTTTGCATATTTTATTTATGAACAAGTTATTTTAGATTAATTTTATGTCCATCCTTATATTTTTTTCCCCATATTGGCTCCCATTTACTTTACTCTAGCTCTACCACTGCAGAGAAATGAGTGCAAGGACACCAAAACTTTAAACAGTTAACTCCACCAAAAGACATAAAAACAACACCTTGATAGCAGCATCCCTTGCCGCACTCTCAATACAACATGATCAAGGTCATCTGCACAGTCAACAGGACTATTACTCTTGACCTTAATTGATTGCAAATCAGAACCCGCAGAACCAGTCATGCTATCTCCTAATGTGCTCTGAACATTATTATACGAACACTCGAACTTCGCTTCAGCAGGTTGACTCTGCACCATTGAATTCTGGGTTAAAGTGCAAACAACTGTCTCAACTCTCAACTTTCTCAATTCCAAAACCATTACCAGCAACTTCTGAACACATTACCTGATCCAAACAAACATATGCATTTACTTTAGTCCCCTGACTACTGCAATCTCCCAACTTAACCAAGTCTTGCCCACCAATGCCATTCTGCAAACACTGATTTACTGCAACTTTGCAACCTTCTCTCACATTAGCAGAAGAGGCACTCACAGAAACTTCCTGTAGACCCCACATAAATGCGAGAAGAAAGAATATTGTATCATATCATATGTATAGGCATTCGCATGAATTTAATTCAAGAAAAGTAATAATTCAAGCAACAATTTACCCAAAATAACACTAAATAAAAAGACCCACAACACCATATTTCACACAATTGCCAAAAAAAAAATAAAGAAATTAAATTACACCGGGCGCCTGGTTACCTGGGAATCCTCGTACTCCTTTCTAACAACAACACCAACATTGGACCTATACAAGAAATCAATCATAAAAAAAAAAAACCCACGAATACAATCACACAAGGAATTGCCCCTTAAAAGAAAGAAAAAAAACGAAACTTAAAATTAAAAAAAGAAAAAACATAAACATAATCACATAAAAAATGAAAACTTTATGAAAAAAATTGACTCACTCACGTTGTATTTGGTTTCCCTGACAGTAATAATTTACGACGTTGTAGTAAAGGAAGATGGTCAAGCTCGTTAGACCAATCACCAATGTCATTGAATTCTTGCTCGGATTTTGTGGAAATTACTTTTGAACCATTCAATTGCGCCATTTTTTTCGAGCTTCTCATTCACTCACATAATCCACTTCCATGAAGCCAAGACTGTCTCTTTATCTACGAAATTTAAATAAAATAGATAACAAGAGAAACGATTTCATTTCTTAATTAGCGTTTTGTGTTTCGGTTTCGATTTGGGAAATTAGGGGTTTTGTATTCTAGGGTTTTTGAAATATTGAAATGGAGGGGAGGGGGTGTTCGGGGGAGCTAAATGGCGCGAGGGAAGATAAAAGACTAGGGGGGAAAATGGAAAAAATGTGGGACTGGAATTGAATTGAATTCCACGATTTGACACGCTTCTAAACAATTCTTTTCTTTTCTTTTCTAGCTTTAAAAGAAGGAGAGGATTAGGAGGTGAAAATGTTAAATTATTTTTTATCCATCTAGCATTTTGATTTTGTTAATTCCATCTCTTAACAATTTAATTTGTTAATATGACCCTTGTATTTCATGATTGTTGTTAATATAAACTTTTCATCTCCGTGTTATATATATATATATATATATATATATATATTCTGGTATGCCCAAATCATCCTTTGAATTTGGAAATTTAATGTTAGGGTTAGGATTTAGAAAATAAAGGAGAAAAGGTCGATAGTGGTGGCTAGGTTTTTTTTTTAATGGTAAAATTGTAATATTTTTAATATAAGAGTTCTTTTAATCATTAAATAAAAAATAATGATATTTGTGTAAATAATTAGATTTTTTATTGACTTTTTTTAGAGATAATGTTAAGTTATAGGGTATATATAAAATTCAAAATATAAATTATAATTATTTTTAATTATAGTGGTTTATAATAATTTAGTTTATATATATATATATCTTTTGATTTTTCTTAACATGGGTAAAAAATTGGCTCGAACGATGACTTATATTTGTTTCGGTTTGGGTGTGTTAAAAAATATGATATAAATTATATTTTTTAAATTTAAAATTTTTTTATTTAAATTTTTTTTATATTTTTATATTGTTTGGATGTGATGATGTCAAAAATAATTTTTTTTAAATAAAATTATTTTAATTAAAATTATTTTTAAATAAAAAATATTTTAAACCTTTATCATTATCATAATCTCAATCATACCCTACGTAAGCTATTAGATATACAATCGCTAAACTATGCCTGCTTGTTTAACCCCAATTAATTGCTACATGCGACAATTTAACTTTACTTCAAAGTTGATTCCAAGATATTTTAGGGTATGATTTGATTAATTTCTTATAATATAAAAGAAAGAGAAATGAGACAGAAGTAATATGTTTATATATAAAAATTATCCCAAAAATATATTTATTTAATATCATCATCTTTATCTTTTTAAACAAATACATTCCTTTTTTTTTTTTTTGTATCTAGTAATTCTATTTTAAAACACAAACCTCACTCAACCTGAGAGATTCCATCTAATTTTATTGATTTCTTAATGAAAATTCTATCTTTTTAGACTATTTTTTGGGTTTTTGCAAAATAAAATAAAACAAAATAAAAATAATCCAATAAAAAAAACACATAAATTATCTTCCCCTGCAACAACAAAATCAACGAAGTAGTTCTTTACTCCAGCAAGCTGACAGATACGAGATACAGTCGGCGAAGGTTCCTTTATCCTCTCTCTCACTTTACTTCCCTTCGTTCTCCCATTTCCTTCCCTTCCCCCTCAAGAGACAAAGGATTTATAGTCTAAAAATCTCTCCTTTCAAGATAAAATCTCTACTTTTCTCCAAATGGGTCTCTTTGATTCCCTTCTAAACTGGCTCAGGAGGTAAATTTCCCTCACTTTTTTTAAATTTTTTGGTATTTCTTTTTTATTTTGTTGGTTGTGTTCGCTCTTTTAGTTTTGTTTGGATGATGAGAATGTTTTGGAAAAGATGCGATGTTATTTATCATATATGCTGATTAATTGAACTAGATTTAATTTGTTAAGTTGCTGCTCCGGTGTTGCTAAATTGGTATGTTCGATATCAATTTGTTTTGTTAATGATTTGAGGTGATAAAGTTTAAATATTGATAGTCGAAAAGTATACTAGGTTGAGAAATAATGTAAGCAACAAAAAATTATTCAAAGGGAAAAGAAAATTGTGGACATAATTTGTATGTTTGTGATGGGATGATATGCGGATTGTAAACTTACTATGTTCGATTTAGCTCTCCCAAGATTAATATTCGAGAGACATGAATTAGTCATGAGGAGTATTTCGTTGCATAGTTTCTTTTATGCGTTTCGTTTAGTTCTTGTATGCAAGATTTTCATGATAAAAGAGGAGCTTTTGGAAATGGGTTATCTTTAAGCAGTGCCTAGATGTTGATAGAGAATACACATGAACAAAAAGAGAAAAGTAATGTTGTTGTGGAAAATTGGATTAATATAAACGAATAAAGGATTTGAGCTTTGTGCTTAATAATATAAAAGGGAATTATATATATATAAACCAGATGCCATATAATGGGAATAATTTCGCATAATTTGCTGAATATGATGGAAAGAGATGTACCCTTTCACATTGTATTACTTCATGAATTAGGAGTAGAAAGTCATCGCATCATAGAGTTTCGGCTGTTGTTCAAACGGGTAGGTGTTGTTGCTCTGTGGTTAATGATCTTGGACTTATCAAGACAATAAAGAGTAGCTGCTCTGAAGATTAAACATATGCATAAAAATACTGCACGGCTGTGGTGGAGTTAAAATCTGTATATTTTTCTGTGAGAATGTCATTGCTTGTCTTGCATATGATTAGATTACCGTCTCATGACCTGACCAAAACTGGAAGCCATTGTATGAAGAGGATGGTGGGGGGTTCATTTCTGTTCGTTTCTGGTTCTCTGATACTTATTCTGTAGGCAATAGTAGTAGAAATGATCTTTTTGATTGATGTCATAGAACATTTTTGGCTTAGAAAGAGCCGAACAGCTTCCCTAGTATGGGAAAGCAACTGTGGTCAAATGGTTATTTGATGAACTTCTGGAAAGTTGGTTCACATTCTCTTGGAATGTTGTTGACTTATCCAATTGTGCACAACTTTTTTTTATTCTTAATGTTATTTTTAATCTGTTTGTCTAATAACTGTAAAAACCAATGCACATTACTTCTTTCCATTGATTTTGCCTTCTGCTTCTGACATTTTATCAGCTTATTCTTTAAACAAGAAATGGAGCTATCCCTAGTAGGCCTTCAGAATGCTGGAAAGACATCTCTTGTTAATTCCATTGCTGTAAGTTGACACATACCAGGCACATAGTTACGAATTTTAGTGAGTGGCTCCCTTTTAACATTTTTCCTTTTATGTTTACCAGACAGGTGGCTACAGTGAGGACATGATTCCAACTGTAGGTATCTTTTCCTTGAACAAATTCCAAATAAAGCATTTGGTGATGTTTAAAAGATAGACTTTTCATACTATGAAAACCAGGTTGGATTCAACATGCGAAAAGTTACAAAAGGCAATGTGACGATAAAGCTTTGGGATCTTGGAGGGCAGCGGAGGTTTCGTACAATGTGGGAGCGTTATTGTCGTGGAGTCTCTGCGATTCTGTAATACCACCCATTCTCATATTCATCTTTGTTATGCCATTATCACTTCTCTTTATTTTTATTTTATTAGAATGCACTAAGGAACTAGCAAGAAACACTTATCTTTTAGTTCCAGGATGATAAGTCGGAGTCATACCAGACCTTGTAATCCGCATCTATCATCAAAATTTTCCATGAAAACCCTGATAACTCTTCTCTTGATCTTTGAACTGGTTTTTTTTAAGGCTACTGAATCTTTTGCCCCAATAGAGCTTTGGCTTTTGTTAGCTCAATCGATGACGTTGTTTGAAATAGGTATGGGTATAGGCTATATTTGGCTTTTCTCAATGTCTATAGTAAAGTACCCATAAAGCCAAAACTTTTATTTTTCTTTGTTGACTGTGCAGCGCCCACACACATCCACATATTTAACTGCATGTGAAGGAGGTCTTTTACACTTCTCTTTTCCCACAGGAAAAGAAAAGTACTGATAATAGAACACATACCTTGTCACATCCGAAATGCTCTCTCTTGCTGCATAGGAAAGCATCAATCGCCAAAAGAGAGAAGAAATGCTAACATACTGAATGAATACCTAGTCATACAGTTTATTGTTATGCAAGAAATTTCATTTTCTCAAATTAAATAATGCATTAAGAAGTCATGTTACTTTTGGTAATGGAAAATAAGGGAAGATGACTATAAATTTTTTTAACTTGGAATAGTTGTCCCAATCCTTATTCTTGCAGATTCCATGTTTTCTTTTTATATTGCCTTCACTCTAGTTAGCTAGAGCATTATTGGATGATATCCGCTGTTGTTTTCTCCTTGGTGTCTGTTTAATGGACTAACTCTTTTGTTTTCCATCTGGATTGATGCAAAGACAGATATGTAGTTGATGCAGCTGACAGGGACAGCGTTCCCCTATCTAGAAGTGAGTTACATGACCTCCTAACCAAACCTTCCTTAAGTGGAATCCCTTTGCTTGTCGTTGGCAACAAAATTGACAAGCCAGAAGCTTTTTCCAAGCAAGCTTTGGTGGATCAGCTGTGAGTTTAGTCCTACTATATGATGTAGATTTTGTTTCAAATTTTTCCCTCAAGAATTAAAGGTAGACATTTTTTCCTTATTTGTATTTTGTTGGACGGTTTCAGAGGTCTTGAATCAATCACAGATAGAGAGGTTTGCTGCCATATGATCTCATGCAAGGACTCCACAAACATAGACATTGTCATTGATTGGCTTATCAAGCACTCAAAAACAGCAACAGGATCTGTAGCTTGACTTTCTCCTAGTTGATGGTTTCTTTTACAATAAAAAAGGTGAAGAACTAAGCCTAGAAGCACAGAGTAGGCAATACAAATTCTTCCTGGTGGAATTTGTTTGTTGGTTTTTAGATCCCGGTTTCATTCCAAATGTTTTGTTTTTTACACTGTACAGTACCATAATGCTTGCAGCGAGTTGTTTGTGCATTTTCTATTAACCTATTTCCTCGTGTATTTTTATCTTAGGAATTTGAGCCTGTCTGCTTATTTTGCAAGTTTTCTTGTATTTGTAATGTTTACTACTGTGCTTATATTGATAAAAGTTACGATGATCAATGTCCAAATGAAACCAAAGCAGCATTTTTACTGGGAGGACAAAGGGATTGTGTCATTTAAGCATCTGTATTTCATGTTTTATTGGAAGTTTGCAGAAAGGTGCAGTTAAAATAATTTTCCAACACTCTTTTTGGAGGTAGGGGCATGGAATTCTTTTTCCTTTCTGCTTTTCTTCTAGCCTCAAGGAAATGCCTTGCTGGTAACAGTCGTGATCTCCAACTCCCCGGACAGCTAAGAACACCCTCAATAATTGTAACTCAATGTCTTAATTTATGTCTGTAAACCTAGATGCTGAATGGTGACCTGGATTGCAGAAAGCAGAAAGATCTTTCCAGGGATAAACAGGCAATGGTGTCAGCTAATGTGTAGACAGCAGAAAACTTAGCTGGATTGAAGAAGTCTAGTAGCTAGAGGGCCTTGTTCCAGAGTCAGTACTGGGGCTGTCATTGACCAAATAGGGTTTCTTTTTTTCTTATATTGGTTAATAGTTTATTAATAATTGCAAATAATGCAACCCAGAGGACAGTTGGATGTGCCAACGAAATCCTACTACCCTCTATCAAATTACCGACTAGATTAGCACTCTTAATAATCGAACTGCCACCACATTAGGACGTGTACAAATCATGGCTGCCACTCTGCATTGAAGACCTTGGTGCCTGCAGATGGTAGACAAGAGCAGTGGGAATTACGTTAATGGTAAGCATCGAAGATTTTCTCTTCTTCGAGATTTGTCAACCAATAATTACAACAATATTGAAAGATCCCATGCCATTTCACCATGCAATACTAGCTCCTTGTGGCTATTCCAATTTCCACTCGATTCCCATTAAACAAAGGGAGAAGATACTAAACTAACATTGAAAGTTAATATTGCTGTGTCGTATAGATTGTTTCCACGTTAATTCTAGTTCATATAGGACATGTAAGGTAGGATCACTTTCTTGAGTGATCTCTAAGGTTGAATGATTGGTTTCGGTGGTTTGTATCTCAGACAAGACAGTTTTAGAGAGAATCAACAAAGATCTCGAGTTAGCATCAACAAAAATATGTTAGTCCTAGGTCAAGTCTTTTCCCTTACATGCCTATACGGATTTGGTTCATCCTTTCTTTTGTTGGGTCATTTTCTGCTTTATAGCACTGGATTTCATTTTCTAAAGAACTTTCTTGACAGAAATACTGGATTTCATTTTCAAATCAACAACCTTAACTATTGTTAATTTAGATAGACAACAAGGCAATGATTAATTTTGATGGACAACACTTAGATTCAAAGAATGATGCCAAGGATAATTGTGTTTACGGCAACCGCTCTGCAAATTTATGAATCTCTACAATGCATGTGAACATATATGACTGAAATGTGAAAAACTCATATTTATAGCTATTAAACCCACATGAGTCAACTTGGCACAAGTCCGAAGTGATGGGTTTAACCCAAGTTAATATATATATATATATATTAAAATAATTAAAATAATATTTTTTTAATTTTTTTTAATCAATTAAGTTTTCGTTTGGTTGACCGAGTGATATAATCGGACTAGTAGAAAATAAAAGTTCTGAAATAGTTAAGGGATTTACCATAACTAAATGAGGATATTTCATAAACAGAATATATCTATAGATGACCTAATAAATATTTTTATGAATTAGAAAAAAGAAGTTAGGTTTAAGAAGATGTCTAGTCACGTCAAATCAATATAATAACTAAAATAAACTATAACTTTTGATATGATCATTAAGTCAAGTTTAAAAAACATTCAAGGTCTAATTTTATAAAAGATTGTTTTTTCGGTCCATCTGCTACACGGAACTCCTTAAATTATGTTATGAAGATCATGTTTGATTTTGTTTTGTTATTTTTCCTGATTTTTTTTTATTTTATGATTTTTAGTTGCAAAGGTTTAACTCATGGTGCTTATCTTTTCTTATACTAGAATCTAAAATTTAACAAAAATCATTTTCGAACATTGTAAAAGCTATTAGTTTCTTAGTATCAAAGCAACGACATCTGACCTAACATATTAACTCAACTATGGATATCATATTGTCTTAACTTAGCATTTAATGGTACCAGAAAGAGAAGGGTGATATGGATCTGAGCTAAATCACAAACCCCACATGGTCCCACTCTTGAACAAAATTAGATCTGAGCTCATACAACTCAGTTTGAACAAATTAGATTTGTGGCCGAAGCAATAGTGCAGTTTCAAAGGGGACTTTATTAGGTTAAGCAACGTCACACAACTCAGTTTCAACAAATTATACCTGATCCACTAGAAGCAAAGAAACTGGATTATTTAAATTTGTTTGAAGACAATATATAGCTGTAGCGCTGTCCATTTGCTGGAAAAGAATAGGAAATGCTTGAGTCTCCCGATGCATGTTTCTCAAAAAGGTAAAAAAGAAGCAGCCAATTCTCTGTGAAAGTACTCGAGAAAGAGTAAAGAAAAGGAGCATGCATCTTTGAATTTTGAAAGAAAGTTGAAGAACTCCAGGAGTAAGTGGCCTCTTTTAGTCAAATCATTGGTTCAATGTTATAAAACCTTTTCCAACTAATAATGGATTGGGAGATGCAAAAGCATGGAGAACAGAAGAAGATAAAATCATATCCCATGAGGAAGCATGCCATATTGTTGATTGCCAAGAAATAATTATAGAAAGTGACCGTTATCCTAAGCATGAACCGAGTAAGTGTCATACTGAATTATGAAGAGATTTTGTTGGAACTAGTCACCGTAGAGAGAGAGAGAGAGAGAGAGAGAGAGAGAGAGAGAGAGAGAGAGAGAGAGAGGCAAAAGCCACATCTTCCGAATGTAGTCAAGGGCTGTTTCGCATTTACATCAGTGGCAAGAAATCTCTGTAACCTCAAGCAAGTAGGATGTTTCTGTCTTGATCGATATGTCACAATGAGAAAGGCAAGACCAAGTCTTTATCCAAATCAAACCATGAATGGACATGACCCTTAATTGATGATCAGATTGACATAGCACCTGCCTCTCAAATCATGATTGTTTATTGCATAATAATACCTTGATTATTCATCTCCTCTGAAAAGTGCCTATAAAAAACAAATAAGGCCGACATTCATGCTTGTAAATCTAACAGAATCTCACGTACCAAAAGCTTAACATTCATGACCAAAAGCTTACAAAGGAAAAGCTCCAAAGTAAAAGATGCTAAAAGAATTACAGGATCATGTACTCAACTGAAATAACTTGCTAGTTATTCACACTTACACACAGCCAAGTACAAATATTAATAATGTTGGAGTTCTCCTATGAAATACGACATGAAAGGTAAAACAAAATGCAGAAGTAAACTGCAGCTACGAAAACAGGCAAGGGAAAATGGACAGAAGGAATGGAAAAGGAAGAGTTCATAAATGAAATGAACCCGAGAAAAAACAAACAAATGAAGTGCTACATTAAACAATGTATGGAACACCAGGAAACATTGACAGATTGCTGATGTTTCTTTGTCCTTTGAGAAGATGGTGGTGCATCCGAATCAACTCAACAAGTATGTTAAGAGGGCTTGTCATCTACAATGTCATGTTCTTGAGAGCTAGAGCGGCAAAGGTCCTCAATCTGGCTTCTCACCTTGGACATTGAAGGGCGGTTATCAGGATATTGGGCAGTGCAATCGATTGCGAGCTGTAAGAGCTGAACCATATCTTCCTCTACAGTCTGATATCGAAGAAGCTCTAGATCAAACACCTCAGCAGTCCATTCTTCTTTGACAACAGATTGGACCCATCTTGGAAGGTCTACACCCTCATCATTCAATTGTGAATGTGTTGGAGCCTTTCCAGTGAGCAATTCCAACAGCAATATACCGAAGCTGTAGACATCAGCTTTTTGGGATACTTTACGAGCATCTGTCACTTCTGGTGCACGATAGCCATCGATACGGTTGGGAGTGGGTGTAAGACCTGCAAGGTGTGCAAGGCCGAAGTCGGAGACGCGGGCTTCAAGTGAAGTAGTAAGGAGGATATTTGATGACTTGATGTTTCCATGAGAGCTTGCAGGGCCTTGAGAGTGGATGTATGCAATTCCTCTGGCAGCTCCAAGGGCAATGCCAGACCTTGTCTCCCAATTCAATGGAGTCCTGCCAGACCCTTTATTTCCTGCAGTTGAAACCAAGTGTAATAAGAAACAAAACCAACGTTCCAAAAGTTATCTTAATCTTCTGTGCTCAATGAATCTCAACATAATCCAATGATTCATCCAAATCATGCCAACGCTAATATTTAGACACAAAACCATGATTGAATACTTTCAAAAGACCAGTATGCAACTGCAAACTGCAGTTGTCTAGATATAAGTATTCCCTCAAGGCAGTTTGAGAGGACTTCAATTGTTAGCTATCCAATGAGACATGATTTCTACCAAATAAAGGCAGCTTAATAGTGAAAAATATGATCTATTTCAGGTGAGGCAAAAACGGAAGTTCAAAACCATGTGTTCAGGATTTTAAATTACATGTGGTAAATCTCTGCAAAAGTTTTGAGGTTTCCAGTAGTATGCCGAATTATCAACAAAATTATTACATTACATGAAACAAGCATGTCAGAAAACCCAAATCAAGTAATTAATTTAGAAAGATAACAGAATTATCTACTAGACATAAGAAAAATCCAACAATAAAGGTGATTAGGAAAGAAAGAACAACAATTATAACAAAAGAACCAAAAGGAATAAATCATGATGCAAAAGAAGGAAATGCTCACCATGCAAAAGCGCAGATAAACTTCCCATGGGCATGTAATCATGAACAAGAAGCTTTTCATCCTGGCTGTAATAATAAGCCCTCAATGGAACCAAATTCTCATGATTCATCTTTCCAGCCCCTTCAATCTTCTCTCTAAATTCCTTCTCCGGTACCGTTACTTCCTTCAGCCTCTTCACAGCCACCACCAACCCCACATCCAGAGTGGCCTTATAGGCAGTGCCAAAAGTCCCCTTTCCCAGAACCTCTGCAGAAGCTTTCAACAAGTCCTCCAAACCAAATGCCCTCGCCGTGTTCCCAAAGAACACCAAATTCTTAGTCCCACTACTCTTAGCTTCACTTTTCACCACCGCCACAGCATGCCCTGCGCTTACATTACCACCTTCCCCAGCCGCCTTCCCACTGGGGATCTCAACTGCTATCTCCTTTGGCAGCTCAACATCTTTAGACCCTACTGTTTTGTCTCTCTTTCTTCGACACAAGAAGATCAAGATCATTAAAAGTAACAAAAATCCAATCACACATCCAACAGCAATACCAGCAATTGCTCCACCAGACAACTTATCATCATTACCATTCCCATTTGAAGCACCATTGCAAGAAACCAAAGGCTTCCCACAAAGCAAGGTCCCTTGAAAAGAACTCAAGGGCTTGTTAGACAACTTCTGAGGAACAGGACCAGTCAAATTGTTAAAAGAAACATTGAACTGATCAAGTGGCAAATTCAAGTCAGGAATAGAACCAGTAAACTGATTCTCCTCCAAATACAAAGTATCCAGCCTAGTCAAATTATTAAAACTTGGAGAGATCACACCTGAGAAGTTATTATTAGCCAAGTTTAACCTTACCAAGTTCTGCAACCTGAACAAGAATTCAGGAATCTCCCCAGAAAAGAAGTTCCCTTGCAAATAAAGATTACGTAGAGAAACAATATTGCCTATATCAGCAGGAATTGGCCCTGAAAGTGCATTGAACCTTACAGACAGCGATTGCAAACTTGTTAAATTTCCAAGTGCAACCGGCAACCGCCCTGAAAGTCCCATGCCAGGTAACCTTAACTCAACAACTGTGCTTCCCTTTTGATCACAAAACACTCCCACCCATTGACATGGATTATCTGAAAGATTCCACAAGAGTGATCTGCCTCCAACTGCATCACGCAGAGTAACCAGAGCTGCCCTCTCTGAAGCTAGATCTGACTCCACAGTAGAAAAAGAATTCAGTGAAAGAAACACAAAGAAGGTTATCAAAAGCAAAAGGCTTGGTTTCGGCTTCATTTTTCGTGGCAAAACCAAAAATGCACCAAAAATGAAAACCAACCCAGTAGAGTTAACTAGCTGTTATTAAGGTTGTCTTTGGTTTCTTCAAGTTTAGGACAGAATCAAGAAAGTTTATATTGGGACTTGAGGGTCCTCAAAAATGGAAATGGGGTGGTATGGATTCTTGAATTTTGTTGTTGTAGCAGATGTGAATGTGTTTATGACTTCTTTTAACTATCAGATGGTTGTGACCCCAGTGGGGGCGAGAGAGAGAGCCGCAGAGACAGAGACAGACAGAACTTGTTGTTGCTGTTTACTGTTAAAAGCCAGGCCGGTGGAGGGTAGAACTCACTTCCTTTGCTGAGTTGGCTATTGTTCTAGTTTAATAAAGAGTTTCCAACAATGATACAGTGATTCTGGAATAGTGATGACGATTTGGGAGAGGAAAGTTGCCATACATGTTTCACCTCAGAGCCATAGTTGTTAAACTAAGTTTAACTCGTCAGGTTGGAAAATTTACGATCTGGAGCTTAATTCAATTTAGAAAAAGACTAGTATGCTGCCCACGATGCCGCGGGACAAACAAAAATTGTTTTTTAGTGTATAAAAAATAATAGGTTAAAAAAATTCAAGCTCAAGGTATGGCAATTTAAATATTTATAAAAAAAAAACTAATAATAGTAAATAAATAGTTAAAAGAAACTACATCTGAGCCTATTCAGATTATTAAAAACAACCCAATACTAACTTAACTAAAGAAAAACCAGGAAATAAAAATCAAACTTCAAAAAAAAAAACATCATTTTAAAATAAACGGAAAAAAAAAATAAACTTAGACAAATCTCATAAATATAGTCCAATCAAAATAATTGTAACTTGTTAAATTATAGATTCGAGTTCAATCGAGAACTTAAATGTCATTCAATTTAATTTTAAATGATGAAATTGTTGAAAAAAACTATTAATAAAAAAACTTACATAAGAAAATGAATAGCAAACAAACAATGGGGCTAAAATCTGACATAAAAAAAACCTAATAAGAATGAAATTAAAAAAAAATCACAAACAAAAAAAAATTACAATTAAAAGAATTATGACCAAACTTGAAAGATTAAAAATTGATAAGAGGTGAATTTGAAAATTATTTCTAATATGATGGATTATTTATAAATTAAAAAAAGATGAAGGTGAAGTAAAAAAAATTGTGGAGGGTTAACCCAATAGAATCAAACCAGAAAAAAAAGTAAAAAAAAAATAATTAAACAAAAAAAATAAAAAAATAAAAAGTAAAAAAAAAAGATAAAAAAATAAGACAACATCAATTCAGAAAAAGAGAAAAAAACAGGACAAACCTCTTAAATCTGGTTTAATCTCTAATAGTCACATTCCGTAAAAAATTTTACCTAGATTCAATCAAAAAGCATAATTCTCAACCAATTTAATTTTGAAAGATGAGATTGATAGAAAAGTATTGATAAAAAACCTACAAAAGCAACAAAAAAATAAAAATAAAATTTGATATGAAAATCTCAATGAGGATGCAATTTAATGAAAAAATAAAAAACAATCTCAAATAAAATAAATATCAATTAAAAGAAATATGACCAAGTTTTAAAGATTAAAAAAAATATAGGGATGGAATTGAAAATATCTGTAAAAACCAATTAAACCCGGACAAACATCCTAAATATGGCTAAATCTTAAAAAGCTCGCAACCTATAAAACCCTGGATCTGAGTCCTATCAAAAAGTCTATTATAAGTAAATTTAAAAATATAAATTTAAAAAACTTGTAAAAGCAAAAAAGATAACAAAAAAAAGTCCTGAGTGAACTTAATAGACAACTCGGTTTAACATATCAAACACATGACATACAACATGAAATTGGGATGTCCTTATAGATAGAAAAGCAAAAAAAAAAAAAAAAAAAACTAGCAAAAAAATATTTAAAAAATTGAAAGTCAATTTGGGCTAATCTTTCAAATCTATTACCTGGGTTATGAGACTGGAGTGACCCTATTAAAGACAAACCCAAAAAATAAAAAAGCGAGATTCTTAATCAAACAAACATTAAGAGATGAAATTGAGAAAAAAAAATCAATTAAAAAAAGTAGGACTGAACTCGACATAAAAATTAAATGAAATTAAATGTCTAGGAAAAAAATCGAATAAAATTAAATGTTCATGGATGGAATTATACAAAACAAATCCATTAAGAAAATTATTTTAAAAAATAGCAAATAAAATTAGGGCTAGACTTGACATAAAAATTAAATAAAAATAAATGCTTAGGGGTGGAATTAAAACAGAAAAAAATCAATTAAGAAAATGATTCAAAACAAAACAAATAAAACATAAAAGAATAAGGACCAAATTTTAAAACAAATTAAAAAAATGAAATGATCAATGATGAAATCGAAAATAAAATCTAATTAGAAACAATCAATGTAAAGAAAACAATTGCAAATAGGATAAGAGGGACTTAATCAAAATAAAAAATAAATTGAAGAGATGGTATAAATTTTTGCATGGCCAGCACAAAAATCAAGGAAGAAAGAGAAGGAAAGGAATGAAAGAAAAGCAATTCTGGGCCAAACCACGTCGACCCACCATACATGTGCCACTCATAGAGGAAGAGGACGCCAAGATGAATCAAATAATGCAGCGGAATCACGGTTACAACTGCTTAAGCTAGCTGCACGGGCCACCAGGAGGCGGTGTAGCGAGTGACGTGTGCGAGACACGCGTCGACAACATTTTTGTTTTTTTTTTGTGCAAAAATAACAATATCATTAGGACTAAATAATATTAACAAACAAACCACTATGAAATGATAACTAAATCCCAAGAAATCAAGGTTAAAAAATTTGAATTGTAAAAGTAATGTAGTAATTCAATTCTTTTATAAAATTTAAAAATATAAAAACATCCTTATACAGAAAATATTAAATTATTTTATTAAAGGGTTACATTAGTGATTTTATATTAAAGGGTTAACTAGGTTTTTTTTTGAAAAAAAAAAACTAAGTTAAATAATTGTAGATGATAAGTTGGTAAGAAAATTTTGAGATGGGTCCACTAGCCAGTAACTAATGAAAGTAGTTAAGCTAATTTTGGAGCTTGCTTAGTTGGTACGTGGGATTTGGATGTGACTAATATGTAGATATATTTAATTAAGGGAAGGTTTAAAAATAGTTTAGGGAAATTCTTCCCTCATTTTAAGTAAATCCTAATAAAATTATATATTGTGAAGCAAGGATTAATAATTTGTTGTTAAGAAAGAAGTTGTACTTCATATTTGTATCTCTACAGTTACTACACCGACAAATCAAATACAAGGAAATGACCTATTCCTTATTTATACAATGAATAAGTTTTTAATCTATTTTTAATTGTTTTAATTTAATCTTTTAATAAAATATTCCTCCCAATATATAATATTATCTATTTTTTCAGCCAAGTTAATAACATGATTTATGCATGATTTTATTTCTTTTTATATTCGAAATATCTCTTTCATCAAATCAAATGAGTATGATATGTCTTTAATGATTCCTTAAATATATAATGTTAAATTTATGCATATTGACTATATCTTAAATTTAAATATGAAAATCAAAAGATTCTCCTCTAATTAACAACTCAAAAAATGCAAGGCAAATGCATAATTTATTTGTTTTTTATGTTTAATTAATACATGACAAAAAATATATTTAAAACTAATATTAAAATCTTAATTAATATATGTTTGTCTCTTGTTTTTAAGATATCACATGTGTTTTTTTTGAAAAAAAAATAGCTGAGATTATGATATATTATTCAGATTAACTAAATTTTTTCAAGAGAATTTCATACGACTATGAAGTTTAGTTTTCATATGAACTACCCTCCTGTTTCTAAGGGACGTAGCGTGGTGGCAAAGGGCTTGAGATCTGCACAGCAGGTCTCGAGTTCGAGTCAGGGCGTGCACCTCTTGTAAGAGCCTGGGACAACCAGAGTTTTACTCACTTACCTGGACCCACAAAGGCGCTTTCCAGGAAGTGGAGTTTCCTCGAATCCAAAAAAAAAAAAAAAAAAAAAAACTACCCTCCCTTTGATACCTTACATAAAATCAAGGATATAATTGATAAAATTATACATATAAAAATACAATGAAGAAAGCAAAACAAATAATAATAATAATAATAATAATAAATCCTTCTAAAGATTTCAATTCTATAATTGCAAAGATTGATTATTCTCAATCAAGCATCTTTTGATTCAAATATTATTAAAAAAATTAATAAAAAATCTCGACCAAGCTGTCTTCTTTTAGTTTAATAAGTTCAGAAACCAGCTCGTATTTAATAATTTATTGGGCAGTTCATGAAATTAAAGCAGCAAGAAGTACTCCTTGTATGGTTGTCATTTTTTTTTCTTTTTTTCTTTTAGCACCGATCGATTCCAAGTGGGCTTCTGACCTTTTCATATCAAGATCCCTTAACAAACTCCAATAAATTACTTAGGAGTTTTATAATAAGTTAATGAATACACGTTAGCATGCAATTAATTATGTTTGCGTTGAACATTATTAATTAATCTAGCTCATTCTTGGAGATATTAAACAAATTGGAGATGATTCTCTTACTTTCACACCATTAATTTAAGAACAGACGGTATTGATTCTCGAGAAAAAAAAAAAAAAGGATTGATGATTTTAAAGCTTAGTTTGATTGGTAGGTCGACATGTTTTTTCAAGAAATTTAAACATTAATTAGGAAAGATTGTAAACAAATTATTTTTTATAAGTGCATTAATTTAAATATGAATAATTTACTTAAAATCTGATTAAAAAAATGATTTTTTAGGTGCTTAAACTGATTCAAAATTATTCCAGTTCAGGCATATATATTGCTCACAGTTTCACTCTGATGACTTATTTTAATGAATTGTAAAATTACTGATAAGATTATGGATTGTTCTTGGCAGTTCATCGTGCTGCTGGTGTGTTGATTCTGCTCGGGAGTGGCAGTTTCGCTCCCTAATCTCCATGTTTCAGAATGTTAATGAACCTTTACTCCTCGATGGTGATTTCGATACTCTTAATTTTGAGTCAACATGAAAAAATGGGAGGCAATCTTTGTGACTCTACATGAGCAATGTTTATATATTTTTGTGTTTGAAATTATATTTAAATTTATTTAAAATATATATTTGATTTGAAAAGGTATTGAATTGGTATTTTGAAATGTTTTTTTTATAATTTTGATACGGTAATATAATAAAAATCTAAAAAAATAACATTTCAATACATTTTTGAACAAAAAATATTTTAAAAAAATATTATACATTATAATACCAAACCCAAACTAATATCACATGCTTTTATGATTCCATCGACCTTATGAATATGGGCTATGATAATTATGCTTTCACTTAGAATAATATAGTAGCGTTTAGAAGTGTAATATCAGTTATTTTTTAAAATGTTTTTCACTTGAAAATTTATTAAATAATATATTTTTTTATTTTTAAATAACTTAAGGATTATTCAAGAACATCTTGATTCATTTTCATCCTCTCACTCACGCTTTCAGTAAAAATTATTTAAATTTAAAACATGTATAATTCCATCGACTGACCATTAAAGTCTTAACATTATTTCTACAAATTATACCAAATTAAAAGCTTAAAACTATTGAATGAGGGAATGATGAACATGGACTTATTTTACTAGGTACTTATTCATTTTCATAGTATTTTTTTTTTATGTTTTTCAATAATTTTGATATATTAATATTAATAATAAAAAAATTAAAAAAATATATTTTCTAGCAAAAATTACTTTAAAAAATATTAAAAATCACAATACCACCCACTAATATCACATATATCACATTCTTTTATGATTCTATCAGCCTTATGAATATGTGCTATGATAATTATGCTTTCACATAGAATAATACAGGATCAGGCATGGTTTGGTTTGGTAGAACGGGCGTTTACTAGCAATTTGATTCTCTCTCTAAACTCCAGCAATTTTCTTTGAAATAAGCAATAATGAATGAAGAATTGAAGAGAGATTATTCCTTGACAACTGTTAATGATCGTATACCCAGAACAGATTCGCTAGCACTTCTTCGTTGTTAAGAATTCACAGTCAAAAAGCTACCATTGGTCGGTCACAATACAAAAACACTACTTTAGGGACCCTATAATACATTGCTTTTTATTTATTTATTTTTCACTTTTTTGGGTCATGACAGGTTGGCGATTTGACGTGGCAACAGCTGGCTTGACAAATGTCACGATACTGTAGTGATTATGATTTTGATTGGGCCGTCGATAGCGGTTCAAACTTCAAAACTAGTTTATTGAAATTGTTTTTAAAACATTTTTATTTAAAAATATATTAAAATAATATATTTTTTAAAAAATTATTTTTTATATTAGTATATTAAAATGATCTAAAAACATCAAAAAATTATTAATTTAAATAAAAAAATTATTTTTAAAAAATTATTTTTAAAATAAAAAACAAATAAAAATATCTTCGTACACTGGAGAGTCATGCAATGATCAGAGTGTAGCTTTCTTCCAGAGATCACTTGGTCCACAGGATAGTCATGCAATGATGGGAGTGTAGCTTTAAGGGTGCGTTTGTATATTCTTAATTTTTATGTTTGTGGTGTAAAATATAAAGTTAGATATTTGATAATATACCAAATTATGTTTTATATTATGAAGTTTATCAAAATATTTAGTTTGAAATGTAATTTTTATGAAGTAGTTTTTACATGTTTTTTTAATTGAATTTCGTAAATCTTTGTTTGTTTTTGCGTTTTAAAAGTATTTTTTAAAAAATTTAAAATTTTTTTATTTTTTTTACTTCAAATTATTTTTTATATATATTCTCAGATCATTTTGATGTACTGATATCAAAAATAATTTTAAAAAAATAAAAAAATTATTTTAATATATTTCCAAGTAAAAAACACTTTTGAAAAGCAACCACAACTAAATATTTTATACATGTTTTTTGTTGGATATAAATTTTAATCATAATTTTTAACAAACACGTATTTAAATCCAACTAATTACACCTAATCATATTTTTTAAAAATTTATTCTTTTTAAATTATAACCACAAAAATTATCTTAAAAACAAACACACTCCGCATTGGTGCACCCTCACCCTATTATTCGTGCTCTCCTTCACCTTTCTTATTTTATTTTTTAATTGTGAGTGATGGTGCCGTTTGTGAAATCAACGGTTTATTTTTGAATCTTTGGCAAACGAAGTCCTTTTTCAATAATTATTCTGCTCACTCGCGCTACGTCGTGTTGTAGAAAAAAAATCTGAATATTGAAAAAAAAATCAACAAACTATAAGTGTGTTTTTGTAAAAGCAATAAAAATCATGATTAACTCCACCTAGTTGAGTTGAATTAGCTTGTCATATATAACAATATTAGATGTATCGAACTAAAAAAAAAAAAGTGATTATATAAAAAAAAATTATTAAAAAAATCAATAAAAATACATTTCAATCTAATCAGGATCGTCACAAAGAAATTCAAAAATAAAAAGAGAAAATGACCCAAGGAAGCTGAGTACGCTTGCCAACACGCAACCCATGCACGAGACCATGATAATTTTTCAAGAAACCATGAAAAATATAAAATGTGAAGTGTTGGAGTTTAAAATCAAAAACCAAAATCAATTAAAAAAAGAGTCAATATCACCTGAGTTAACCTTTCAAACCCGTTACCTTGGTCATGAGTCTGATGTAATCCAACCAGAAAAAACCACAACCCTTAATTCTCAACCAATCCAATGTTAAAGGACAAAATTGAGAAAAATAAAATAAAATTTAACAAAAAGCCAAAAGAAAAAATGTAAAAGAATGGGGACCAAATGTCAAACAAAAAAAAAGGGGAGGCAAATAACATTATTTGATTTAAGGGTGAAATTAAAAAAAAACAAAGAAAATAAAAATTTCAATAAGGGTGAAATAAAAAACAAATTTAAAGTTTAACCAATATGAAAATCATACAAAAACAAAAAAGAGGACTAAATCAGATATTCTAAAACAATAAGAGGACAACAATTTTTGTTTTGTTTGGGCAATGCCTTTTTCAAGGCAAAGAGAGAGAAAAAGAGAAGAAAAAAAGAAAGTCAAACTGCCGCATGAAACACAACATGCGCCATTGAATCTGAACGAGGATGCCACGAGCTTTCAAACGCCATTGCGATCACAGAATGTCCACCTCCTAACGCCACTGCACGCGCTGCTGTAATCGTGCGGAGGGGTTCCAAGCATTGGCTTGTGCTATACAGTGCTAACAAGTTTTTTTTGTTAAAAAAATCAGTTATTTATTTTTAAATATAAAATTTACCCTGTCATAATCTCAGAATTACAAATAAAACACAATAAAAAGACAAATAAGCCATTTTCAAGTTTTAAAATTTATGATTTTAGGGGTAACTAAGTAAATTCACATGTAATTATCCCTGAAATATTAATTTCTCTTTTTTAAAATATGAAAGTGCTCTTGTATTTATACCATAAATATAAAATGACCATATTAAAAAGACGAATAAGCCTTTAGATCCAAGTTTAAAAATTTATGATTCAAATGTAACCAAGTAAATTGATTATGTATTTTTAAATAAAAAGATGAATTCACCTCTTAAGAAAAGACAGATTTATTTTGATTTGAAAGGTAACATAGACATTAAACTGTTCAATTTAAAAATAAAAAGATTTTTTTTACCTCAATAAATATCATAATAATTAATGGGTCCTTAGTGACGGTGTTATTTCTACACATTACAATAAAACAGTTATATATACATATAATTTTTAAAGACGGTGTTATTTCTACTCTATAATTTATTATTCTCATTAATTTCATGATTATTACCAAAATATCTTTAATTACATCTTTTCTATAAATAATGACATTAAATATTGGCTTTATATTTACATCTATAAAATAGTAAAAATAAAAACCCTTCCTCGAGATAATAAAAATTTACCCTTTTTCTATCATCACTTGTCAAAAAGATTAATTTCTCAAAAACATATTTTTAATTGTACTATATTGGTTTCCTTCCAAATATTATCCACCAATAAAAATATTTATCTCAAATGATATAATAGAGTACTTAAAATTAAGAACTTCAATTTAATGTACTTGGATCCATTAAAGGAAGTGAAAAAATATTTCCGAGCTAGTTCCTTAATTAAAGGATTTCTCCTTTCCTTTCATAGAAAGGTAATTAATAGAAGATCTTATATTAGAGCCGGCTATATTTATAGTCCAACTAAAATTATTTTATTTTTTTAACTCATAATGTTGGGAGTCGACACGTGTTAATTAGGAAGATATTTTTTTTTATATAAGATTCTAATTATTATTTTTTTACTTAATTTAAGGATTTCCTCCTTTCCTTTTATATAAAGATTAATTAATAGGAAATCTTATATTAGGGCCGTACATATTTAAGATTTAGCTAAAGTTATATTATTTTCTTTATTCTTCGAAATCACATTTTAAACTTTCTCATATTTGCTTATTACTATAAAAATTGATCAATCAAATCTGGAGCTTGAATCCAAACTCTTCTTTGTGTTATATTACTCGGATTGATATTGTTATTTGTTTTTGAATTATAGCTCTTAGCACAGCTTGGGGATTGGCTTGAAAAAAACCTAGATTATTGAGTTATTAAATAAATTTGCGGGTTATCCTGTCAACTTGAGTAAATTATTTTTATTAAAATAATATATTTTTTTTTTTTAAATCTTGATATTGACCCAATTGAATTTGATCGGGTCGGAGATCAACTCGGTTAGACCAACTTGTTCTTACTTGGTCAATATATTTTTTTTTATTTCAACATGAAATCCTTCGTAGGTTGCTAATTTTCTAGTTATATTTATAATGTGTTTGAGATTGTAATAAAATTTATTTTTCAAAATGTTATTTGCTTGGAAATATATTGAGAAAATATTTTTAATATTAAAAATTATTTTTAATATTAAAAATTATTTTTAATATTAAAAATTATTTTTAATATTAAAAATTTAAAATAATAAAAAAATCAAAACTAAAAAAAAAATTCAAAATATAATCCAATTACAATCCCAAACACCACCTTAGCCTACCCGACTCAGTTTAACTACTATTTCTTCTTGGAGTTATTTTCTTTAATAAAAAGAACCTCAAATAATTTGGATTGGCTTATGTACAGTTTTTTCAATCCATTATACGCAAAATATTCCCTTCTTCCACTCAAACACCTCATGTTCTCTTTGCTAAATCCACTGGATACCTCATGTCCTCGAGAGTCACTCAAGGAAGAAGAAAACCCTCTCAGCTTCTCAACCTGACAAACCGAATGAAGCATATATGTCCGATTTGGAGTTTTCTTTCTTCGGACATGGAAATAATGTTAATGTTGATTGTTGAAAGCCAAAAGGATGCGGTTCAAGAGAAATTTATTCGGGTTTGGGAAGGAGCAGAGTAGTTCTCAACCTCTTACATCTTCAGAATACCCAATCCTTTATGCATAAACGGGAGATATTCCTTATCAAGGTTCTATAGTTGTTTGATGGTGCTGAGCTGATGCAAGGTAGTATTCCATGAGTTCGTTTGTGGACTCTTCTTCAGGATCTATTTGTATCACTATGTATGCCATCAAGATAAGTGCTGGTAAGCAGATAGTTTTTGTGCATCAGATGCATTGCAAAGACACAGCACCGCTGCAATATCATATGGATTCAGCCACTGTCATTTTATATGTTTGTGCTGCTTCAATTTGTGCTGATTTTATAATGGAGTTCCATGCATGTTCAGCTGCAATAGGAGGCAGGAAATGGACTCAAACTAGTAGCAGTAAATGAAGACAATGCCTTAATACAGAAAAAGAGAGTATGATTAGCACATCACAAAGCACAACAGAGGAAAGTCCAGCAAGCTTCCGATTATTTATTCATACAGAACCTTGGGCCAATTCCAGAACAGATTAAACTCTAGATTTATTCATTTCAAAGCTTGCTAGTGATATTGATGTTCCTAACTTTAGATTGCTTTGGATTGGTATCCTTTGGAACAACAATGGTGAGAACACCATTTTCAACTTGAGCTTTGATTTGATCCAGCTTCACGTCTTCTGGTAGCTCAATTTCTCTAGAAAAGCCCCTCTTTCTTGTCCCTCTCTCAGCTACATGCCAAACTGTGTCTTTCTCATGGGTTTCCTCTTTGCCACCCTCACCTTTTACGTGCAAAATATTCCCATCTCCCACTTGAACCTTTATGTCCTCTTTGTTAAACCCTACTCACAAACAAGAATCAGTCACAAATCAAGAAAGGGAAAAACCCATCACAGTTCAAATCTCAAGAAGTCAAAATCTTTGAACTGACATAAATTACTTAATTAACTAAAATTAATCAATTAATTTCAACTCAAGAAAACTCCAGAGAAGTTTAAATGTAATAGCAAAAAGATTCAATCTTTCAATACAATTACCCTTGAACTAAAACAACCCATCAAATTTTACCTCTTAAACATTCAAACTCCAAAAAGAAAAGACTAATTCAAGAAAATTTCAAGCATCAAATATCATGATTGCCTAATTCAAGAAAGTTTATTTACCTGGTACATTGACTTTAAAAATATGGGCAGTTGGGGATTCAAGCCAGTCCATGAGAGCAGTTGATCCAGACCATTCATGGTATGCTGGAGGGCTCAAGAACAAGCGCCTAAAAGGGTACCCAATGAAGCCATCAGCCATTGTTGACGACTAATGAAAGAAGAAAGTGAGCTTTGTTATGGATTTTTGTGGTGGGTTGTGGTGAAAGATAAAGGAAGGGGTTTGGCTTGGCTTTATACGTCAGTTTGTTGTGTAAGAAAGTCCAGAAGGTTCTGTAGTGTTCTTTAGCTATGTATCCATATGCAGTTATGCCCTAACTACTAGTCTAGGACCTTGGAGACGATGAGATATGGCATTTATTGCTCACAAAATGTTGTCTTATGATCTCCATTTGAGAGAGAATTTTTTTTGTGAAAAAGCTTGGAAGGAAAAAAAAAAGTAGTGGCATATAAGACATAGCATTAGAAAAATAAAATGAGAGCATCCAAAATTCAGTTTATATATTTGTTTTATGTAATTTCTAAATTATTTACTAGTTTCTTGGGATCATCAGTTTTATGGGGGGGAAAATCAGCCATGCAATTTGTTGTTATGAAGAGAATTTCATGATTAAATTGCTCCTTATTATTTAGTTATATGATGGTCATTGATCCGTACATTGAAAGGCATATATTAAGAATTTTATTTTTTTTATAAGAAGACTTCGAGCAAGTAATATATATATATATATATATATATATATATATATATATATATATTGAGAATTATTGGATTTTTTTTATATATTTTTAGATAAGGCTACGAGAGAAGTTTTTATTGGGTTTTGGTTGGAAGACTATAGTATAGTTACAAGCACATCGTATGAATAATTTACTATTTTTTATTTGATGATAAAAAAATGTTTTTAAATTAGTTTATATATTAATCGAGATTAAAATTTTATTTTTAAGGGTTATTTTATATAAAATAATTCAATAAATTTTTATTATAATTCTATAAAATTTAAAAAAAGAATATTTTTTTTTAATTTTTAGGTTAATTTTTAATAAAATTCACAGTTACTCTACTAATTTTTTTAAACCAAAAAATTCTAAAAATAAAAAATATCATCCATGTCTGATTGAAGATGAATGTTTATTATTACTCTACTAATTCAAAATTCAAATTTGTTTTTACTTCTGAGCTTAATCAGATACTGTTTCGAAGAAAAAGTAAAAACAGAAAATCCTTAATCGTGTGGAAGATTCTGGTCTATCCAACAAGAGTCCATAAGCTTCCATAGTTGCCAGCAGGGCCTCTCTTAGAACACGACTGGCTCTTCAAGGCCTGGCCTTAGCCCGACAATGCGAACCCTCTTCCTTCCAAAGGTTTTGGATGTCGGATTTTGATGATTGATGGGCTTCATTCTAGACTTTTGTGGAACACGTGTCCATATGTTACATGCCAAGCCTGGAAAACCATGTAACTTTTTTCTTGGACTAGTTTGAGAGTGTGGTTTAATATTATTTTAATTGTTTTTTGATTTTTTTTGTTTTAATTTTATTTTTATTTTTTTGGATTATTTTTATGTGCTGGTATCACGAATAAGTTTTAAAAAATAAAAAAATATATTTTGATGCATTTCAAGTGAAAAGTACTTTGAAAAATAATATTTATCATTGTTCTAAATACCCCTAAAATACAAAATTAAATTGCAATCAAAATAAAGATAATGTTAAAACCTAGAATCAAAACTTCCTAAAAAGGATTCAAACATTTTATCCGCATGATTGGTGCATGAGATATATCAATTGATTTTTAGGATCCTAATGAACAAAACTCCATCATATCAATATCTTGAGAACCGAAAAAAAAATGCTTTGGTAGTTAGAGAGATTTGTTTTTTTATTTTATTTTATTTCTTGAGTTCAAATATCATGGATGAATATTAAAAAAAAACAAATATTCCTATATGAGACTAAAATGAGAGGTATCCTTATAAATTTGTTTGGAGAAGAAATTTAATTTCAATTAACACATAAATTTGAAGACATCCTTAATTAAAGAATTAAAAAAAAACTAACAAATAAGTAGATAGATGGATTGGAGATTCATTAGACATCCAATCAAAATAATTATGAACATCTAAATGAGATCAAGTAGGCTGGCAATGCTAAAATTAACCATTAAATAGAACTGATTTTTAGTATCCCTTTTCACCTCGTGAACTATCAAGTTTGGAATGACACCAAAAGATAAAAAAGAAGTAGAATGATTGAGCATGACTCCAATTTCTAACAATCATGGATAAGAGATTCATGAGAAACAAAATGATGTTGATGTACAACATTTAATATGAAATGATAACCAAGAAATAAAAGTTGATTCATATTATATTGGTGATTATCCATTAACCACTTTCCTATGTGGTTTCTTTTCGGTCCTAATGCTTGAGAGATCATCATGTTTAGCTTTTTATAGTTGAAAATGAAAGAAAAAAACAATTAAAAAACAATAACAAAAAAAAAATTCGATTCAACTCAGGTTAATTCATTGACCTTGTGACCATGAGCATATTATTAGGATAACATATAGAAAGAAAAGTTGAAAAAAAAAGAGCACGAAGAACAATTCCCAATAAATTAAAAGTTGAAAGATGAGATAGGAAAAAAAATAAATTTAATAAAGAACTTGGAAAAAACTCAAAGTCAACCCATGTTAATATTCAAAACTTATGACCTTGATCATAAACCTGGAACTAACCCTATAAAAGGCAAACCCTAAAAAATAACAAAGTAACATTCTTAATCACAAAATAATAAGGGTTGGTGAAATTGAAAAAAAAAGACAATAAAAAAGGATAAAAAAATAGAAATAAAAAGAAAGGGGACCAAATATGACATAAAAATAAATCAAATCTTGAGGGATGAAATTGAGAATAAAATTCAATTAAGAAAGGATAAAAAAGAAATAAATAGCAATTAAAAGAATGATGACCAAATTTGATATAAAAATTAAATGAAATCAAATGGTGAGGAATGAAATTGAAGAAAAATAATCTACAAAAGATAAGTAGAAATTAAAAGAATGAGGACTCAATTATATAAAAAAATAAATGAAATGAAACTTTTGTATTTTAGAAAAGAGAAGAGAGTGAAGAGGGGGGAGAAGAAAAAAGTTCATCATAGACACACCATCTATACGTCGTTGACATGCGCCTCACCACTATTAAGATCTCGGTGCACCTCTCCTAATGCTGCTGCAAAAGGATGGTGTTTGACCGCTAGAAAGACGCAAACTCCTTCCACTTGTTGGCGCTTGTGTTGCATGTAATAACCTGATTGACTGGTAAAAAAAATATGAAAAAGAAATTGACCAAAAAAACGAACAAAATTGATAAAAAAAAAAAACTCTTGACAACTTATTGCCTAGTCCAAGTTTCAAATTAAACTATGTAAGAGTTGCCACAAACATGACACTGGTTAGTTTTAAGGTAACTCGGCTGATTAGTAAAAAACATTGAAGGATAAAATTGAGAAAAAAATAATAGAATTTTTTTTTTTATTCTATTTTTTGTTTAATTCGGGTTTAAAATTAAACTATATAAGAGTTTTATTAATATGATCCATTCGATTTAGTTGGTTAAAAAACAATTCAAAAAATCATTAAAAAAAGTTTGAGAATGTAATCAAGAGGAAAAAAAAAAATAGAAATCGAAGAGAGAGAAAGAGAGAGAGATGTTGATAAAAGAGGGTGTTAAAGTGAAAAGAAAAAGAAAAAGAAAGCTTCACTGTTCATTGCACAAAGCAGGCAAGTTTTTACGGTAGAGAAAGGTAATACAAAACTAGTCGTACTTATGAATACAAAACTTCCAACCATTCATTCCATTCTTTCTTTATATATATATATATATATATATATATATATATATATATATATATATATATATATATATATATTTGGGGCTAACTTCACTTCTGTTTCTTCACCTGTAAGTTCCCATCACCTTATGGGTCCCATGTTAGATTCAAAACAATTGCATAATTGCCCATTTGGAACATAAAGCTATGACTATGAAACCCATGATCGCATAAAGAATATAAAGTTTGTCTGAAGGTTTTCCTACCTTACAGTATGTCAATCCATTCTTTTTACTATAACACTAATTTAAGTCCCATCTAAATGAAAGCTACCTCTTAGGGTTATTGCATGTTTATTAGGGTAATAAATATTATTTTTTTAAAATATTTTTTATTTAGAAATATATTAAAATAATATTTTTTTTTTGTTTTTATAAACTATTCTTAATATCAGCATCGATAAATGATCAAAAAAATATAAAAAAATTATTTAAAATTAAAAAATTATTTAAAAATATAATTATACCACAATACCAAACAATAACCCTTTTGTTTTTGCATTTAAATCCCGGCTAAAAGCACTGGATGATGGATCTCAGTATATACTGCATGGTTCTTGCTTTTGTCGGTCTCCAAGTTATGCCAACATGTAATCCACGACAATGGAAGCTAGCTCGCTACCATACATTACAAAGCTAAAGAAGAAAAGTTTGTGATTGAAGTTCTCCCTACGATATGGCATCAATTAATCCCTCAGCACTATAGTTTATATTAAAATAATATAAAACTATTTTTAAAGCTTCATCAAACAATTATACAATTTTTTGAAGTTTAGATGGTTATTAATATGGTACAAGGTATGTTGAAAGCTTTTCTTACGAGTACAAAAGAATGATTTAAGATATTCTTTTTCGCCTTTTCTTTTGAGTTCTTTAAAGTTGCTCGAGTTTAAAGAAAGAGGTGATAGCTTTAAGCTCCAGATCCAATTTCCCCAAGATCCCACAGCAAAATTCTCCTTTCCATGGCACGATCACTAGTGTAAATCACTTGAAAAGTAAAGAGACAATGATTTGAAAAGAAGAGCCAGGTCTACAGAAGTACAAAAGAATGATGCACACACCATGACTTGCCATAAGTTATGGCAAGTCATGGTGTTTGCATCAGTCATTAATTATTTGTCTATGGCATCCAACAAGCACTTCTGCAACATGTACAGCACGGAGAAAAAAAACGCAGGGAACAAATTGCTTAGGAGCTGGGACAGAGAGAAAACAAGAATGATTTCTGGGTACATGTCAGTAGCTCTGATAGATTCATATGAAATACATCTGGGTTTTATTCTGTTAGATTGCCTTCAAACTTCAAGCCACGCCTACTGGATATATAATTCGAATTAGACAGCATTGCCCCTTCGTGAGAGTACCGTTGGTGTGTTGATGCATTTTGGGTCTCTTTGATTGAAAACTGATATCAAAAATAATTTTTAAAAAATTAAAAAATATTTTTGATGTATTTTTAAAAATATTTTAAAAACAATAATTACCACGCTCTCAAATATCTTCATATAATAAAAAGGTGACGTTGTTCAATCTCTAATGAGGTTGGGATGAGATTGACAATTGATCTAGGATGAAATTGAGAATCATGTACTACACTCAGGATGATAATGGGGTTTTGCCTATTTTCTTAGTACAAAAGTAAAGGAATAGTTCTGGTTTAGGAACGAACAGAATCAACAGGTTTGGGTTCTCAAGCACCTCAGTTTGTTAATATTCAAAGCTGCTGTTAACTCCAATCTCGAGAAGGATCATACAACTTTTTTGTTTTTTGATGATTAAGTTAAGAAGCATCTTAACTGCAGCACGACATTGCTTTGAACTTAATCTAATCGTTACTTCAGTCTTTAAAACAGGGCTAAAACTTTCTATCCCACTACATGAACAGAGTTTTCTTTCTCATGCATGAAATCCCAAGTAGAGCAAATGAAGGGGGCTTGCCCTTCATTGATAGAAAGTCGCAGAGAAATCAAGAAAAAGACTTGGTCAAAGTACTAAAGAAGACTGTCACCTCAGAAAAGAAACATACTTTGCAGCTTACTAAAAGAATATGCCAATTTTTTCACATTTGGACATTACAACTTTATCAAGTGGGAGAGGACTGAGGAGAGTGGAATCTTAGCTTCCCTTTTACTCTGTTTCCTAACTTTGTTTTATGAGATACATGCCCCCACCCACCCACCCACCCACCACCATCACCACCACCACCTTTCTTTCCATTTCTTGATTAATCCTTCCTTTTGAGAGTAAAACTAGAGAAAATCTTAAAGCGGGAACAGCAAGAGAAACAGAGGAAAGTTGGCATCATGAAGAAAGGAAAAGGGAAGCAAAAGAACCACCAAAAGCAAATCACTTTAGCAGGCTGAGATTTGAGTTGCAATAGTTTATTTTCCTGCATGCATGAGAAACAATATTGGCAGTCAGAGATCATGATAACCAGATATGAAAGAAGATTAATCAAGGCAAGAAAACTTGGGATTTTACCATTTCCTCCAAACACCTTTCCCAGGAAAGCAAGAAAAATGATGACCAATGCCACTCCAGCCAATATTCCAATAATAATTGCAAATGTCTTCTCACCATCATTGGTATATTTATCTGCTTTTGGAGAGAGATAGTTAGCAAGAACACCTTATCATGAAATGGCAACCCAATTATTTCTCTTGTTTCAAAACATTCTAATGTTAAAACTTTTTACTATTTTAAGATAAGTTTTTGTACCCTTTCCTCCAAATCCTATGTGCATCATTGGCAAAAAAAAAAAAAAAAAAATCAATATTTTATAATAAATTGGTGAAGATAAATTATGTTTGGTGAGTGTTTTATACAGAAAAACAAATAAAAAAGAACGAACATGTTTAATTAAAAATATATTAAATCTAAAATAAATTTGAAATATTTTTTTATAATTTTAAAATAAAAAAGATATAATCTCTACTCGGATTATCTTTTCCTCTCATATTCCAAAATAATAACCATACGTGATCATTTTTTAGTTCTTGAACTAATGGTATTTTCTTGAGAGGGGAAGATTTAATGTAAATTTCTACCACACCAGCATTTGAGGCATAGAAAAAATGATTAACACTTTTTGGGAGAATTCTTGTACTAATTTACATGAAAATAATTATCAACAAAAATCAAGTACTATAAACAAATCCATCACTCTAATTAGGAAAAAAAAAAAACTAACAAATTCATCACAATTTGAAAGCATGGATTACCACTATGAGCCTTGGAATAAGCATGAGGCCCACCGGTGGTGTACCTAGCATAGCACTTAGCCAAGAACATATCACCGTAATCCGCAGTGCCGCAGTCTGATTTCAGCCGTCCGATCGCCTCCGACAAACAATCCTGGCATTCTTCGACGCTCAGGTCACCGACACATTGAGCCACCCCCTGGACATTACCCGACCCACCAACCCGGTAAAGCCCACTTGTCCCAGCCAAGCTCCCTAACACTGCATCCCTAAGGTTCATAGCATCCGTATCGTACCCAACCGAAGGTCCACATTTCTTCAACACCACGGTCTTATCTTCCACACCCAAAAACGTCGTGTTATCATACTTCACATAACATCCTTGTAGCTGCAGTGCTCCACCACAGGTCTGAGCACATAGGACACCGAGTTGACTCACTGCTCGAGCGACACACGTGGCACAATCCGGCATTGACAGGTCACCGCGGCACTGGTAAAGACCATAAACAACATCTTGTGTGCTTGAGCCCATGATGGTATAGTTGTTGTAAGAAGAGTAAGTGGCTGAGTTGACAAGAGAAGTAAGGAGAGAATTAAGGTTGGACTCATAAGGCGAGTCTTGTAAATATTTTTCTTGAGTACAGCCTCCAATGACAAATGCGTCTGTTGAATCTGAAAGTGAAGGGCTAGGGAGAGATGACAAAGAGAAGAGGAACGTGAAGGTTAAGAGAAGTGTTGAACTTGTTGTTCTTCCCATGTCTAGACAAGTTTCAGACAGGGAGAGAAAGAGAGAGTGAGAGAGAGAGAGAGAGAGGATATAGAGGCAAATCGAAGCCGTTGGTTATGAAATTAACGCGAGCTTAATACAAGACTCTTGTTTCTCTCATCTCCACCAGTCTTTTTGTGTGGCTCCTTCTTTCCATGTACGTGGGAGAACAGGCCTTTATATATTAATCAACACAAAAAAAAAAAAAAATTAGTAGGATCATTCGTTATGAAGTAACATGATTTAAAAAAAATTATTTGGATAATTTTTTAATTGATGTTGTAATTAACAAAGAACTATTAAATAGACCAAAACGGTTAAGATAGCAAAGGGCAAAGGGCTTGAGATCTGCACAGCAGGTTTTGAGTTCGAATTAGGGCGTGCATCTTTTGTAAAAGCCTTGGATAGTCGGGGTTTTACTCGCTCACCTGTACTCACAAAATACGCTTTCTGAGAGGTAGGGTTTTCTCGAATCCAAAATAAAAAAATTAAGAGTTAAATTCCTACATTCGCTTGGAAACTCATACAAGAGTTTTCAAATTAATCCAATATTTTTTTGTTGCGATAGCCATGTTAATTATTTGTCATAATGGGTATTAAGTTTGGTTTCTTTTCTTAATTAACTTCTAGCATATAATTAGTTTGTCTAAAACAAAAAAAAGATGATCATTACATGGTCGGACCAAAGCAGTTTGAGGGTGTTCTTAATTACCTTCTAGCATGTAATTAGTTTATTTATTTTGGAGCAATGATGGGTAATTTCATGGCATTTGGAGAACTATATATCACTCTTAACAAGTATATTTATGATTAGAATAAAAATTAATTGCCGATAAAATCAAAATCCAGTTTTCCTTTCGACTTAACAAAAGTATAGTAAAAGTAATAGCTAGTAACATTAAAGAAGGTTCTGGCAATTAATATATAGTGTAGACCCAAGAGGAAGAACATATTTCTTTCCCTTGTAAAGGCATGAATGTACATGAACTAAAAGCTACTGTTTTGACATTCGAGAATCTTACAATGATGTCAGAATATACACTACATGTAAAATTGAACTTTGCTATGAACAAAAAAAATCCTGCTTAGGAGAGGCGATAGCTCGCTGCTAGTGATAGGGTTTAAACTTGGCTTGGTATAACGAATTGATTTGATGCTCTGCTTACTTAGAGTCTAGTTTCACTTGTACAAGTTTTTTTTTTCTTCTTTTCGAGCTGTTTTGAATTTTAATAGTATTTTTTAAAAATTTTATAAAAACTATGTTATTTAAGATTTTTTAAATATATTTTTTTCAAATTATTTCTCACTTGAAAAAAATATTTAAAAAATATTTTTTTATATACTTTTAAAACATCATTTTAATATATTTTTAATTGAAAAATATGTTATATTACATTACCAAACATGCAACTTGTACAAAATATTGTGATGAATATAAGATATAAATACAATTTATTTAATATGTAATACAACTATAAAATATAGTTTATCTTTGTTTTCGAAACAAAAATTATTAAATTTATGTATTTTTTTTCAAGGGGATATAAAAACACTGTTATAAAACTCATATAAGCTCGGTAGGTAAACTTGAGATCTTGCCGATTAGGGTCTGACTGGTCTAGATTGAAAAAATAGAAGAAAAACAAACTGTTTGACTTGGTCGACCCTGATCCAGTCAAAACTTAACTGTTAACTTGTTAATTTTTTTTATATATTAAAATGATATGTTTTAATTTTAAAAAATTAAGATTAACCTTTCCAACCCATAACCTGAGCCTCAACCCAAGTTAACTCCAGATTGAGCCTTACACGTAGTCAATCTGAGATTCCGCTAATTTGAAGCCTGAATTATTAAATGGATAAAATCTAACTTACTAGGTTGATCCAACCCTAACTTGGTCAAAATCTAATCCTCAATATATTCATTGATTTTTTGTTGTCAAAATAATTTTTTTTTTATTTTTTTTTTAAAAAATTTAAGGGAGAACTCTTCCAACTAATAACCCAAACCTTATCTCTAGATCATCCAAATCAAGTTTTAAAGCTTTGTACAACAGAGATTCTGATTCTTTTTTTCACAATTATTCTTTGAACATTTTAGAATTTCAAAATCGCCCTATCTTTATCTCTTCAATATTGTTCCATCTCATCCTAGCGTCCTAGTTCAGCTCCTGTGAATCTACTACTGAATTAACGTGGGTATTAATTAATTAGATAGCTTGCTCATAATAAATAATAGAGAATCATCTTCATCTTCATCTTCATCTTTCTTTCTTTCTTAATCTTAGAGACTCTTATCTATATTGTGCCCTATATATTGCCTCTCAATTAAGAAAAATAAATTAGTAGTTAGTTAGTTTATATATATATATAAAATACTGGGTGTCTTTTCATGCAGAGCTGTAGCTAAAACAATTTGCACTGGCATTTACGACTAGAACAACTCAACAAAAGGGTGTTTTTGCTCCTTTTTCATCTTTTTATCCCATAATGCATGCACATAGCTTTTTCAAGTGAAGACACACAAAACTCTGTACTAGCTAGTTGCACTGCATCACCCACACTCTACTTTAAGGCACTTTGGCAGGAGGGAAAGCAACCTATATATATATATATATATATATATATATATATATATATATATATATATATATATAATTTCCTTAACGAAAAGGGAACTTAGTAAACAAGAAATTAAAAGAAAATGAAATGGAAAAGATGAAGAACCTATCTCCTGTAATCAATCGGTTTTTTTTTTTATATATCGAAGAGATTTCCATTTATCAAAACAACAAGATACGAAAAGAAAAACCCCTTTGAAATATTACGTACTAAACTTTTGAGGGCTTACTCGAATCATAAGAATTTTTGTACTTGTTTGCCATACAAAACAGAGAAATGTTCAGACTGCTTGCTCACTGTAGATTTAACTCAGTATAAAGGCAACTACAGTGTATTAATTTGTTCCAAGATTTCTCAGCTGACATTGCGCCCACAGATGCGTGTGGGGCATTTCGGAATTAATGTTCCAGAGTTTTTGTTCTCACTTCCAAACAGAACACTTCAACGGTATGGTCTCTCTCTCTCTCCCAGACACACATATACAATCACATGCAGCTTTTGATGGTTGCATCGAAATTTAGCCACCATGAACTAGGTTTTGGCTGTTTCTCTCGAGGATAAAGAAGGTAGGTAGATGGAAGATGTCATATTCAATAATGTCGTTTAAGATTTATGGTAGTTTGTCTTGGTATCTCAATTTGCCAACACTACAGAGTTGTGTGGTGTCGGACTTTACCAACTGATATCTGGTAATTATATCGAGACGGTTAAAGCGTATAGTAGCGGTTATTTTTAAAAGTATTTTTATTTAAAAATATATTAAAATAATATTTTTTTATTTAAAAAAATTATTTTAATATCAGCCCATAAAATACAATATGAAAATACCAAAAAAATTAATTTGAAATAAAAAAAATAAAAAATTAATATATATCTATTTTAAATCCTTGTTCATATATAAAGTTAATTGCTATATTTTCAATTTTTATTAACGTAATGATTACAATATAAAATTTAATACCTATCCGTTTTAATTTTTTTTTATCAACTTAATGATTACAATAGGAATTTTAATACATATTCCAGTTTTAATTTAATTTTTAATAATTACCTTAATTATCCTTTTCCATATATACCGTTGGTTATTAGCATCCGAAGAAAAAAAATGTTAGGCGCGCCACTTATAATTTCCTTATTTATTATCTTCATTATCAAATAAATAATACTTGTTTTCTTTCAACGAGGTTCTATACCATGACTTATCATATCCTTTTAAATGTAGTTTTTCTTTTTTTTAAAAAAAAACCTTATGAAATAATTTATTGATTTCTTATTTATTGATTTGATATACACACACAACTCTAAATCGTATGGTCAAAACAATGTAGATTCACTATTTAAATTTTTTTTTTTTTTTTTTTTTTTAAAAAATAAAAAATCAAAGTAGAAAAGATACCACAAAGAAGTGATGGTTTCAAAGTTCACATAAAAAGTTTAATTTAGTCACCAAACTTTATAAATTATACTAGGTCTATCAATATTCTTGCAATTCAATTTTAATACAAAAATTTATTTTTTTTAGTTTTTAATTTGAAAAAGAAGAGAAATCGCTGAATTCCAGTAATATAGAAAGAGAACTAGAGTTGTCACTAATCCCAACCACCAAAATAGTCCATTTTGGTGTCAAAAAATTCCATTCGGTGATGATAGTTTCATTTAAGTATTTTTCTTCACTTTGAGATTGTCTAAAATACTAGATCTAAGCTTAGAAAATCTTTTAGTTTTGGGTTGATTTCAGGTTTTGTGTCTCGTGTGTGTGTGTGTGTGTGTATGTGTGTGTGTTTTTTTTTAAAGCCATTTATGGGTTTGTAAAAGTGTTTAAGTTTTTTTCTAGATGTTTTAGGTAAAAAATATAGACCTTATTTTTCTAGACACCACACTAATTAAAATCTGGGGAATACCAGAAAACACGTAGTCATGATTTTTTTTTCAAAAAATATCGGGGCGGAAGACATTTCATCCGCCTCATTATATTTTTAAAAAATAGAGTACTCGCGCTGGCCCTTCCACTGGCCTCTTTCATTGTTTCTTTCTTTTTTGTAATTTTACCTTTCATTAAAAAAAATCATGCTTTTTTTATATGTTTTTTAAATAATTGTTTGAATTAATACATATTCTCTCTTATTTTTTATTTTTTTGTATTTAGTCTTTTTTTAATAGTGGTTGTTTTTAAATTATTTTATATGTATTTAGTTTTTGAAGAGATTATTCTTATTCATTTATAATTTTTGTTATATTTAATATAATTGAATTTTATTTTTTTTACATAATATTTCTAATAAGTGTATCCTTGAGAGATTTGTTTTGCTTTGATTTTATTTTATTCAATCAATTTGATATATGTATCTATTTTTACTATTACTTGATTAAATAAGAAACTAATTTTAGTAAATTGAATCATTTTACTTGATTTACATTTAATTTTTTTATGTAAAAAATCATGTTGAAAAAATTTATAAATTCAATTTTTTTTATTAAAAAAACATCTAACCTGCAACATATCACGAGTTAAATAGATAATGTATGTAACATTTGACAATCACTCATCCATCCATGTAGGGCTTCTTTTAACACATTGTGGTCTTTAATTATTAAATGCACTTTGATTATTTCTGAAATTACGGTGAGTTCTCTAAAAATGTTTTCTCTCTTTCATATTTTTCATCTTCAAAATTCACTGGAATATTTAATTTGGTTTAGGTTCATCATCATCATCATCCATTAATTAATTCCTTTGGTTTCTTCTCCTTCTCATCATCATTCCTAAACTGATTGGGCTTGGAATATTCTGCAACATCCACACTAATGTCTTAGGATTTTTGAGCTCCTGCTACTTCATCATGATTAATTATGGAGTTGTTTCCAAATTCTTCTTCTAGTTTTTCATCGATCAGCCACGACTGGACATGGATCTGTTTCTGAATTTTAGCCTGAAAGAATCTCTATATGCCTCCCCAAAATCTTCCACGGGAACATCATTTATTAATTATGATGGTTCCTTCTCGATCCTAGTTCAACTCCAAATGATTATGTACAATATTCTTTCTAGTTTGGAGTGCTGTTATTAATTCGTTTTTCAATAGCGACAGCTTTAGATTCATCATTAAATTTTATAAAATCTTGGCAAGTTTAATTTAAATTATAAAAAAGAATGAATATTTATCTCAAAACTCATGATTGCTATAACCATTTTTTTTAATAAATAATTGATCACACGACAAATATACAAGTATGCTCTTATTCATGAGTGTAGCTGAAGATTTATATTAAATAAGCATGTGAAAGTATAGTTTTAGTTTTGGAGCCTATTTGATTTTTATCTTCTTAAAATTGTTGTGAAAATTTAATATATTAATTGTATCAATAAATTTACATTTTTCTGCAAGGAAAACAAATCTCTAACGGCTTCCAAGCACTATCCTATATTAATGTAATTCGAATGTGCTCCTACTTGAGGTATACAAAACTTTTTATCAATGAGAATAGCTATTTTTTAAAAAACAATATTTTAAAATCCAGATTGGTCTTATGGGTTGATTTGAGATCCGGCCGACTCGGGACGTAGATCAACTCATGTTAAAAAAAAACCTAGTTAATCTGGTCAAAAACTCAAGTTAATTTTATAATTTGTGTCTTCAGTCCAAACCAAGTCATTAACATGTTGATTTTATTTTTAATTTTTTTTTGTTAAAATAATATTATTTAGATTATATTTTAAAAAATAATTTTAAAAATAACATAATTATTATTTCAAGTTGATACCGGATTAATTTTTAAAACTATGAAAAGAAATACTAAGCCGTTATTTATTTTTTTATTTTTAATAACTGGCTTTGGACCGCATAATGGTAATAGCTTGCTATGCCTTTAACATCCGACATCTCCCAGTGAACATAAGTCTTAACAGCTGCGTCTCTTTGGCGAAAAACTTGATATTTTAGCAAGAAATTTCAAACACTGTTGTTATATAGTAGAGGACAAGTATTCTCGTCTCTGATATTTAAATGGATCTTCACCTCTCTTGGGCTCAGGTTCCATATATCTCAACTTATAACTTAGGTTTTATACAGTGAGTTGGGCTTTCTATTTCTATTAAGCCTCGAGATTCCGCGGGCATCAAATAGCAAACCAACAACTTACAAGGCAAGAAGAGTGCGAGAAAGGAAAAGCAAAAAGAAAAGGCTGGGCCTCCGCTGTTGGGTTAGATTCCAGCGCCTATGAGCGAAGCAAGCTGGTCTTCTTTTCTTTCAGGTTAATGCTCTTACTTTTTCTCATCTTCCATACACTTAAAGAGTATTTAAATTTTCAGGTAACTAGAGATTTATCCGGAAATTTATATTAATAATAATAAAAAAAGTATTTAAGCTTCATTTAATGTTGATATTATTACCCTAAGATGGCCTTTTCCTCTGTTTTTGTGATCTGGGAAAGACTGTATTGGTAAAAGGAATTGTTAGGCTGGGAGATGGATTCATGGCATTTGCATTTCACCAAACGTTTAGTAGGCAACTCAAGTACTTCCATGACTGCTTTATGTTACAGTGGTCATATTAATTCCATTGTCGTAGTGGGTGTTATGCACAATTTTTCCTCCTTTCTACACTAATAATGTATAGTGGCATGACAAAAAAAAAAAAGTTTACACCTGATATTACCATATCTGGCCAAAATGTCAGGATGTTAATGATCACAAGTGAAGACAAAAACGAAGTTCTAAAAAGAAGATGTTGCCTAGTGCTTAATTCTGGGATTTTACTTTCACAGTTTGCACCATGAGTATTGTACAAGCTATGCTCCTGCATGGATCACATTTCTCTGCCTTTTCCAACAAAAGCCGACTTCCTAGTTCTTCTTTCTGAGGGCAACTTCTTCTTATTCTATACCTGGCTTCATTCCATTGATTACATGATGAGTGTAGTGTAAGAAATGCTATCACATTTCATCATTCTTCTAGTCCTCGTTTTCTCAAGGCTATCATATTCTTCCAAGTCCAACGTTCTTTCCTATCCTCTACCCAGCCTCGTCCTTCTTTCCATTGGTTTGCTCTCTTCTTTATAAAGAAAACCCTTTTTATTCTTGAACCAAGGAAGATAATGGCAGAAGCTGTTATCTCCAATATTGTTGGTACAATCACCAACGAGTTGGCACCTCTGATTCAGCAACGAATTGAACTAGCATGTGGAGTTGAAGAACAGCTTGAAAAGCTTAAAAACACATTATCTACAATTAACTCTGTACTTCATTCTGCAGAGGAGGAACATGACAAAAACGAGGAGGTTAGGGTTTGGTTGGGAAAGCTTAAAGAAGCAGTCTACGATGCGGATGACGTGATTGATGAATACCAGACTGACAATGTGCAAAGGCAGGTCCTGGTGTATAGGAGCTTGATAAAGAAGGTATGCAACTTTTGTTCGCTTTCAAACCCTATCTTGTTTCGTTTTCAATTGGGTCAAAAGTTAAAGAAAATTAGAGAGGACATGGATGACATTGCAAAAGATAGGTCTAACTTCAACTTTACGGTACAAAGTGGGAGAGATGGCAAAGTTGTGCCATTAAAAAGGGAACAGACTGGCTCAGTTGTTTCATCAGAGGTTATAGGAAGGGAAGATGATAAGGAGGCGATAATCAAATTGTTGCTGTCTTCTAATGAGAAAGAAAATGTTACCATAATTCCTATCGTTGGAATGGGTGGTTTAGGAAAGACTACACTTGCTCAGTTGGTCTTCAATGACGATAGAGTTGCATCCCATTTTGGATATCGTAAAATATGGATGTGTGTCTCTGATGACTTTCATGTGCGACAGATTTCACAAAGAATTGCTGAAAAATTGGATCATAGAAAATATGGCCACTTGGATTTTGATTTGTTGCAAATCATACTTAAGCAACAAATGAGCACTAGCAAGTATTTACTAGTCCTGGATGATGTTTGGAATGAGGATAGAGTAAAATGGTTTCGCTTAAAAGATTTGTTAATGAATGGTGCCAGGGGGAGTAAAGTTTTAGTAACCACACGTGGTAGGATGATTGCATCAATGATGGCCACTGACACACGCTATGTATATAATTTGAGTGGTCTTCCATATGATAAGTGTTTGGATTTGTTTCTGTCATGGGCATTTGATAGAATTCAAGATCGACCTCAAAACCTAGTAGCAATTGGAAAGGATATAGTTAGGAAATGTGGAGGGCTTCCTCTAGCTGCAAGAACGTTGGGTTGCTTCTTATACCGGAAGGGTGAAGATGAATGGTTGTTAGTGAAGAATAGTGAGATATGGGAACTAGCTCAGAAGGAAGATGATGTTCTTCCTGTTTTAAGATTGACGTATGATCAAATGCCACAATACTTGAAGCCATGCTTTGCGTTTTGCTCTTTGTTTCCCAAAGATCATTCAATCGATAAGGAAACACTAATCCACATGTGGATGGCTCAAGGTTTCCTTCAATCATCTGATGGAAGTCCAATTGAGAAGATTGGCTACAGGTATTTATTGTTAAAGAATCTCTAGCTAAAGAAAATTATATGATTGATTATCTTAGTCAGTGGGATTTGTTTTGATTGTTTGAAAGAATGAATAAACGATTTTTTCAATTATATCAACTAATATACCATATGTATATTAATCTCCCATAAAAAAATATGCATTTAGTGGGGTTAATTAATATAAACACTCATCAAGTGAATGAGAAAATGTTGCTATTTGAACATTAACAAATAATTATCCTACTCATCCTTAAACCATGCAATCATATCCAATCTTTTTATATGTTGATCTTTTACTGTTTTGGTGTTTCATTTTTATTTTTTGACAGGTATGTTAATGAACTCTTGTCAATGTCTCTCCTGGAAGATGAACTTAAATATCCTGATGATGAAGCAAGACACTGCAAAATGCATGATCTTATTCATGATCTTGCACGGCTGGTTGCTGGAACAGAGTGCTCAATCATCACTGCTCATCCTAAAATCCCTAGCAAAAAAGTTAGACATGTTTCTGTTTTTGGATCTGGTTTGCCTGAAAACTCTTCATCGAAAGTCAAGGATTCAATTTCAGAATTTTTATGCAATGCAAAAAAGTTGCGAACTCTTTACTATCATCTACTAGTGGAGCAAAACAAGACAGTAATTAATCTCCTTGCAAATCTCAAGTACCTGCGCATCCTTATTCTAACTGAATCAGAATTTGATGGTTTGCCAAGTTCCATCGGTAGCTTGCTGCATTTAAGATATCTTGATCTCTCTAAGAACTATCACATTAGAAGACTTCCACGTTCTATATGCAAATTGCAAAATTTGCAGAAGTTGAAACTATATGCTTGCAAGCAGCTTGAGGAGTTGCCAAAAGGTACTTGGAAGATTGCTACCCTACGACATTTGGAAATAACTTCGAAGCAAGAGTTCTTGCCAAAGAAAGGGATAGAGTGCTTGACTTCGCTTCGTTCATTGTCCATCCACAATTGTTATCGTCTTTCAACTCTGGTTCGAGGAATGCAGCACTTGATTGCTCTTCAAAAATTATGTTTGATTGATTGCCCCAATCTCACTTCTTTAGAGTTCAGTTTGAATTCCCTCATTTCCCTTGAAAGTCTGGAGATTCGTAACTGCAGTGGTCTTGATTTGAGTGGACAACTGAAGAAGAAAGAGGAAGATAGCTTGGAAGGGCGCCCGCGCCTTCCATCATTGCTCAATATTGTAGGTCTTAATTACAAAAAAGAGCAAATTGAGGATGAGGAGAAAAAAGAAGAGGGCCACCAAGGCCTTCAAAAGCTTCGGTCTCTGACTTTTGCTCAGCTTCCCAAGTTGATAGAACTGCCAAACGAGCTTAAAAATGCTGCTAGCAGCCTGCAATATCTTTCTATTTCCTATTGCGACAGGCTTTCTTCTCTGCCAGATTGGTTGCCACAGTGCATGGCACTGAAGAGGTTAGAGATTGAGTGGTGCCCAAATCTCCCATCTCCACCAGGAAGCCAGAATGGTAGTTATACCATCATCTCACCTTCTCAAGGTCCATTTTTTCCATGCATTATATTTGCATCCTTTTATATTGGTTCATCATTAATATTTATTTATTTGTTCTTAAAATTTTAGCTTCTCTCTTTTATTGCTTCTCAATGCCTTCATTATCATGTTATATTTTTGTAATCAATCGAAAGTTTAGCAGATGAATTGAAGGAGCTAATACCAAAACCAAGAAACAAAGAGTAAACCTTTGAAGAAGCAAATACTATTGAGTTGTATGAGCTTACCAAAGAACGTTCGAACCTGGATGAGTTCTAGAAGAACAATTCAAAGCTGCTGCAAATATGACCAAGTTTCACCAAAAGATCTCCCTCGTGAACATTGTGTATAGTTTAACTTCATTGTTTTTAAGGCATGTAAATTTAGTTGTGATGGCATTTTTCTTTATTTTTTTATCACTCTATTCATGAATCTGGGCAAGAAACGTATCCCTTATTTGATTAATTATCTATTCTTCATCCTCATTTTATCTTGTTATATGGCATCCTCCTCATCTTGTCCTTCGGGCAAGAAGCTTATTTTTGCTACTTCTGATACGCACTTTTCCCTCTGGTTCCTAGCTCTCTTTAAGAACTTCAAGCTTAAGAAGACATGGTGAGACTGGACAGCAGCCTGATGTTAAGCTTTCCAAGGGAAAATATGAAGACAAGCATGGATTCAGATTTTTTATCCCCGTCAAAAGTTGGAAGAAGAAGAAGAAGAGCATAAATAGATAGAGATGAGAGATGTGCTATTACTTCAATGTGACTGAGCAATAGGCAGAGAGGAGACGGGGAAGCAAAAGGGTTTCCCCTGCATTTATCTCGCTCAGGTCTCCTCGAATGATCAATTATTATGAAGCAAGGAGGAAGTAGAGATCGTGCTCGGATATGAAACGTAAGAATCCAACTAATCCCCAATAATCTCAATAAACCTAGCATAATCACAACTTACTATCATCTCCAAAACCTTAAATAAAAAGGGAAAACATAGAGAAGAAGCAAAAACCCACGATGTTAAACTAAAAACACAAAAAGCCTTCAAATATCACACTCAAAAAATCAATTTAACTTAAAAGATTTGTAACTTAGAATCAGAAAGACAACAATGAGAACTAAACTAAACAAGACTTCATTGTTTCATCCTCTCAACAGCTTTTCTAAGAGGTGACTTGCTGCGACCTTAACCTGCCCTCTCTGCTATCTAAGAGAAACGATGCCGAGCTAACCATAGAGCCACCGTTGCTACTTGTCCATAATCACAGAGGCTGCCTACAAAGATAAAGAAAGAAAACATTAAATTAGAAACAGTTTGTAAGAACAACAAAATGGGTGGAGGAAGAGGAAGATGGAGAAGAAGGGGAGGTGAGAGATGTACATAATTAAAACTATGCAACAATTAGTTAATCTTATAACCATTAAGATCAGTCCAAAGAATTTAAGAGTAAATGATTTGAGTAAATATTTTTGTGCACCTTTTTCAATATTCTGCGCAAATTTAATGTTTAGTTTCCTCCGATATTTTATCATATTTCAAATCTAAAAATGATAGATTTATATAAACTGAGGGTATGTTATTAATGTTTTGTAATATAGTATAAAAACTCCTTATAAAAGCTGTATATATAATTAAAAAAAATGTCATGCATGTCCCGCGCGTGTTACAATAACATGTGAATGAATTGTACATCATGCGAAAACTATGCCTTCTAATCATAGTTTTTAGACCCGGCCTAGTAGCCCCGGTCTAAGGCCCGGATTTTGACCGGGTCATTCAGGTAATTTTTTTTTAAAATCAAAACGATGTCATTTTAGTAAAAAAACAAAAGTCAACGGGTTACAACAAGGTCAGCCGAGTCAACCCGTCGGGTCAGCCGGGTCACCCTGGGTTTTTCCTTCCCCTGTTTTTTCTTCAACCCGGCCCGGTTCCAGTCCCGGGTCAGCCGGGTCCCAAGCCGGGATGAATTTTAAAACTATGCTTCTAATAGCTTAAATAAGTCATCATTACCATAATGGAATTATTTTAATTTTTACTTAATTATATAAAAAAAATTAGATAACGGGAGATGGAAATTATAGTTTCATGGATCACAAAGTTTGAACTTTACCCACAAGATTATTTTTTATGAATCCTTTTGTTGGAGTTATAAAGGAGGTGTTTATGGTATAATTGTTAAAAATATATATCAATATTATTTTTAGTTTAGTCTATATATAATTACTTTGTATTTAGATTAAAACATGCTAAATTAAAGAGAATTCTAGCCTCTTTTTCATTCATGTTTGTATTTATTGAATTGTTTAACAATAATTACCGTTTTGCCAAATAAATCACATTGTTTTTATATCTTCAAATTAATTTGTTATTAATAAAATTAACTTTTTTAAAAAATAAAAAATATTATTTTAATATATTTTTTAATAAAAAAATATTTTAAAAAATAATCAATATTACATCTTCAACTCCGCGTATAATATTTTCTTACCTGTCAATCTATAATACCCAACTCTTCAAAGTCATTTCAAGATTCAAGAAGGACAATAATTAACGAAAATTAAAGTCAAAACCTAGAGCCGACATCGCTTACATGTAAGCTAGAGCATGATGGAGGAGGAAAGTCTACCCCATTTTGCAGGTTAAATTAGAAACAAAATAAGAAACTTTCCCTATTTTCTTCTTTGACAACTACAGATTACAACTTTCAAAGCCCTTAAATTAATTGCAAATAATCAAATTTTCCAGAAGTTAAAAAAGCTGTCATTATCTGCAATCCTGATGAAGTCCAATGACAGTTAGCCGACTATGGAAATAAAGACAACTGACAATTTTGTTTCCTTCCCAAAACATAATTTTTTATTAATTCCTCTCCAGTTAGAAACCATCTTGTGTCTTCCTCGTAAAACTCTCTGATGTTCCCACTAACATATTCCTAACAAGAAAGTTATCAGAATTGAAAATTCAAGAAAGGGACAACAAAATAAACACAAAATCGCCTAATTCTTGCTTCCTGCCACTCCTTTTCTTGCTTGTTCAATTCCTGTTAATTATGGCCCTCGCTGTATTTCTCCACAATTTCTCTATTTACAAGTTGGATTTGGCCTGGTAGCTTAAAGGACAAGATCCCATTTCTTCTTCACCAAGTTGTTGCCGACCTGCGAGACGGTCAACTAATACATCCAAGGCTTCCTTCATCCACCCACGCTGACAGCATTCTCTTGCTTCTTCCACACTCATCTATACATAGCACAAAGGTAACTTAGTATCAGCAATTGCACCGACAGTTCCAATAATACAGATAAAAATGTTAGAAAGGTAGCATGTGCATACCCATTTTCTCTGGCGATTGTTTTTCTCTGGCCAGAAATCTAATACCTCCTTAACATGTAAAGGGAACAAGTATCCATCATAATCAGTGCCATGAGTTCTGCTCTGGAAGGTCCAGTGACCTAATTGGTGCTGCAAAAAAAGGTCAAACATCAATAAACTGCGTGATTAAATTTGGGAAAAATGAACTTAAATTGAACTGCAATCACACCATTAAAGAAGATAAGACAATTACCTCAACATTGCCTTTCACCCCGGCTTCCTCGTATGTCTCTCGAGAAGCGGCTTGTTTTATGGTTTCATCCAATTCCCAGCCTCCCTGGTAATCAATGAAGCATATTGGTTAGGTTATGTGACAGAGCAATGGTCTATACTCTACGCTCTACATTGAGTTAATCAAGTGCTAATTTCATTTTGAAATTAGTTACCTTAGGAAACAACATCCCCTTTCCTTTCTGTGAACTGATGACAAGTACTTCTAACTCATCTTCAACCTCCGAAGTATTTGAGCTCCCGTTCTTGTATCTGTATGGTATGCATCTGCAATATGTGAAACAAGAATACAGAAAATTTAGCAACCAAGAAACTTAAAAGTAATCAAATCGGGCACAAACTGGACTACTTGGAATCAAATCATCAATTGAATTATTGCTTCCATGTTTTCAGTTCCAACAAAGATGGCCAATCAATCAGAGAGCAAGACAGAAACTGTATTTTCCCTGCTCCACAAGAAGATTTAGGAAAAGATATGGACAATTATCCATGCACGTGGGCCAATCCTGTCCACCCATCATGGATAAGCCCACCATGATGGACTAGCAAGTGGCCTCAAGCGCCCGTAAGCAACTATTCATCACATTCATTAAAGATTTTGTACTAGACCAACCTCGCAAACCAGAATCAAGTTCTGCTTTTCTAACATGTCAAGAAATCATTTATGACGAATCCTGTTTTATTAAAAGACAAAGCAAAACTTAACAAATCCTCAATCAACTAATGATTATTTAGTCCATCAAATCTGCAGGCTTAACAAGAAAAACAATCATGCCCCACTAGGCAAAATCAAGAAAACGCAGCTAGGTAACTAATGAAAAAAAAAAAAATCAGTAGAGAGAAGGATAAGGGAAAACCAACCCACCCTACAACTTGACGACGACCTTTATCATAACGCTGCAAATGCCTCCTGTACGAGACACCAAAGAAGCTACAACATTTTCTTGAGATACCAAAGCAGTAGCCATTTCTTTTCTTTCTTAGCAAAAACAATTTTCTCAAGAAAACTTTAATGGGGTTTCTTGAAACAAGAAACTGGTTCTTTCTATTACAAGAAACTAACTAACAAGCTAGCTAGATAGCTAGAGAAGGCAGGAAATATTAGGTAGATGGTGCAAAATCTGTGATGATATGGGAACTGACAGATCCTCTAAGGTATCTATTTCTATTAGTAGTTATGACGAGTAGAGACGGGCTATCTTCTCGTATAAATAATGGCAGGAAAGAGAGAGGAGGAGAGGGAGAGGGAGGGGGAAGGCTTTGATGGCAGGGCCCCCGTTTATTGGACTTTGGCCATTTTGCCTGCTTCCAGACGACGTGTTGGTGACGCGTCAATGATTTTTTCTTTTTCTTCGTGAGTGGAATCACCGATTATTTTTTAAAATATTTTTTATTTAAAAATATATTAAAATAATTTTATTTTATTTTCAAAAAATTATTTTTAATATTAATATATTTAAAAATATTAATTTATAATTTTTTTTATTTTTTTCAAAAACATTTTAAAACATAAAAATAAACAGTCATTTTATCTTTATTTTTTTTTCGTTTTTTTCTCAGAAAAAAATTTAATTATTATTGTAGACTCCAACCATTGCAATCCACGCCGCTAAATGGAGGGAAATTTGTGTTTTTTTTTTCTTTCTAAATAAGAAAAATTCATTAAAATTTAGAAATCTACATGTTTGTATGCTTCTTTCAAACACGTGCCCCCACGACAACTTTAATACAAGTTTTGAAGTTTTAAAATCTTAAATATTTTTTTTATAAAAATAAAACTATAAATTGTAATACTATTAATCCTTTTCCATTGTAATACTAATTATAATAAATAAAGTGACGGTGACTATAATTTGTTGCGAGTGAACAACCGTTTATAATACAAAATTTGGATTAATAAATTCTTATCCCCTTGTAACGAGTTTGTAAACCTTATACAATGATTCGACTAGGTTCAAGATTCGTACTATGAGTTTTGACTAAGTAATCAAATCATTTAGAACTGATTTTAATTTTTTTATATGTAAATCAAAATGTTTGTATTAAAAAAAATAGTTAGTGAATTGTAACCAGGTCTTTTCAAGTTAACCTGAGTTTTTATTTTTTTTATTTTTTATTAAATCCGGTCTGATTTCGGTCTCGGGTCGACCTGTCAAGCCTAAATGGATCTTTCTAGATCAATTCGTGTTTTTGCCCTCTATTATTTTTTTAAACCTGACACGATTCCAGTCTCAAGTTAGTTTGCTAAGCTGATCGAGTTTTAAAACCATGCTTATAATAGTTGATAGTAACAAAAAAATGCTGAAGGGAAAGAGTATTATAAAATTATTTTCTAAAAAAATTATATATTAAAAATGGTATAGCTAATTATTGTGTGTGTATATAATTTTTGTCGTTATAATTAATTTGCTGCTAACAACGAGTTGATTCGGTCGTTAAGATACCTAAGGATTATATATACTTGGATTCAAATTGTGTCACCATCATAGCTCAATGAAAACGGCATGCCTTGTGAGAACATGTGACTTACTCATGATTTTATTAAAATTAGTTTTGAATTTAATAATTTATGTTAGATGGAGGAAATAAAATAATATAATAAATTAATTCATTTTTATTTTATAATCACGTTTGTTGAATTTGAATCTAATGATTATAGCAGAATATAACATAAAAAAACTTGAGAATATCTCAATTCAAATGCATTGCCTCCCATTAGTACATCAAAATACAATATATAAATAATTAATAGCTAGTTAGTGTGAGGTTCTCTACAATTTTTTTAATTTCCATAGATAATAATTCACTGATATTTAAAACCTTTTTTTGATGAAGACAGAGAGAGATGACTTCGTGTTGTTAAATAATGGAACATTTACTTCCATGGAATCTTTCAATGTTCTTGATTTTATAAGAGATGGAATGATGGGCCCTTCCCATTATTATTTTTTTTGTGGAAAAAATCAAAATAATGAGATTTCGGGTACAATATCCGCTCTTTGTTAATTCATGCTCTCAATTAACAACTTTAGGTTTAGTTTGATAATATTGTTGACTTTTACTATTATGGTAACTGTTGCTTGGTTGTGGTTCTGGATGCAATTGTTGTTTTTAATTAACATGTAGTTGGTAAAAGTCATGATAAAAAAACATCCCACAATAAAAATTAGTTGTGATTATTGGCTATAATAAAAAACTCATCAAATTAATTAATTTTAGGGTTGATATATAATATGTAATCAACTATTCATTTACTAAACAATTCTGGGTATCGGCACCGTTTGTGTTTCATAAAAAATTTAATTTTTTTTTACTAAAAATTAATTTTTTTTATATTTTAAATCATTTTGATGCGCTGATCTTAAAAATAATTTTTAAAAAATAAAAAAACATCATTTTGATATATTTCAGCATAAAAAACACTTTGAAGAGCAATTACAACCACAATTAATTAACGTAATAAATTAACATGAAAACTGAATAAAAAAACCTACAATGTTTACATAATTTCTCTTCCTCTTTCTTTTTCATTCTTGCGAATCATCGTTTCAATCGATAATCACAATGAATTAAATGCAGGTAGGATATCAATTCAAGAATTAACAATACCCAACTCAATAAATGACATGCTGCGTTATCTTAATTTCCACTAATTAAAAAAGAAAGCTGCAGGTAGGCTCACATAAATTGCCGTGGAGACCATCCCGACCCACTCTGTCGTCGTCTTTACACTGTTTTAGGTTGTGTGGACAACTCCATTAAAGTAAATGCATTTCTTCGTGGGATCTTACGTTAGCCATGGGATCATGTCTGCACAATATATCGGGCTTTTGATTTTCCTTTTTATCAAACATGGAAAGTTAAGTTGTCGTTAATATATATTGCTTTAAATTTTGCTCGTACTTCTTTCACATTTATGTTAAAATCAAATGCTAAAGTATTTATTAAGAGATTATTACATGAACATATCTCATTATTTAAGGTTATGGATCAAGCCGATCGATAAATTCTCATTAATATGAATATGCTCTGAGTGCTATTAACTGAATTAACTATTTGTATGGATCTAATTAATAATGTTCAACTAATAATTTCTCATGTTTATGAGGATAGATATATATGATAATGTAAGAACTAAGTCTTAAGATGATTATTCCCATCCCAATTGATACATTTATTTTTATTTTATTTTTTTTACAATTTCTCTTAGGGTTCAAATCCTAAAACAGAAACAAAAATTACTTGGAGCCTGGTTGAATCTCCAACAAATCAAGCAATTGTTAGTATGCATAATACACCTATTTCTGGAGATTCTTTACTTAGCGAAGGGTGAAATATCAGACTCAACTAGCTGTAATTAACCTCTCATTCTTCGTTAAGAAGCATACTTGAATTGCACGTACCTTGGGTCATTTTTTCCTTTCTGTCAACGAAAAAACCCCTTCAAGTGGGGTGCAAAAAGAAAAATGCTGTACGTATCACGTTTATCTTGTCTTCCCGTATATATACTGTTACTCTTAATACTTGTTTGGAAAAAAAAAAGAAGAAGAAGTTTGAATTGGAATATCAACACGGTGCATTAAGAAAAACTCTTATTTGGCCTGAAGGATTTTCCATGTGAGTTGTGTTAGATTCGTGTATTCATGCATGTAATTCTGTGTAAGTTCTTTGTAATTGATCATTGCCTTGCTAGAATCTACACTGCTTTGAATTATCAGCACAATGATTTTCAGGCTTCTCATATGGCCTTCACAGCTGATCCATGTGTTGTCAGATAGATTTCTTGTTGATCTTTCTACTCTCATATAATTTTTTATGATCCATGTGTCAACCCCATTTTATTTTTCACAAAAAAAAATAAAATATGTGGATGGTACGTAGCATGCAGTAAGACTCAAATTATAATATATCTAACATCCCTCATAGTAGGTATAGCTGTTAAATTAGGTTGGATTTGATTAGTTATTTTTTTAAAAAAATCAGGATTTAAAACTAGATTTTAAACGAATTTTAAGTTGAATTAAAAAATATTAACATGATAAAATTCAATTTATCCAATTAACTAGTTGACTCAATTAAATCCGATATAAATTAAAACGGGTAAATATTAAAGATTTTTTTTAAAAAAAGTTGTTATAATATAGATTGTCTTGATAATTAGCAACTAAAAAAAACTTCTTGGGATAAGTTTTCGAGTTGATTATAATGAGTGCAAAACTGAATGAAGAAGTAACAAGTTGGAAATGGCCCATTTGTTGATGATATAGTTTATTTTAGGGTTTATTTTAACTTACCCTTTGAAGTTTATGGATCATTCTCTGTTGATTGAAGTGGTGGAAAGGGTTTCATGACTTCTTTTTTTGTCTCAATTAAGCCCTAAAGGATCATTATGGATCATTCTCTTTTTTCTCATAAAAATTAAAGGGATGTTTTGAATCATTGAACAATATTTTGGAGGAAAAATAAGAGAACCTATAAATAATCTAAAAATTAGCCCTTCACCGTCGTAATAAGATCTATATTGGTCACTTTCAAGGGTTATTTTTTACTTCTTTAGCCGATAGTAGATAGTTAAAGGGTCTGAAATACAATAAAAATTATTTTTAAAATATTTTTCACTTAAAAACAACAAAACGTAAATCATTATTCTCCACCGTATTATTTTTTTAAAAAAATTTGGTTCCTCCTATGCATATAACAGTTGAGGAAAGTGCAAGGAACGGATGTCTCGTTCACATCCCAATCTTTGAAATTAGACTTTGCTATGATGAGCTTGTAAAACTCCTTCGGCTATATATGACTGCCCATTGCTCAAATAAAGGTTGCAACCATTTGACCTCACTTGTGCTCGCTAGCTAGCTATCATGGGTCATCAATTTGAGCTCCGACAAGTTTTGATCGCCTAACAAGTTCAAAGCTTTCATTATCAAATTGGAAATGAGGTGTACATGAGATTTACAAAGTAACATGCACATTTGGATAAAATCAATCCAACTTTTAGAAAGGTTTGATTCACTCCATATATATATATAGCGGCTACTGCATTTAAATACATTACTTTTTACTAAAACTCGATCTACCAATCATTGAGACAAAAAGTATATGAATAAATTGAAGGCACACCTCTTGAATTTGTGCCCTCCAAATATTAATTATACAGACTCGTAAATATTTTATTTTCTATTTAAATTGACTTAGATATTAGAGTGTCCCCAATCCTTCCAAAATAATAATAATATATAGTAAAAGAGTGGTGTTATTATGCCAATTTATCTAAAAAGTTTGTAAGTGATTGTCGTGTTTTTTTTTCTCGAGCTGAGTATCAATTCAAATGGTTTAGTTTTTACCAAAGACTTCAAGTGAATCAATTTTTTTTTAAAAAAATTTAAACATAATTAAATCAAATAAAAAAACTAAACTGATATATTTGATTTGCTTTAGTTTTACATGTGGTAAAATCAAATAAATCTAATTTTAATTAATAGTTCTTTAGATAGTCTATTGATTTTTTATATAATCAATTGAATTTGGTTTGATTTATTTTTCTCGATTTCAAAAATATAAACAAAATTAAATTGTTTTTTTTTTAATTTTCTAACCAAGAGTATCCAATAAATTTTGAAAAACATTAGGTTTGGTTAATTTCATATGTATTTTTTACTAATATTCTGAATAATTAAATTAATTTGTTAACCCTTATTTTTCACTTTTTTAGTATGCACGCATGCATATTTGTTTTTGGACAAGAAAATACACATGAATGTTAGAAGAAATTCCCCCTTCCTTGTACGTTTATTTCTCCAAAATCGATTATGAATAAAACCCACTTAAATTATTCATAAATATGCTAATATTATCCACTGATTTTAATTAAAATGAGTGATTTCATTTTTCTTACTTCAAAAAAATAATAAGATGAGTAATCAAATACGAATCAACTCCTAATTAATTCCTGCCCACAACTCAAAATCATCCAACTTAACTCTCAATAACCCAACCCGTAAAAGTACTCCCAACTCCCATTTATTATAATTCTTTTGAAACATAATTAAATGCAAAATTGAAAAAAATGAAGAAGGGCTGAATTAATCCATGAAGTCCCAACCACATATCTATTTATTTCAATCTATTCAAGTACATAATGATTTAACTTAATTTTTCTTTTTACTTTAGGATTTCAAACCAAAATTTATGCATATTAAGACGACTAATTAATGGATTACTTTTATGATTTAGTGAATTGGATATATAATCAATTCACTTTAAGATTTTTTTTTAAAAAAAAAAAACTAGTACGAGGCAATTGCTTCCTCGTAACCTTAATTACTTCATAGATAAAATATGAATCTAAATCATGCACCTAATTAATGATCACACGACATGTGCTCCACTAACTCCCAAAAATCTTTTTTTCTCTTCATATTTTAGGTTGTACCAAACGTTTTATCTTCTTATTATTCCTTTTTTTTGGTGCATACCAAACATTTTCTTAGTCGGTTCCTGAAATCGATTTTCCTTTATCACACAGCGACACGGCATGTTCTCACCTAATTCAAGACGTCGATCGATCGTTAGGAGCATCAAAAAAAAAAAACCCATTCTGGTCGACAACGAAGTGTATGAACACATGCATGTTCGTGAGAACCGAACCTTCCGAAATCTAAAAAAATGATTCCAATTATTATTTTGTCTTTTCAATAGATAAGATGGTCTAACAAAGTTAATGCCTTCGGCGGAAAATTAAGCAAAACCCTAAATATATATTGCATGTCCAGCCGTAGACTATAGTTTTTATATAAGTTTTAGTCCAAAGTCTCCGGCTCCTTCTTGGCTTTGCATAGCCTATATATATATATATTCAACTCTGATCGGTATATACTAAAGATAATACATTATATGTGGCAGTAGAGGAGGGAGTCTCACATCATTAACTTTGCCCTCTTTTCCAGAAGTTGACAATTTTTTCTCTGGATAAGAAATAATTAAGCTCGTGCTTCACAAATGGTCGGTCACCTGTCGGTTATGAGTTATTTTGAAATTTGTAGCTACACTTGCATGGTTGCTATCAATTTAATCTAGAAAAGTGGAAAAACTTTCCATACCTACATGTATTTGAATATAAATTTGTTTATTTATCTTGAAAAAATATTAAAATAATATTTTTTTTATTTTTTAATAATTTTATATAATTTTTAAATCAAAAAAATATTCTTAAGAAATACACCATAACATGTACTAAACCTTCAACTTAGATATTCGAGCATTGATCTTTCTACTTGTTCATGGCTTAAGGAGTAGCCTTTGATGAATAATGCTAAGCTAGGATCTCCCCAAAACATTTTGAAATCGTTTATGTTTTGGTCAATGAACTTACATGATGCCCTAATATAATTCATTTTTTTCTTAAAAAAATATATATCATCTCATACATTAAATTATAGGTATATTTTATTAATGAATCTCATTAAACCAATAATTGATATTTCTTTTTATAAATGAATTTTATGAAACTATTATGTAAGATTAACAAAACTTTTTAATTTATATAATTCGGATGTAGGGCCAGTCGAATAGAACCCTCTTAAAATCAATGAATAATGAAATTCTACGGTAGAAATAACAAATTAAGCTATCATTATATTCTCAATATTTGAAAAATAAAGTCTTATATTACTGTAGATGAATGATTTCATAAACAATATGTACTATTTTCATTCGTTAATTATATGCTTTCTCAACAATGCACCAGCTGTTGAGCATCCACTGCTGCTAATTAAGAGAGTGGAAACCGGTGATGATTCAACGAGCTGGCATGTGAAAACATGTGAACATGTTTCTGAATCATAAACTTGCTGATGTTGATTCCAATCTGTGGTATGAAACCCACGAACCTCTTATCTTGTTCATGTGGTTTCTGACATCAAAATAATTTCATGTTGAAAAAAGAAGAGGAAGATTTTCACACACAGAGATATATAAAAGAATAGGGTTTGCTGGGTCAGATGTGGTGGTTTTTTTTTAATGAATTACAGTCATGTCATATATGTCATCTATGACACCAACACTTGAAGATCTGATTTCATTTCAATGTCTAGCCTTAGCTTGTGCACAGTGCATGCTGATCACCAAGCGAGGTAATTACATGGCCAAAACCATTGGCAACTTAACCATCAAAGCTTTGATTCCGAGCTGGATACCATGATAAGATGATGCTCAGATACGATGATGGATAGTATCTCTGCCTAGCTAGTTGAGCTCTACCATGAAAGACCCAACTGTCTTTAGGAATAGAAAGAAACTAGCCTTAGGCTTCCACGTTTCGCTGTGAGGAAAATAATAATAAGAAATCAAAAGAAAAAAGATTAAACTAAATCATTATTGTTATCATTTAAAAATTAAAATCATAAATTTAATTTGAAAGATAAAATTGAAAGTGTAAAATATTTATCAAAAGGGCAAAGGGGCAAAAATATAAAATTAAAAATAAAAGGATTGAATCGAAAATTATTATATATACAAATTAAAAACCAATAATTAAATTGAAAATACATAAAACTTTAACAAAATAAAAAATGACAAAGATATAAAAAAAAACTAAAATGACTGAATCTGAAATCCAATAATACTAAGGACCATAATATATTTATCAGGTTAGGAGAAACAAATGAAAGGGAAGGAAAGGGTCATTGATGATAAACTAGGAATATTTGGATTGCACGCACTACCAAGGATGAAAGAGGAGATAACAGGGAATAAGACTATATGGCGGAATCCTATTTTTGACTATTAAAAGATGCCGCACGCGCCATCCAAAAGACACGGTGTTTCCCACTATGCATGCAACAACATCTTTTTCTAATTGAAAATATTGTTGTAATGATAAATTACGACACTATCCCCATGCAAACCAACAATTGACAAAAAAATTCCAAACTAAAAGACTCTACTATCCCTGACCCTAATGCATTAAATTTCTTGGATATAAGGGTGTATTTATAATTCAATTGTATATAGAAACCAAAAATACATATATATCCCTACCTAAAATAATTGATTTTTTTTATTTTTCTTGGAGGTATTTTTGTTATTTTACTTTTCATAAGAATATTATATAGATAAAAATATTCTTACACAAATTAATACCGACGAATAGCTCGTTTGAAAATATCAAAATACCCCTTAATTAAAAATTACACAATATGTTTTGCCAAGATCATGGACTTAACTCAATTATTATAGTGAATATTGAAGTAAGTTTATGACAACAATGATTCTCCAATGCATTTTAGTATATTTATTATAACTTTTATTTTGCCCCTTGTGTTTGTAATGAAATGTCAGAGGAATCCTCCCATGTAAGGCAGTTTCCCAACTCTTAGAGTACAAGGGTTAAATCATGGATGTTCGGAAGTGTAATTTCAATTATTTTTTAAAATACTTTTTATTTTAAAAAATATTAAAAAAAATATTTTTTTTATTTTTTAAAAATTATTTTTAATATCAGTGTATCAATATAATCTGAAAATATTAAAAATATATTAATTTAAAATAAAATAAAATAAAAATTTTAAATATATTTTTAAAATATAAAAATAAACGGTCGACATCAAAAATAAAGATAAAGTTGTCATAATTTTGGCTTTTTTTTTTTATTTAATGGTAGACTGCTTTAAGGCTAGTGATGACCATGGTGCTGTCGACATCAAATGCATGTGTTTGAGACTGCCCTTGAGCACGCTCCAATGACAGCTTGCACCAATTTCAGTATAAGGAAGGAATAGATTTGCATTATTATTATTATTAAAAAAACTATTCATCCTCACCCGTGAATTACAATGTTTTTTATTTTCTATAAATTTAGTGTGATTTACAAATTTATTAGGGTAACCTAAGTGTTTATAGGTTTAGTGGAGTTTTTTTTTATATACTAAACTTAACTTTTTTATAGTCTATTTCTTTTATTTAGTAAAAAAAAATCTAGTTAAGAGAAAAATCATGTTATTAAACTTTATAAGATAAAAAAAAAAATAAAGGGTATGTAGAAACCATTATTCACCAACACTCATTGCTTGGTGGATTATAATGTTTTGCTCCGAAAGTGTTATTTTTTATTATTATTCTTGAAGCATTTTTTGATCTAGTTATCAAACTTTTTTTTTTTAATTTTGTCTTGATATATTTGGTTGATTAAGAATTGATGATTTGTATTGATTTATTTTCCATAGAACTCTTATGATTAAAAAAAAAAATCCTCACATTAAGTGAATGCTTGAATTTACAAAATAGAATTTAGTTTTATTGTTTAAAAAAAAACAATAAATGCAGGGATCAAATTTGATACTGGAGAAAAAAAATGTAGGTTTTTTTCTTTTTTCCTGTACTTTTTTTTTATTGAATTTGTGTTATAATTTTTTTTATTTTATCTTTTAATATTGGGGTGGTTTAGAATTTGACCTTGTAATTTATTTCCTTTTACTTTGCCTTCTATAAGGTTAGTGTGATTTACAGTTTTGTCAAAGTAATCTTGGTTGCATCGGTTTAGTTGCCCCGGTTTACAAGTTTGGCGGGTGTCTTATTTTTTAATTGAACTTAAATTTTTTATCGTTTATTTTTCCCCATATAGTTAAAAAATAATTTCAAAAATAAATCATGTTAATAAATTTTATAAATCCATGGACATGTTCACAGGTTTAGATGATTGATGTGGTTCATTGGTCTTTTATATATATATATATATATATATATATATATATCATTTTTTACTTCATCCTTAAATATTGGGTTATATATGAAACCAATTATAAAATTAAGTTTCCAATTAACCCAATATTTAAGGATGAAGTAAAATTAACCCACGGGTTTAGATGGTTGATATGGTTGATGCGGTGCAAACCGTGTTCTATGAAAATTTAAATTTTTTTTAATTAAAAATTAAATTTTTTTATATGTTTTGGATCGTTTTAATACACTAATCTTAAAAATAATTTTTTAAAATAAAAAAATATTATTTTAATATATTTTAACATAAAAAATATTTTAAAATATAACCACAATCACACCCCAAATAAACAAACATAATAATACTATCAAAAAAAATTATTCACGCTGTTAACATTTGTTTTTAAATTAAAAAAATATGACCTATCAGCAAGCCCGTACCGATATACTGTTGTCGGCTAATTTTCAAGACCATTCGATCCACAAAGGCTCTGACCTACGAGCCGAAAGGTCGTTGTTCAAATTTGAAAGACTAGACAGATGACCACTGAACATGCTTGGCATGGAGTGCAAGCCCCACAAGTCTTAACAACTGGGGATCACACACAAGAAGGCAGCTCTGAAGGTCAAGAGAATGCCTTAATTAGATGAATGGGCAGAAAACATGAGAAGACAAGAGAAGATTGTGGGGTTGGGTTGCTTTTCTGTACACATCATGAAGCCTACGACAGCCAAGAGCGTGCTTGTCGTCCTTTCAGTGGGTCTCTACAAAGAAATTTTGGAACCAAGAGTCGACATGCCCTTCCTTCACTTTCATATTCATTGATGGCGAAGGATATGATCAAAATTGGGATGCAGTTTTTTACGACTCCTTCGTTCTTTCAGACCTTCACATACTTGAAAGGTTGGATTTTCTTCTTTGTTTTCTCCCATGGATGGATGGTCCCAATTGGCATTTTGTTTTCAATAAATTGTGAGGGAGGAGGGTTCTTAAGAGAGTTGTTGCCAGCACAAAAAGGCTTGTTTTCATTGCTTTATAGGAACTTTGCGGCTTTTCTGCTAAATCTATCTACCTTTAACTTGTTCTTATGGGTGTGAGCCGTGACTTCTGCTTGCTACATATGATTGTGAGTTCAGATTTCTCTTTGTTCTCTCTGTTGGACCATCGAAGGAAAAATTCAAAGTGATGATAATGCAACATCCAAAAGTCTGGCCACGATCCCCTGCGCTAATCTGACCCTTAATTTGTACTGAGAAATATAACGAGCTTATGATTAAATTGAAATTAAATTCAGAAATGAGAAGCTTTGGCAAAAGTATAACCCTGGAAAACTCAGGAGAATTTAAGTCAATCTCATAGATGAATTAGGATTCATACAAGTTTAGAGCTGATTCTACTTGCAGGATGTCCAACGCCCTTAGAGTAAAATGCACGCTACAAAAAGAACTGACGAACCTATATAATATCTATACAAAACCCCAGGATTTCAAAGAAAGCACAATATTTGCAAGGAAAATCTGAGGAAGAAGACTGAAAATAATTGGTTATTATGCTCCAGGAAATTTTAATGGGAACACAGTGCTGGTTAATGAAATGAGAAATGCTGAATGACTTTAAAAGGGAGCAGGAAATTTCAATGGAAACACAAGATTGATTATTGAAAGAGAAATGCAGAAGGACCGAACAATTTCTCATTCCTTGGAATAAGAATATTATGGACTTGAAGTGAAGAACATTAAAAAGAAGAAAAGAACACAACATGACTTCGAACAGAGAATGCGAGAATTTGTTCCTGGCTCATTCTCTTTAAAATTATAGCTGTACAGCATTTGGATAAATCAGAGCCTTGTAATATTGTTCTTGGGTTCTTACCTTTTTATTTAAAACAAATTGTGAAATAGTTGGACCATAAGGCAAGTTCGAGCACCGATTCCCTCTCCTTTTTTTCCCACAGAATAACTAAAGGAGGATGAACTTTAAAACGGCAAGGCAAAGTGTTCCATAGTGGGCTTCTCTTTAGCCATTGATCACTCCTTTCTTGCCCCTGGATTCCATCAACTTCAATCCTTTCAGTGATCAGTTGGTTACTTAAGACTTGAACCATTGATTATTATGGAATATTCAAGCATGCAATTTCTTCATTTTTGTCTGGTGTTTAACCATGATTCAATTATACTAGCCCACAATACCATTGCCATTAACCTGCAGCTACTGTCTCCGTCCTCATGAGAATTTGGGTCTTCCTAACAAAAAAAAAAAATGAAGGAAGCACATGCAAGATTAGTATTATTAGATTATGAATTTAATAAAAATATACTTATGCTGATTTCTTAAACATAGTGTCTTCTAGCTAGGGGTGTATATGTCGATGGATGGCCTATGTTCAAATTATGGAAGAAGCTGAAAATACTCAAGATGCCATCAAAGCAGCTCGATAGAAGTTTCTATGGTGGTGAAGGTTAAACAGACAAGTGAGGCTTTGGAAAAACTACAACCTTCTATGTTTTGAATGATCAGAAAGTAGATGAGGAAAGAGGCTGCTATCTCTTCTTTCTGCATATATGACTGCTGAAGAATTCTTTTTTTCGGCCAAAGTCTAGGGCGGCATGCATGGGTACAAGAAGGAGATCGGAACACAGGCAAGAATACCATGGACTTGAAGCGAAGAGCCCTAAACGAAGAAAAGAACATAACATGAGTTTGAACAGAAGGCGAGAATTTGTTCCTGGCCCATTCTCTTTAAAATTTCTAGCTGTACAGCATTTGGAGTTTCACAAGGTAAAAGATTCTTAGTAAAGCAAATCACAAGGCAAGTTCAAGCATTGATTCCCTCCATAGACAAGAATCTTGCTCCATTCTCTTTATTATATGCTTTCCCTGTTGCGAGCATTCGAACGTGGTGCTGCACAACATCTGATACAGTTCATGCGCGCGTCGTATTATACAAGAAACAAGGAAGTCACCCCCTTCCCACATGAGAAAAGATCTAAAAACATTTCCCCTTCAATAAAGAGCTGAAAGGGTATGGTAGAAATTATTGAAGAAACTAGTAATGCCAAACAATCCAAACTGACAGAAGAAAAGCAGAAGGTAACCTCGGAAAATAAAAAAATAAAACGGAAAGGCGGGAATGAAGATCAGCGGGAAAGTTAGTTATAGTTGGGCTGGGCCAAGAAGTTCAAAGTAAAGCGTGAGGTCCGGTAAGGAAGGCGAGGCCTGCCCTAGCACCAAATTGATTAGGAATTTAATTTTGTTTTATTTTAGGGCAACCTTAACATTAGGCCCTCAACTATGATTTTAAGTATAATATGGTACTCAAACTAAACTTTATTTCACATGGATCTCCAAATTATCACGAAACTTTCAATTACATCTCACAGATAAAGCTGAAATCTTCTCATTTCTTCTTTAGGGAGAACATAAGAAACTAAAGATATTCAAATATTGAGAAAATCTATAGAATTATATAATATTCGTAATATAAGATTTATGAAATTAAAGGTTTTGGAGAGATAATATTTTATCAAATTGAGTTATATAATTATATATTAACTAATTTTTTAGGCAATAATGCTAAAAAAACCACCAATAATCTTCTTCTCAACAATAATCTTGTTTCTTATATAATATCAAATCATGTACATTGTCCAATTTACCCCTCAATCATTAATACCTGTAACTACTCATTAAAGGGTATTGTTGTCATTTCAACTCTTATAGGGGGTATTGCAGTTACCCTCAAGCATAAAGAATTATTGGTGCACAATTTTTTGGCTTCCTGCTAGCGATACTAAGATTTTGGAGCATTTGTTAGATTTAATTTTAATTTATTTAAATTTTGGATGGATAAAAAATTCAACACATTTTTTGATAGGCCCATGGTACTGCTTGGTGTGTTTTTTTATACGGTCCAATTATGATTTTTTTTTAATTATATTTTTTAAAAATATTTATATGCATACATGCGATGCCAAAAAATCAAATTTCTGTAATCTACCACAATTTATAGGCTCGCTCTTCCACTGCTTTTCCTCTGCATCTTGCAGCACAGCTTGGATAGTTCTTAACATGTTGTTAAGATTTTCAACCTCAGTCTTTAAGCCCCCAGCAAGTCCAAGCTCTTGAAGAATCGGGGAATTCAAATTCCCCATGATTTTACTCGCTAGAGCAGAAAGAATTGCATCTCCCATAGCTTGTTTTAGAATGGAAAAGAATTTGATGTTGACAAGAAGAAGTAGAAAAGCTCCAAGGATAACTAAAACCAGGGGATGCGAGCAAGTTCAAGCATCATCTCTCTCTCTCTACACTGTCATCAGAATCTCCTTTTCGTGGTGACTTTTACCTCTATCAGAATTGCTTTATCTCCACTTTCCTCCATAGACAAGAATCGTGACCCATTCTCCTTCTTACACGCTTTCCCTATTGCGAGCATTTGATCGTGGTGCTGCAAAACATCCAATATAGTTCATGCGTCATATTATACAAGAAACAAGGAAGTCATCAATGGGAAAGATCTAAATATATTTCCCTTCAATAAAGAGCTGAAAGGGTGTGATAGAAATTGCCTCAACCTCAATGCTCAGTACAGTAAGTTTTCTTTTGGAAGATAGCGCATAACCTAATGTACTGGGTTTAGTTTCGAACTATCAATAAAATGGGTTTTATGCAGAATTTTCATAAATACAGACTTCTTTTTTACAGGGACTTCCATTAACAACATCAACATAAATGAAATTTTAAACATAGTTTAAGGAACAGAATCTGACCTGGGAAAATTGAATAGAATGCGATCCATAATTTCACAAACGAATCCAGTAACTTAGCTGAGCCTTGAAAAAATTATTAAAGAAACTAGTGTTAAAAGGAGAAATTTCTACAAATAGATAAACTACATTACCAACCAAGTAATTCCATCAACAAGATCCTGATTACTTGTTGGTTATCTTTCACATTTAACGAATCTCAAATACTCATTTAGGGTAACACTAAAGCAGGCAACAACAAAAAAGCCCCAGAAGGTAACCTCGGAAAGTTAAAAAAATGGAAAGGCGGGAACTGAACATCGGCGGGAAAGTTAGTTATAGGTGGGTTGGGCCAACAAGTTCAAAGTAAAGCGTGAGGTCTTGTGGGGAAGGAGAGGCCAACCCTATTTTCAAAGCGTGAGGTCCCGTCTTATATTTTAAAAAAATATTAAATTGAAATTATTATTATTATTATTATTTTAACAAACCATTTATCTAGCTAGAATCACAGATAAAGCTAGAATCTTCTCGTTTCATTTTCTAAGGGAGGACATAAAAATCTAACAATTTGAATATTCATTTGAGAAGATTTATAGATCGAGTACCTGATTTGAGATTGGTGGATAGTTATGGGGCTAATTTGAGGTTTTCTTTATTTTATTTTTAGATGGGTGGAAAATTTGATCTCAGATTATTCCATGTAGAATCTTTAGATGTATCTGGAATCTTTTTCTCAAAGCTGGATCCTTGTGGGCTGCCTGGATTCTACCTCATAGACTGAAGGGTAATAGTCTTTGGAGCCTGAAATGTATTAGTAATTGTGTATGGTATTGGAAAAGGCTCCCAAAGTTGAGAGAGAGAGAGAGAGAGAGAGAGAGAATCTGGGATCAAATCCACTATATTCACTTAAGGTGAGATCATCGCTAGCACTTTGCTGGTGTTCTTGTAAAGACTTACAGATCTAGACTGCTCTACAAATCTGGCATTCCTTCCACTGCAAAATTGGAAACTGTTACAAGGAATGGAGAGTGGGTTAGTCCTGGAGCTAGATCAGATGATTTGGTGGCTATTCAAGGTGCTATTTGCAGTACAATTCAGCTAGGGAGGACAGTGCAGCATGGCTTGATAGTTCTAATGGAATCTATTCAACTAAAAGTGCTTGGAAGTTATCGAGGAGCAAATAAGTGGAGAGTAGACTGGTATGAACTGATCTGGGCTCCTTCACAGATTCTCAGGCACAGTTTTTGTGATTCTCAGGCACAGTTTTGATTTCATAGCTTGCTGTATTAAATCGATTGTGCCTTTTAGTGGATGAAATTGAAAAAAAAATTGAATAAAAAACATAAAAGATGGAATTAAAAAAGAAAGAAAAAAAGCAGCCTTGGCCAAATGACGCCCATTTATACATTTATTAGTAAGTTTTCATTGATTAATTAATGAATTGAAATTTGTCAGCTCTAAAAAGAGAAGATTTAACTAATTGATAGTAATCTCAAATGAGTTTCAGACAACTAAGTAAATTGCAATTGAGACACCAAGAAATTATTTTTAATTTGGTCCTCAAAAAGTTGTTAATCAAAAAATTAAGAAATGAAACTACATCTAATTAATCAACTATATTAATCATATGTTATTAAGTCTTAATGAAAGAAAAAAAAAACAAGAAATGAAACTAAAGATTTGGCATGTTGTGTTCACTGCAAAATGGAGAACAGTTAAAAGGCATAACTTGAGGGGTAAATGGCCTATAAAAATCAAGAGAAGAGAAGCACAACCTAACCATTCACAATTCATGCTGTTATGGAAGTGCATTGATCTAGGAGAAATCTAAAGCTTTATAAATCAATAAGTAGTTTATTTTAGACCAAGATAAAATCTTGTTCTACATTACATCAAAGCAAAATCTTTTCAACCCATTTCCAGGCACTGGAAATCTGGGCATCCATGAAAGTGATTGAAACCAAGCATTACATTATTCAACAGAAAATGCAGAATCATAAGCAATAACATCGCTTGCTACCTCAAATGCAAAGGGAAACAAATTGAAAGACATCCATCCTACTGACTCAAATCCTTCCGTGATTCCTTGAAAAGACTACTACGAACAACAGTATTTCGTATGAGAGATTGGTTAAGGTTCTCATGGCTTCCACAGGATGGTGGTTTCTGCAATCATGGAAGTCACGACATATGGATCCATGTTTGAAGCAGGCCTTCGGTCCTCAAAATACCCCTTTCCTTCTTTCTCCGTGTCGCGGCCAACACGAATGGAAGCCCCACGATTAGCAACACCCTGTCAATCGAACAAGATGTAAAGAAACTATTGTAAGACATCTTGTAATAAGAGAACTCAAGCAGCAAGGAAATTGTTTCCTTTCCCTCTTACCCATTTGAAAGTGTTAATGTCAGCTGTTTCGTGCCTTCCGGTGAGTCTCCGCTCATTCCCTTCTCCATAGGCTGCAATGTGTTCTTTATGCCTCAGACCAAGCTTTTCAATTGCTTTCTTGATGACTTCATAGCCTCCTTCATTTCTCATGGACTTAGTACTGCAAATGTGAAGAATTTTCAAGTATGAGACAAGAAAAAAATATTAAGAGTGCGGAATAAAGAAGCAAATAAATTAAGCTTCAATCAATGATGCAACTTATACCTGTAATTTGTGTGCGCCCCTGCTCCATTCCAATCTCCCTGGCAAAATATAAGTCCAAATTCTTGAGAGCTTAAACCATAAAAGTACTGAAAACATGCACACTTGCAGCATCCAAATTGAACAGTAAAAAGGGTACAATGCAATGAGAATTGACCTGAATTGGCTTAGGATCAAATGAAAGCACAACTCCTGCAACCTCGGTGATCCTCTGTTAACATAAATACAGACATTTGAGAAAACAATAGATATTGGAATGGTTGTACCATCTTCTATAATCAAGTACATTAAAACTACCTCCAAAATGTACCGAGCTGCCCATAATTCATCTCCGGAAGAGATACCGACTGAAGGTCCAACTTGAAATTCCCACTACATGAAAATGAAAACGGTTTAATGTTGGGAAACAAAACAAGATCAGAATGGTTCTAAACTAAAACTGTAAGATCAAACTGGGAGAAGAGAAATGCTAGTTCTTTTATTTTACCTGGCCTGGCATCACTTCTCCGTTGATACCACTAATGTTGATGCCTGCATACAGGCAGGCCTTGTAATGTGCATCAACAATGTCGCGGCCAAATGCTTTGTCAACACCAGCACCACAGTAGTATGGTCCCTGGGGGCCAGGGTAACCACCGATAGGCCAGCCAAGTGGCCATTTAACATCTTTCTGCAACAACGTGTATTCTTGCTCAAGGCCATACCTGGGTTTTTTTTTATATCAGATTTCTCGTTAATCAAAATTGCAAAATCACCTTGAAAATAGAGTGAAGCTGGGGAAAAACAAATACCAGGGAACCTCAGCAACAACATCAGGATGGCTGAATATCTTGGCAGCCTTGCATCTCTTGTTTGTTGGAATAGGCTCGCCAGCAGGAGTGTAAGTATCGCATATGACCTATCCAATCAACATCAATGTTAAAGAGAATGACTTGGCTACATCAGGTGGCAAGATACAGGGGGGAAATTGAACTCACAAGGATATTATTGCCCCTCCTGAATGGATCCTTGAAAATAGCTTGTGGACTGTTTCATTGCACAAAGGAGAGTGAGTTCAGAAATATTTGAAAATTTTAAAAAAAAAATAACATTGCAAAGAACATGGTGGTCCAACAATATTAGAACCACGCAAGTAAGAAAAGAAAACGGAAGCTTACTATAGAATCACTTCACTGTCTTCTCCAGGAGCCTGGCCTGTGCTGGAACCATCATAGTTCCACTTGGGAAGCTTTGAAGGATCACTAACCGGACCCGGAAGAGTCTTTACATAAAATTTAAGAAGAAAAAAGACATTTTTTTACATTAGAATTACTAAATAGAAAGCTTAGACAAGAACAACGACGACGACAAAACCTTGAAAGCATAAAATTATATACCCTTCCTTTGCTCCTTATATCCATTCCAGACCCTCCAACCCTGTTCAGAATTAAACAAAAGCATATATTACTTGCTTGCTTGGTTATAAAACAAGGCAAACCAAACCATATCCATTAGCAAAAAGCAACAAGAACAGAGCTGTGCCATGTTTAACTACAATAAAAACAAGAACAGAGCTATGCCATGTTTAACTGCAATAAAAACTTGACACGATCCCAGCCTCCAAGGAAAAATCAAGAACACAGGATCATTTCAGGAACTACATTAGTCCCTTTTGTTTTTAATCGACAAATCAAAGATAAATTTACTGACTAGAAACAAACAGAGTTCAATTAAATATCAAGCTTGGCTTTTCATTGTTAATGACCAGAAAAAACTGAAACTATTTAAAGCAATTTGCCTCGAACTATGAAAGTTCCTCCATAAGAAAATATTTGCTTAAGCTAACCGTAAGATTGAAGATCTTATTGTGTCGGCCATCCATCACGACATGAAAAACTGGAGCAGGGCATAGTCTTGTGCTCTGTTTTTTTGAAAATGATCTAGTGAGCTACGTGTGGATGACACACAAGTGTTGGTTCATGTCAGATAGCTGAATTAGTGACCTTACTTGTAAGGTAATAGTTCAATATTACAATAAAAAAACACAAGAATAAAGCAAAACCATCCAAGACTATAAAACTATGGGCAGCATAGATTAAACAAAACAAAAGCAAACCATATCCATATCCATTAGCAAAAGCATAGATTACTTGCTTGCTTGGTTATAAAACAAGGCAAACCAAACCATATCCATTAGCAAAAAGCAACAAGAACAGAGCTATGCCATGTTTAACTACAATAAAAACTTGACACGACCCCAGCCTCCAAGGAAAAATCAAGAACACAGGATCATTTCAGGAACTACATTAGTCCCTTTTGTTTTTAATCGACAAATCAAAGATAAATTTACTGACTAGAAACAAAAAGAGTTCAATTAAATATCAAGCTTGGCTTTTCATTGTTAATGACCAGAAAAAACTGAAACTATTTAAAGCAATTTGCCTCGAACTATGAAAGTTCCTCCATAAGAAAATATTTGCTTAAGCTAACCGTAAGATTGAAGATCTTATTGTGTCGGCCATCCATCACGACATGAAAAACTGGAGCAGGGCATAGTCTTGTGCTCTGTTTTTTTGAAAATGATCTAGTGAGCTACGTGTGGATGACACACAAGTGTTGGTTCATGTCAGATAGCTGAATTAGTGACCTTACTTGTAAGGTAATAGTTCAATATTACAATAAAAAAACACAAGAATAAAGCAAAACCATCCAAGACTATAAAACTATGGGCAGCATAGATTAAACAAAACAAAAGCAAACCATATCCATATCCATTAGCAAAAGCATAGATTACTTGCTTGCTTGGTTATAAAACAAGGCAAACCAAACCATATCCATTAGCAAAAAGCAACAAGAACAGAGCTATGCCATGTTTAACTACAATAAAAACTTGACACGACCCCAGCCTCCAAGGAAAAATCAAGAACACAGGATCATTTCAGGAACTACATTAGTCCCTTTTGTTTTTAATCGACAAATCAAAGATAAATTTACTGACTAGAAACAAAAAGAGTTCAATTAAATATCAAGCTTGGCTTTTCATTGTTAATGACCAGAAAAAACTGAAACTATTTAAAGCAATTTGCCTCGAACTATGAAAGTTCCTCCATAAGAAAATATTTGCTTAAGCTAACCGTAAGATTGAAGATCTTATTGTGTCGGCCATCCATCACGACATGAAAAACTGGAGCAGGGCATAGTCTTGTGCTCTGTTTTTTTGAAAATGATCTAGTGAGCTACGTGTGGATGACACACAAGTGTTGGTTCATGTCAGATAGCTGAATTAGTGACCTTACTTGTAAGGGTAATAGTTCAATATTACTATAAAAAAACACAAGAATAAAGCAAAACCATCCAAGACTATAAAACTATGGGCAGCAGCAGAAGCAGGGGAATGGCAGTAAGTGCAGAAGGAAAAGTGAATTAAGCTTCTCAGGAGGGTTCTTCTAAACTTGAGAACCAAAAAAATGACTCTTTTAAGTAACAAAATAATATCTTTGATCATTCATGGTAAAAAAGTTACAAGAACAAGAAAACAGAGAAATCCCGTAGCCCCAGAAGAGATAGATTTCAAGACAGCATCAAAGAAGTAAACCATAAAAAAGCAAACCCTCTAACAAAAACGTGTAACTACACATATATGCATACAAATATCTATACATTCATGTACAGATGAAGAAGAAGTGTGTAAGAAAGTAAAGAAGGCAGTACCATATGTACTCAGCAATAATTTTCTCAGTAGAGTCGGAGAGGTTAAGGTTGATAAGGTCTGAAAGCAACGACATGCTAAAAAAAAATCAATGAAGCTTCTCTTCTCTGTTTTCTGAAAGTTTAATGTCTGTAGATGTGAGCATGGAGGAGCTTCGCTTGTGCTGCTTTTAAAGGGCGGATTATTGTTGAAGATATAAAAGAATTCTTAAAAAATTATGGACTTTTTTTATTGGATATGAATTTAAAAATATCTGATAATTAAGAACTAATTTATTTGATTAAATATTGAAAAAATATCTTTTCTCTAAAATAAAATAAATGGATTGGCCGTGTCAGCAGCAAAGTTGGATGAGGGGGGGTTGCAGCGAAGTTTATGTTTGAAGGGAATCTTCAGACTGATCCATGTTTTACTTCGCTGGCTAACTGCTCTACCGGTTGCAATTTTCTTTAGTTTTTTCAAAAGTTTTTCTTTCTTTTTTTTTATTGATGAAATTTGTCAAAAGATTGAAAATTATAATGAAGTTTTTCAACCATATTGTTATAATATTGATAAAATTCTAATTAGTTTTTATATATAATTTGATTAATAAAGAGATCTGTATAAAGTTAAAATTATGTAAATTCAAATTTTTTTAAGAAAAAAGTTAAAACTAGTTTTGGAAAAAAAAAAAGAGTAAAAAGTTTAACTGAATTTTGATTAAGTCACATGGATTTGATGAGGTTAAATTTTATCTAATTTTTTTAGAACTCAACCTGAACCAAATCTTAAATTAACATATTAGATTAAATCGAGTTTAATAAAACTTCTAATTATTTGTTTATGAAAAACTTATGTAATTAAAAATCTCATGTTTTTATAATATGATAAAGAGATTGTCATCTGGGATAATGAATTTTGACGTTTAAATAAAGATTATTTGATGTCATAATTAGTATTATAAAGTGTTTGAAAGTCTCACATGGATAGTTTTTAAAAGTATTTTTTATTTAAAAATATATTAAAATTATTTTTAATATTAATCTATCAAAACAATTTAAAAATATAAAAATTATTTTTAAATTTAAAAATTTAATTTTAACCGATTTGTGTTTAAGACGCAACCCCAAATGGTGCTACATCAAGCTAACAAGCATCGATTTAAAGATAAATTGATTTGGCATTGATGGCCACATCCACCAAATGAACTAAAAGCAGAAATAAATGGAAGTGGTGGAGATGATAAATTTGGATAAAAAGTAGTGTCGTATTGGTTTGTAATTGTTGAAAGTTGGTCGTCGTTTAATATGAATGATGGTGGAATATCATATTTTGCAGAAGGAAAAGGGTGGCTGAGCTCACACCGCACGAGGGGAAGCGATAGCGGTGCTCATGCATGCATGTACTAGCTTTGATGGCTACGGTAGCCCGAATTCCAAAGATATCTTGTGCCGATTGAAGAAAAATAAATTTAGTTTTATGGATGCTTTTAAATTAACTGAAAATGAATTAAAAAATACGATTTTAAATTTACATAGGGCAATAAGTAAAAAATATATATATAAATAGTTTATTATTAACATAAAAAAATCCCAAAATCCCTGTTTTTTTTTTTTACTATTATTATCCTTGCAATTCTTTTTTTTTTCTAGCTATCAAAAGGGGAGAGAGGTAGCGTGGTGCTTTATTTGAGAAAAAGTCGCTACCTTTGTGTTTTTTGTGCAAAAGTGCTTCTGGAAAAAGTTGATTTTTTAAAAAATTATTTTTTATATATTTTTAGATTATTTTAATACTTTAATATTAAAAATAAATTTTTAAAAATTAAAAATATTATTTTAATATATTTTAAAAAAAACGGCTCCTAGAATATAAAACCAGCTCACAGCTGTTAGACGGTGAAACCAGGAACGTGGATGAAATTCACCGCCACGTGTATGAAAGTCAACGAGTCTTCTATTGGTTTGAGCCAGCATGCTCCTAAACTTCCTAGGCATCTCCCGTTTTCATCTCGTAACTTGAACTGGATTTTAAAAAATAAAAATAAATATAAATAACTCGGGCTTGTTTTGTTTTTTAAAATAAAAAAATATTATTTAAATCCACTCGAAATTAATCTAGATTAATTACTACAAAGACGAGGCAAAGTTGAATATATATATATATATATATGCGCAAAAATATTAATTTTCTTGGAATTATTTTTGACAAAACCCTTCGAGGGGATGAAACGCACTACCCTCAACTATTTGACATTTGAAATGCCAGTCGTCTGCAAGTCGAAAGAAAATATCAACTGCTCGAAATTATTCAATTGCTTAGAGTCCAATTTTTGGGTACAGAAGTTACGCTGCTGATCTCTGCAAATGGATAACATTATTGACTTTCTGTCAAAACCAGAGGCTGAAAACCCAGAATTACCCAACAAGTAATTAAGGCAGTTGTTTGTCACCACAAAGTCTAAGTTTTTAAAATATAAACACCAAATTATTTAAATGCATGAACTCAATACTTTAAACTTTGTCATACTCATTGTCTTGGTATGTTCACATGCACCAGATTCCACGAAGGATGTTTCTGTCCATCACTTTTTATTTTTTTTAGATTCAAAATATTTTTTTAGTATTTTTTATTGTTTTTATACGATGATATTAAAAAATAAAAATAAATTATTTTAATGTAATTTTAAATAAAAAATATTTTAAAAAATAAACTCTACACATCCCATCTTAATTTACTAGGCGATGTAATTATTCCTAGTACTATTATTAACAATTTTACAAAAAATACGCATATTTAAATTATTGACATGTTTTATCCCTTAATTATTATAGTCGTGACAAAATAAGAAATGAAATGCCAAATTTGATCTATTACATCCTCAAACTGTTGTTTTTTAGCAAATTAAAGAAGGTCTATTGCAAAATTCACCGTTAAATCTAACTACCAAACTTTGATTTTTAATTTATATGCTATTAACGACTTTGTTTCAAGCAATTCAAATTTTTTTAATAGATGAAAACACTTGATTTCAGATTATATATTAATTCATATATCTTGAAAAAACCAAGTACTAAACAATACTTCGTTTTTAAGTAGTGTTTGAAATTATAATAATAACTATTTTTTAAATAATTTTTTTTTAAAGATATCAAAATATTATTATTATTTATAGCGTTTAAACAAATACTTTTGTTGATAATAATTTGATGATATAATAAATCAAATTTGTACTTCAATCCTTATTTTGCCACAACCCCTTAGGATAAAATATATGTCATTATTTTATCTACATGATAAAATATATCATGTGATCTCAAATTTAAACTATGTGGTTGCTAATATGATAACCACTGGAGGCTTACATGGTTGTTAACTTCAGGACTCGTGGGATTAGTCGAGATGCGCCTTGTAACCGGACACCCACACACACACACACACACACATATATATATATATATATATATATATATATGTCATTATTAAACCTAAATTATTCCAAAACAACTCTATATTCCAATTATCAAAGCCGGTACGTCAACGGTCCTCTAAGACATAGAATCAGGAACTTTTTTGATCCGCCCCCAACTTAAGTAGAATAATTAATTTGTATAATATTCTCAATTCAATCAAAATACATATCGAGGTTCTTGATTGCCTGAGGAACAGCTTGAATAATTGAAGATATATATGTCATTATTAAACCTAAATTATTCCAAAACAACTCTATATTCCAATTATCAAAGCCGGTACGTCAACGGTCCTCTAAGACATAGAATCAGGAACTTTTTTGATCCGCCCCCAACTTAAGTAGAATAATTAATTTGTATAATATTCTCAATTCAATCAAAATACATATCGAGGTTCTTGATTGCCTGAGGAACAGCTTGAATAATTGAAGTCAACCATCTTCATTGGACATGAGAGGGCACAGATGCAATTGACGTTACTCCTTGATTATAACCCTTCAGCCTTTTTTTAATCCTAAGTTGTATCCTCAGCCCTCCCTTTGACTCCTTATGGGCCAAGATATGTGTAAAAAATCAGTTTACTAATCATATGTTTATGTAATTAAGATATTGTATTAGGGATTTTCATTTTAATAATGCTATTCGGTCTGTCATGTCCTTCGTAGGTGATAATTTTTGTTGGCCTGAAGAAGTCAGGATAATTAGATTATCATGAAGGGACAAATCTGAAATTGCGTTCGTAACATAGTTTTTAATCTCATATATTATCGTGTGTTTGGAATTATGATAATAGTTACGGTTTAAAATATATTTTATTTAGAAATATATTAAAATAATATTTATTTAATTTTTAAAAAATTATTTTTAATATCAGTACATCAAAACAATATGAAAATATATATAAAAAAATTTAACAAAAAAATTAAAAATTTAAAGGAACGTGATTTGCACCGCATTTCCAAACAGATCCTTAATGGCTCAATCATAGTTTCGACCAAATTATCAGGAGATTGATTCTAATTGTTTTTAAATATGAATCAAAACGATGTCTTTTTTGTTATAAAAAGTAGTTAATAAATTGCAATTGGATCACCAAGTCAACCCGAGTTTTTACCTTTCCTGTATTTTTTTTAAATTCAACTCGTTTTAGGTTTTGGTTGATTTTAAAACTATGCTTTGTGCTTTGTATTGTCTGAGAAATTTGATTGTTCGTCACAAATATTGCAAGCTTACAATATTTTTTAAGCAGCCATGTTGTAATTGGCTCAATTACAGTAGTTTAATGAAGGACAATTTACCATGAATTAATAGTCTTCAAATAGTATTATGAATTAAATAATAGATGCTCAATTTTATTTCATAATCTCAACTCAAATCCAAGCTTCTTAACTAATAGATGCTCAATTTTCCATGCCTAATCTTGACTCTGTGTGCTATGATAGAAGTTCTTCTCAGGTTTTGTTTGCCCAAGCTGACAACGACGACAACAGCAACCAACAACAACAATTATATATTAATTATTACATTATATTTAGATATAGTTGCTGTCTTAAAATATTGATTTGATATTTAAAAATGCATGTTTCGTTTATTAATTTTTAAAATTTAAATCTTGGGATTAAAAAATTCATTAAAAATAGGTAATGATGGAGGTTGAAAAACCCATCCTCCTCGAAGAAAAAAAAACAAAATTCTTTTTGGATGCTTTATAGTTTATACAAGTTGTTATTTTTTGATGGCATAGAAAGTAATATCATCCCACGTCCGTCTGAGTTGGCAGATTCCATAGATCCAGTATATATGGTGAATTATTGTTTTATTTAATCATACACTAAATACACTAAAGAGTCGTCTCTCAGCAATTTATTTATCACAGTATATTGTGCTAAAAATCATATGTGGTCCTTCAACTTTAAACTGAGTCAATATTAACCTCTCTATTTCCTCCTTTTAATTGTTCTTTCATTGATTGTGCAACCTGGCCAAACATAATTGGATGAAGAATCTCAAAAAGGGAGTCAAATCATCTTCTCTGCTTCTAACTAGAGATGATCCGAGTCTCTTAATCCAACTTCAGTTCTATCTAATTAGCCCGATAAAACCACAATGCATGGTGTAATTGGAAGAGATCAGGGGTTGGTTTGATCAAATTCAAAGTATAAGGTTTAATTGAGTAAAATTAGAAAAGTAGAGGGATCACATATGATTTTATTTGTTTTTTGAATGTACAATGTCTAATCTTGGCATCACATCTCTGAATTCTTGATTAAAGCTAGAAACTGCGTAAAATATTTCTGTTTCAATGTCGTTAGTATATAACTATATATAGTTGTATATGATCGTTAGTAAATTAATAGAATAATTTAATACCAATGCCTTGTGTGTGTCGTTTAAGACAAATATTTCTTTTTTCTTTTTCTTTTTTTAATAGACAACGCAGTTATTGGCAATGTTGATGATGAAGCTAGCCCAGCATGCAGTTGTTGTAATTATTGGATACTACGGTTGTTTTTTAAAGTGTTTTTTATTTTAAAATATATTAAAATAATATTTTTATTATTATTTTTTAAAAATAATTTTTTATACCAGTATAACAAAATAATGTAAAATTATAAAAAATTAATTTTAAATAAATAAAATTTTTTAAAATTTAATCAATTCCTATTTAGAACCCAACGCAGAACAGGGCGAAATAGAGAAAATGTGTTGCACAATTGGACTTGCTCCCATGGTGGTGATTGGCCTTTAGTAGTTTGGATGTCCACCTGTCTTTCTGTAGGCCAATAATGGTGGCATCAGGTGCCAAAACGGCAAGGCTTTATGATTCTGTAGACCTTATCTCCAATGGTGGATTGATGATGGTGACAAGAAACCCATTGGATGGTCATTGATCGGAATATTAGAGAGAACATATTCTACGCACGAATTTTGAAAGTACCTTTATCCAAATCCAATGCTATAAGATGGGAAGTTTTTTTATAAAAAATAAATCACATTTTTTTTATAATACACTTAAAATAGTAGCTTTTAAATCATATTTTGTTTTTTTTTTTTATGCACAAGGATAGGGGGTGAGCATAAACGTAAGATCTTTGAATATGATCGATTAGATTTTGCTGTAATGTATACTATGCTTTATGCTTCGGTTTTACCCTTCATAATTGAGATCTTGAATGATCTTTTCTAGTGCTCAGCTTGTCAATTTCTTTGTTGTAATTCAAATCAATCACACTAAAGCTTTCATGGAAGATTTTATTCTCCACCTACAAAACCATGCATGGATGCTCATCTAGAACAAAGCAAAGCGGCTCTTTTTTTATACATCCTTAATAAAGAATTTCGTAAATAGGCAAAAGAAAGAAAATTCTCAGAAACTTTACATTCTTTTTAGCACATATTTTAATAATAAATAAAAAAGTGGTGAAATTCAAAAGGGATTGCAATGATAGAGTTTGAAGATTTATGCAGATGTTGTCCCAAAGATCCATGATTTCTCTTCCATAAATATGCTTTCAGTGAAAACATAGCAAAGAGAACAGAATGGCCAAGGCTTAAATGAAATTGAAGTTGGGACGAGAGTTCATTGTTTCCTGCTGTATGTGACACTTGAAAGGGTTTTTGGGCCTCTGCCAAGGGGTTTTGGGATCTGATGCAACTCTGAGAATATTCGTCATGACTGTGCTAATAACCTCATCGAGGTTTTAGATACACGATTGCTAACCATCAAACTTATCTGGCTTGGAATGAAGCATTTTTAGATGCAAATGATCTCATCTGAGGTTTTCAATATGTTATCATGATGAGCATCAAACTTGTCTGGTCTGGATGATTTCAGGACTGAACTCTGCCGGTTCAGTGGGGCTAAGATATATCCTGGCAAGGGCATCAGATTCGGTGTCGAAGGCTTTGTGTTTTGTTTTTATTTAATATCTTCTGCAATACAATCTATGAAACTAATAAGTGGTGCTTTTAAAATCATTTAAGGTCTTCCTCTTTGCCAACTCTAAATGCAAGAGGTACTTCCACAGCAGGTGGAAGCCCTCAAAGTTAACCTGGACAGCAACATGAGAAGGTGACTTTTTTTGTAGTTTCCAATTAACTTCTATTTGTAGGATGAGTTTCCCTTTAGATAAGAACTCATGATGTTGATTTTGATACAACTTTCCTAATAATTACAGGACATTGCTGCTGAAACTATTAAGAAGAGACGTCGTGCTACAAAAAAGCCTTTCTCAAGGTCTATTGTAGGTGCTACTTCGGAGGTCATACTCATACAGAAGAGGCGAACTGAGAAACCTGAAGTTCGTGATACTGCACGTCAGGCTGGACTCCGGTATGTCCATGAATGAAGTATCAATAGCAAGCAAACAATGAAAATGGTAACTCAAAGGGTTGGTCTAGCCGTATTTAGTTATGGGCTTGGAGGTTTGCTTTCTCCGGTTTGAGTTTTTCTAGCATTAAATCTTTTAGGGCCATGGGTCACAGGGCTTAGGGCTTGTTTGAAATTGTAGCAATGTTAGTGAATTAAAGTATTTTTTTATTTAAAAATATATTAAAATAAAAAAATAATATTTTTAAAAAATTATTTTTAATATTAGCACATCAAAATAATTAAAATATATATATAAAAAATTTATTTTAAATAAAAAAAATTAAAATTTTTAGAAATACAGTGAAAACCACATTCTAAACATGCTATTAATCCTATGTAATGGTTGATTTCGGGCTGTAAAGACTTCGTTTGGTACGTGAAAGCTAACACAGGGTACCCTATGATTACAAAAAAAAATACAATATTAATTGTGTGAGTTGAATGTTGATTTTGTAAAAAAAAAAAAACCCAAGTGTTGAATGTTACTAAAAGTTTCTCTTTGTCTCTGATTCTTTATTCAAAACTAATGAAACTAAATAATAATTCAAAATTTCTTATCAATAATTAAAACAAAAACAATAATTTATAATACTTATTACATTGTTAAAATCTAAACTTAATTAAAATAAAGTAATAATTGAGTGTTTAAAACATCGAATCAAAACTAAAAGGAAAATCTCGTAAAATAAGCAAGACATGTCGACCAAAATTGAAGAAGCAAGAATACTCAACAAAATCCACTTGCTAACAGAAACTAAGAACCTAAAATAATATTAAAAAAAAAGGTGAGTTCAACCAACTCAGTGAGGGAATAATATTTAATATACATTTTAGATATTAATAGTTTACAAGTTGATTTATCTTGATATATATACATACTAAGTATATTATTATAAAGTAGTTGAACATATGCCAAAGATCAGATGACACCCGAAAATGACTAGATGACACCCAAAAATGATTACTGTGAGAGGATCACATACTAAGCATATTATTATAAAGTAGTTGAATATATGTCAAAGATCAGATGACACTCGAAGGTGACCAGATGACACCCGAAAATAATCACTGTGGGAGGATCAGTCATCACAAGTTGATGTCTCTCTCACCAGCTAGGTATTCGTTGAATCATCAAAGAAATGTATATCATATCGAATATAATTTAGTTTAATAGAATGCGAGTATAATTTCAAGAATAAATCAGTATTCAGAAAATAAAGCAACCTATATAAATATTAAAGAAGATTATCTCACTCACCTAGAAAATATATAACTAAAAGGAATATCAAATGAAAAACCCGAAAATTTTATTAAAGATCGTTAGGAGAGCCTACAACAAATATACAGAATATACTAAAAAACAACCCAAAACAACAAATAAAATATTCCAATGCATAAAATAAAACCAGGTTTATTCTTATAAGTTTAAGGACTAAAGTGACATTTTTTAGAAATCAGGGGCCAAAACAAAATTTTACCAAAATTGGAGGACCAAACTGTAAATACACAACCATACTGAAATTTCACCAATAAACCATTTTCAATTCTATCCAGAAATGAACCAGGGATCGAACTATAATTTCTTTAAAGTTCAGGGACTAAAATATAAACTTTCAAAATTAAAGGACCAAACTAAAAATATACCAAATCAATTATTAAATTGAGAGTCATTATCCTTAACATCATAATAATACCACTCAGAATCCCAAAATACAGTTAGAGGTCAAATTATATTTTTTCAAAGTTTAGGAACTACACTGTAATTTTCATAAATCAAGAACCAAAATACAATTTCTTTATCTTCATCCTCAAAACCATTTAGTCCAGATTTTCTAACAAAGTTGAAATGAATTTCTTAACCCTTAACAAATTAATTAAACAAATTAATTCACAAATTCTTATTTTTAACAACACATCCAAAATCAATCATTTAACTTCAAATCCATAATAATTATGAATTAATTTTAAAAACATAAACTTCAAATCTTTATAAATTTTAATTTTTTTTAATTTTTTCATAAACAAACTATAATTAAAAGTAACATGATTACTTACTTGTTATTTTTACCTTTCTTAAACCTAAAATTTCAATATCACAAATTAAAATTCTTTAATTGATGAGAGAGAATCATAACAACCACAGGAAAAAAAAATTACAATTTTTTATATGTCTAGATTAATTTAGATTGGATTTTGGCTCCCATTTTGAACAAAAGTTTGGGTTTACACCGGCAGACAAATCTTGTCTTTCTTCGAAAATTGAATTGCTTTATTGTAAGCACAGCTAGTCAAGTCTCAACTGTGTGGAGCCTAATCAATATAGTCAAGGATGGCACACACATCGCACCTTCTAAAAGCAAAAAATTCGTACTTCATTAATGTAATGAAGAATTGATCAATCGCAAGAGTAAAGACCATCACCAGACACTTTCACCCTTGCCATTTCTCATCCCACACTGCTCTCTCTCCTCATCCCTGCTTTTGGTTATCCTTGCACATTTTCTACTTCTTCTTGTCAACATCCAATTATTTTCCATTCGGAAACAAGCTATGGCTGATGCAATTATTTCTGCTCTCGCGAGTACAATCATGGGGAACTTGAATTCCCCCATTCTTCAAGAGCTTGGACTTGCTGGGGGCCTAGAGACCGAGCTTGAAAATCTCAACCGCACGATCAGAACTATTCGAGCTGTGCTGCAAGATGCAGAGGAGAAGCAGTGGAAGAGTGAGCCTATAAAGGTGTGGCTCAGAGACATCAAGGATGCAGCTTATGACGCTGATGATTTGCTAGATGAGTTTGCAATTGAAGCTCAGTGGCATCAGCAGCCAAGAGATCTCAAATATCGAGTTAGTTCCTTCTTTTCTATCAATCATAATCCACTTGTTTTTCGACAAAGAATGGTGCATAAATTGAAGAATGTTAGAGAAAAACTAGATGCCATTGCCAAGGAGAGACACAATTTCCATTTAATTGAAGGGGCTTTGGAGATTGAAGCAGATAGTTTTGATTGGCGTCAGACTTGGTCATGGGTGAATGAATCAGAAATTTATGGAAGGGGCAAGGAGAAAGAAGATCTGGTCAACATGCTGCTCACCAGTTCAGATGATTTCTCTATTTATGCTATATGTGGAATGGGGGGCTTGGGTAAAACAACACTTGCTCAATTAGTCTACAACGACGGAAGAATAGAAGGACATTTTGATTTGCGGATTTGGGTGTGCGTATCAGTTGATTTCAACATAAAAAGATTGACAACAGCCATCATCGAGTCCATTCAACGCACTACTCCAAATTTTCAACAGTTGGATGCTCTTCTACGATGCCTCCAAGAAAAGTTACGTGGTACGAAGTTTTTGCTCATATTGGATGATGTTTGGGATGATGACCATGATAACTGGAGCAAGTTGAAAGATGCATTGAGTTGTGGAGCTAAAGGAAGTGCAGTTATTGTGACTACTCGTTTGGGAACTATGGCTGAAAAAATGGCCACAAATCCTGTTCAACATATGGAAACATTGTCGGATGAGGATTCCTGGCTTTTATTTAAGCGGCTTGCATTTGGTATGAGAAGGAGAGAGGAGTATGGTCACTTGGAAAACATTGGAGCAGCGATAGTTAACAAGTGTAGCGGAGTTCCGTTGGCTATAAGAGCAGTTGGAAGCCTGATGCGCTCGAAGAAAATTGAAAGGGAGTGGCTGTCTGTCAAAGAAAGTGAGATTTGGGATCTGCCGAATGAAGGAAGCCAGATATTACCTGCCTTGAGTTTGAGTTATATGAATCTAAAGCCAGCTGTGAAGCAATGCTTTGCATTTTGCTGTATATTCCCCAAAGATTATGTCATTCGGAAGGAGCGGTTGGTAGCTCTATGGATGGCAAATGGCTTCATTTCGTGCATTGGGCAAATGGATTTGCACGATAAGGGTGAAGAGATTTTCCACGAATTAGTTGGGAGGTCTTTTTTTCAAGAAGTTAAGGTAAATGCGCTGGGCTACATGACATGTAAAATGCATGATCTTATCCATGATCTTGCACAGTACATTATGAAGAGAGAATGTTGTTTGATTGAGGGCAATACAAAGTTGCAAATTCCTAAAACAATTCGTCATGTGGGTGCATACATGACATCACAGTTTGTTCCAGAAGACAAGGATTTCAAATCACGGTCTCTACGCTCAATTTTGCTTTCTGGAGTTTATCATCACTCACACGCCTTGTGAGTGATGATTTGCATCTTTATTTCACCCAACAAAAGCATCTGAGAGCCTTGCATATAGGTATCTATCTCAATACATTGCCAAAGTCAATTTGTTATTTGAAACATCTAAGGTTTCTAGATGTCTCCAATTCCTACATTAAAAAATTGCCTGCATCAACCACCTCCCTCCAAAATCTTCAGACACTAAATCTGAGTCATTGTACACAGCTCATCCAATTACCTAGAGGTATGAAGCATATGAAAAGTCTCATCTATCTTGACATCACGGGCTGTGATTCACTTCGATTTATGCCATTTGGAATGGGGCAATTAATATGCCTGCGAAAACTTGGCCTGTTCATTGTGGGTAAGGAGGATGGTCGTCACTTAGGGGAGCTAGAAAGGCTGAATAATCTTGCTGGTGAGCTAAGCATCACAAATCTTGTTAATGTTAAGAATTTAACAGATGCCAGAAGTGCCAATTTGAAGTTGAAGACAACTCTTCTATCACTGAATTTATCTTGGAATGAGAATGGAGGTCACCCTTTTACTTGTGTGCAATCAGCTGAAAATAATGAGAATGTCCTTGATGGGCTTCAACCTCATTCAAATCTGAAGGAATTGAGATTAATTGGATATGGGGGTTCAAAATTTCCGAAGTGGATGATGAACTTGAACTTGATGCTACCGAATCTAGTAGAGATGAAGCTAAAAGCATGTGGCAACTGTGAACAACTTCCCCCATTTGGGAAATTACAGTTCCTCAAGAATCTTGAACTAGATGGAATGGATGGTGTGAAGTGTATTGACAGCCATGTGTATGGAGATGAGCAAAATCCATTCCCGTCTTTGGAGAGCCTGACATTTATTTCAATGAAGAGACTAGAGCAATGGGCTCCGTGTAGTTTTCCTCGTCTTCAAGGATTATCTGTAGTTCATTGCCCCTTGTTGACCGAAATACCAATTATACCTTCCGTCAAAAGCTTACTCATCGATGGAGGCAATGTTTCGTTACTGATGTCAGTTATGAAATTTACTTCTATCACATACCTTTATATTGAATGGATTGATGTGAGGCTGCTTCCAGATGGGTTCTTGCAAAATCATACACTCCTCGAGTTCTTATATATGGGTGGGATGAGAAATCTACCGTCTTTGTCAAATAAGGTATTTGACAACCTTTCAGCTCTTAAAAGCTTGAGTATCCGGCATTGTGATGAACTTGAAAGCTTGCCAGAGGAAGGTCTTCGAAAACTCACTTCTTTGGAGGTTTTAAAGATAGATAATTGTCCAAGATTATACACTCTGCCAATGAATGGGCTGTCCGGCTTATCTTCTCTTCGTAAGTTATCTGTTAGAAATTGTGATAAATTTGTGTCTCTGTCCGAGGGAGTGCAATATCTGACGGCACTTGAAAATTTGGAGCTTGAACTTTGTCCAGAGCTGAATTCATTGCCAGAGAGTATCCAACATCTTACTTCTCTCCGATCTCTCAGACTCTGTAAATGCAAGGGATTAACTTCTTTGCCAAATCAGATTGGTTATCTCATATCCCTTTCACGCCTGGAAATTCAGCATTGCCCTAATTTGGTATGTTTGCCAGTAGGGCTACAGAGTCTCAGCAACCTCAGCTACTTGATGATTGACAATTGTCCAAATTTGAAGAAAAGGTGCGCGAAGGAGCGAGGAGAGGACTGGCCTAAGATAGCTCACATCCCTTCCGTTGAAATCAACAAGAAAGTATTGCAATGATCTTTGTAATAGAAAGGGAGAAATACGTCTATTTATTATTTTTATTGTATGAATATGCACGTGTTTTATTGCATGACAAGTTTAGGTATAACTTTGGTTTAATGGTACTATGAATCTCTCTGATATATTGATATTTGATAAAGATATCCTTATGGTTTTAATTTATATAATTGGGTTTCTATGATTTTGTCTACTAGGCATGCGGTATAGATCTCTCTGTTCAGAGTAAACCTAATATTTCATTAATTTTGCCCTCTAAAGATATGGAAGAACACGAGTTAGATTTCTATTGGTTCTAATTTAAAGAAAATCTTATTAAGAACTCTAAAAATAATAATAAAATTTAAAAAATCACTAAGGTGTTCACCTTTATAATCATATCTTTTTATGAAAATCTTATGATATTCAGCGAAGAAAAATTATGGATTTACTGATGAAACATATTTGAGGGAGTAAATGAGTATTTTTTATTTTTCATAGCCATGATTTTTCAATTTAATTTTTCTTGAAAATTTTGATGAATACATAAAAAAGTGTTATATAAATTAACAAGTATAGTATAAATAAATAAAAAACAAATATAATTTTTAATCATTGTTAGCTTTATAAAATAAAGTTAAAAAATAAATTAACATGTATCGTATACATAAATATAAATTAAATATATTTTTTAGTAATTTTTCAGCTTTATAAAATAAAGTTTAAAATATTTTTTTTCAAATTATATAAAAAATAGCATTTTTCCTTAAAATCAGAACCGATAGGAATTTGACATATATCTCTCCATATTTTTAAAAGTCAAAATTGAAAAATTAAGTTGAGTATGGCTAGAGGGATATCTGTTGCCTAACACAGTAAACAATAATGATCTAACAGATTAAATTTCAAGGCTAAGTTATCAGACCAGGCTCGTCATCTGATTCGATCTAAGTCCAGGCTCATTTAGACATAAAAGTTATAAATAATTAAATAAACGAAGTTTTTTTTTATATATAAAAAAATTAATTAGATCAATCGAATGGATAATTATGAATTGAAAGAATATATCACCTTTGTTAACAAAATTAATTTCCAATCCAGTTTGAAAGCCCGCGTAAACAGGTCGCAGGTCGACCTGTCAACCCAGGCCAAGTTTGATAAATTTGCTTCTAGGAAGTCATTTGACTTCTTGCGTTATGCTTGTGATGTTTTATCATTATTATATGATAATTTTTCCTTAATGTTGCGTTTATGTGTTTAAATTAGCTTGTTCAATTTCGCAAATAAAACTTCATTGAATGTCCGATAGGGTTCTAAATGTTGGTATTTTCTTACTAAAACTGATACATCAGCATTTATTGTTTTTTGTTGTGTCTCTTTCTAAAGTATTGCCAAGAAAAAAAGAGGTTATGATACATTATTCTCTGGCTACTAAACCAAGATGTAAATGAATTTAGCAAGTTGTCAACTTGCCACTTGCCATTTCTAGACCTAGTCAAAACAAGAACTCGGACATATATGTGCCTAACAAGCTACCAAATCACCATCCACTACTAAAAATTTTTATATTTATCAATAGAATTTTTTTTTTGTATCTATACTATTATTTTGATCCTGTTAGTAATTAATTTCTTGACAGAATCACAGATAAAAATACTTCATCAATAAATTTTTTATTAATAATTTTTTATTCATCGGTCATAAAAAAATATTATTATTAATAAATTTACTGACTGAAAAAACATGCAAAAAACATTATCTATTTCATTCCGTTGGTATTTTTCTTGAAAATCTTATCATATAACCATTAAAAATATCGTATGTAATTCTGTCAGTGATTTTTTTAAAATAGATTTTTTATAACCTTCACTTTTTGTAAGCTTATTTTCTCAGGACTTGGAAAAAGTTAGAAGAACATCATGGAAAGAACCACCGTTAATGCGAGATGGGGAGCTTCACTGCCTCGACCGTCTCTGGCAATGGAGAACGGAAGTGCCCAAGATGGTCAATATCAACATGCGGGCCTTAGAAGAAGAAAGCATGATCACGAGGGGCAATTACTCGCATGGTGGTGATTGGCCTTTAGTAGTTTGGATGTCCACCTGTCTTTCTGTAGGCCAATAATGGTGGCATCAGGTGCCAAAACGGCAAGGCTTTATGATTCTGTAGACCTTATCTCCAATGGTGGATTGATGATGGTGACAAGAAACCCATTGGATGGTCATTGATCGGAATATTAGAAAGAACATATTCTACGCACAAATTTTGAAAGTACCTTTATCCAAATCCAATGCTATAAGATGGGAGTTTTCTAAAAATAAAATCACACATTTTTTTTTTTAAATAGCAAACTAACACAACATAATTTTTTTAAAAAAAAATTAACCTAGCTAATTTGATATAAGTAGCACTTTCCACTTGTGATTTTTTAAAATTCTCATAGTGTGTGTGTATATATATAATACACTTAAAATAGTAGCTTTTAAATCATATTTTGTTTTTTTTTTTTTTAGGCACAAGGATAGGGGGTGAGCGTAAATGTAAGATCTTTGAATGTGATCGATTAGATTTTGCTGTCATGTATAATATGCTTTATGCTTCGGTTTTAGCCTTCATAATTGAGATCTTGAATGATCTTTTCTAGTTCTCAGCTTGTCAGTTTCTTTGTTGTAATTCAAATCTATCACACTAAAGCTTTCATGGAAGATTTTATTCTCCACCTACAAAACCATGCATGGATGCTCATCTAGAACAAAGCAAAACTCCATTGACTCTTTTTTTATACATCCTTGATAAAGAATTTCCTAAATAGGCAAAAGAAAGAAAACTCTCAGAAACTTTACATTCTTTTTATCACATATTTTAATTAAAAAAAAAGGTGATGAAATTCAAAAGGGATTGCAATGATAGAGTTTGAAGATTTATGCAGATGTTGTCCCAAAGATCCATGATTTCTCTTCCATAAATATGCTTCTAGTCAAAACATAGCAAAGAGAACAGAATGACTAAGGCTTAAATGAAATTGAAGTTGGGACGAGAGTTCATTATTTCCTGCTGTATGTGACACTTGAAAGGGTTTATGGGCCTCTGCCAAGGGGTTCTGGGATCTGATGCAACTCTGAGAATATTCGTCATGACTGTGCTAATAACCTCATCGAGGTTTCAGATACACGATTGCTAACCATCAAACTTATCTGGCTTGGAATGAAGCATTTTTATATGCAAATGATCTCATCTGAGGTTTCAATATGTTATCATGACGAGCATCAAACTTGTCTGGTCTGGATGATTTCAGGACTGAACTCTGCCGGTTCAGTGGGGCTTGGCTAGGGCATCAGATTCGTTCGCTCAGATTCCCAGGTAATTTGCAGTTCGTTCTCGAAGGCATATTGTGTTTTGTTTTTATTTAATATCTTCTGCAATACAATCTATGAAACTAATAAGTGGTGCTTTTTCAATCAATTCATTCTAAATGCTTTTTTTTTTAATTTTTTTTTCTAAAATTATAATCAATATGAATTTGACATATCTCCCAATATTTTTAAAAAATGAAAATTAGTGAAATATTGAGTTGACCATGAATGAAGTACAGAAGTAGGAATAGCAAGCAGACAATGTAAATGGTAACTTCAAGGGGTTGGTCTAGTGAAACTTAATTATGGGCTTGGAGGTTTACTCTCTTCAGATCTTCAGTTTGAATTTTTCTAGCATCAAATCTTTTAGGGCCGCGAGCTGTGGGGCTTAACACTGTGTAAAGATCGGTTCCAGGCTGTAAAGACTTGGTTTAGTACGTGAAAGCTGGGACAAGATATTCTGTGATTCAGAAAAAAAAAAAAAAAAAAACAATGTTAATGGTTTGAGTTGAATGTTAATTTTGTTATTAAAAAAAAATACTAAGTGTTGAATGTTACTAAAAGTTTCTCTTTCTCTCTGTTTCTTTTCTTCTGTTGTTCTTCTTGTTATTCAAGAACCCTTCTTTCTTCTTTAATTACCAGATTAATTCATGGCAACACATTGATTTGAATTAAATCCGGAAAAAAAAATGTTTACTGTGCACTGTTCTTCGATCTTGGAGTCCCTGAAAATAGAACATCGGTTTCCTAAGCATTCTGTTAAATTTCAACTGTCAATTATTAATAAGGTGAAACTATTAATAATAGCATTTACATTGTTTTCCAGATTATGAAGGGCTGTTCACTAGTGCATTGTAAATTAAAGTTTGCTGTCTAGATTTTCCATTTGAGTAAACATATATGTTCAAATAAATATGGTTCTGGAGGTTCAAAACTTCGAAAAAAAACCAGGTATGACCATGACCACCTTGCTGCATACAGAAAGATGTTAAATAGCTTCATGGATGCCGTATTCTCTGGGGTAATCTAGTTTTTTTGTTCCAAGGACTGTTGTGCCTTCGAAGTATACAAATTCCTTACACTTCTAATTTTAGAACCCTTTTGATCTTGTCCATTTTGCGCCATTAAATCATTCTTCATCTGATCTCCTTGTCATATAATAAAAGAAAAGGAACCTTAGTCGGAAAACATTTATCTTACCCGTGTCAGTTCCCATTTCACTTCAGAATGTTAGAGAAAAACTAGATGCCACTGCCAAGGAGAGACACAATTTCCATGTAAGTGAAGGGGCTTTGGAGATAGAAGCAGGTAGTTTTGATTGGCGTCAGGCTTGGTCATGGGTGAATGAATCAGAAATTTATGGAAGGGGCAAGGAGAAAGAAGATCTGGTCAACATGCCGCTCACCTGTTCAGATGATTTCTCTATTTATGCTATTTGTGGAATGGGGGGCTGGGTAAGACAACACTTGCTCAGTTAGTCTACAACGACGGGAGAATAGAAGGGCATTTTGATTTGCGGATTTGGGCGTGCGTGTCCGTTGATTTCAACATAAAAAGATTGATAACAGCCATCATCGAGTCCATTCAACGCACTTCTCCAAATATTCAACAGTTGGATGCTCTTCTACGATGCCTCCAAGAAGAGTTAGGTTGTAAGAAGTTTTTGCTCCTATTGGATGATGTGTGGGAAGATGACCATGATAACTGGAGCAAATTGAAAGATGCATTGAGTTGTGGAGCTAAAGTAAGTGCAGTTATTGTGACTACTCGTTTGGGAACTATGGCTGAAAAAAAGGCCACAAATCCTGTTCAACACATGGAAACATTGTCGGACGAGAAGAAGTTTGTATTGATGGTCAAAGATGGGAGGAGAAGAAGTTGTCGTGACTGTCGTGGGTTAGATCGGAGCTACCACCGTGGGAGCTGCTGGTTGTGGGTGTCACGTCTGTCGGACAAGTTTGTTAGCCTGTTACTAGTGCTTCGGGTGGTGGCCGACAGTGATGTTCTTCTTCCTCCATGGTTCTCAGGTTCTCTTAGGTGAACAGCGAGATGAGATGGGGTTTTTTTTAGTGAAGGTGCAAGGGAGAGAGGAGCTATTGGTTTTGAGAGTGAGAAGGTCTGATAGAGGATTAGTTGCTGGAACTGTCGTTGCATGTTGTTGGTCGAGAGGATGAAGAGGAGTTGTGGTGTAGAAAAAAAAAATCAATCGGTCTCCTGCTCTCTTGGGAAAGGTTGAAGATGATGAGGGTGATGCTCTTAGACAGCTGTTTGGCAGTGTGGTTGCGGGTGCTTTTCAAATAATTTTTCGTGTTAAAATACATGTCAATAATGTTTTTTCATTTTTTAAAAATCATTTTTGACATCAGCACATCAAAACGATCCGAAAAATACAAACCACACTTAATTTTAACAAAAAAAAAAAATTCAAATTTTTTGAAAATACAACCACAGTAAGAGAGATCGTGAGTTGTGTTTTAGATCTTACAGTGAACAGGAAGAGATTCTTGGCTAGATAGTTGTTTGTCCAGGTGTGGTGATTTTTTTGTGTATTAATGAGTACTTCTTTTTTTTTTTTTTCTGGTGAGGGTGCTTATGATTTTTTTGTGTTGCGTGGATCTTTGTTATATTAACATTTATTACCTCTACAAAATAAATATTTTTTTTGGTTGATTTATATCATTCATTTACTAAAAATCAAAAGTAATAAGTACTAATATAAGAAAATCTTGGACACTTTAAAATAAGGATAAGAAAGATATTCGTTTTAATTAAAACCTTTTCATCTCAGTTAATAGTGTGGATCAACTTGAAAACTCCTCCATCCTGACTTTTTATTTGGTACGAGTTTTGATTGGATTGATGAAATCATGGTTGGATTATCTAAAAATTATAAAAGTTATTATTTTATTTAAAAGAAAAATAAAATAACATTGATTTAATGTTTTCTTTGTAAAAAAAATACTGAAATAATAAAATTTTAAATAAATTTAAATTAAATCGAGTTAACTCATCCAACAAACTGAGCAAAAAAGTGTAATTTTTTTTTAAATAGAATTGCTTTTTTCATTAACTTTCAAATTTAATCCCCTAATTTTTAATATCATGTAAATAATAAAATTAAATAGATTCTTGTACAATTAAAAACCAATCTAACAATGGGATGTTTAGTCAAGATTATGGTAGTTTTATGGAAATCAAAGAATAACAATTACGAAAACTAATTTTAAATTAACACAATGTACTAAATAAAAAAATTGAAGGACCAAAAAGAAATCACAACACTAATTCATAAACAGTAATTTGTGAGGGAATCCATGAATTTAGCAAAACTTTTAGTGTTTTTTTTAATGTAATGTAATTGTTATTATTTCGTAATGTAATGGGTGCACAAGACTCCTTGATGTTATATGGAGTTTCATGGCAATACATGGGCCTCAAATTCATCGTAAGAAAAATGTTGATGGCCATGACAAGGTTCAAGTATAATAAACACTTGATCATACGTGGACAAGTGAGAATGGTACACGTTCACAAGACATGACAGCAAACTAGTCCTCCGAGGGCCCCCAACTTCCACCTAATTCAAGGCTTCTAGTAGGGATAATGCCTTCTTCTAGTAGGGAAATACCAACTTTTTATCTATCTATAGATATTTCCACATATTCTTCCAATACAAATCCTCCATGCCTTTTATAACTCCCTTCAAGGTTTTCATGGAGAAAAAGAAACCTAAAGGTGGTGACAGCACTGGTGATTTAGCCCTAGTAAAGGCGGCTGCATGGGCATGGTACCAACATGGATCAGGGTCAGAAGGAAAGCCTATGTGTGAATCTTATGTTACAAGTACTCGTCGAGCTCCAAGACCGTCAAGATACAAGCTAGAAGATATGAGATTGAGAGTGAAGGAAGATACCATGGATGGCTCAGGAGCACCTAGTCCAATCGGTGTAGATAATTCTCTACTTGATAACTATGAGGTAGAGAGCATTTCAAAGCACCTTGACTATCTTATGGAGTCAAGCAGCAAGAGATCTTATGGCGTCGAGATCTTTGATAGAGATGATCATCTTCATCGCGGAAAAAGTATTTCATTATTGGATAGTGATCAAACTTGTGGAATGAAGCAGAAGAAGAACAAGTCGAAATTTTTCTTACAAGGTTGGTGGCTAAGACATTCGGTTGTTTGTGGCACAAGGGAAGATGTGGTGAACATACAAGAGGTGAACATACAAGAGCGTTAGCGCGCTGCGGCAGCAGCCGGAAAGGCAAATTCCGGTAGTTGGGTTGTTGCCAGTCGAGCCACAAGAACTGCCAATGGTGGGTGAATGTACAGCAGCTTCTTAAATTGTTACCTACACTAACTTTTATCTCTTCCATGACTTTTTTCCCTTCTTTTCTTTTTTTCAATGGAAACACTTAAATATTACACTACGAAACATAGATAACTTTCCCTTTCTCTCATCTCAAAGTAGCAAAGATTTGATCTCGTATAAGCATATAAAAATTACACATGTTTAATATTTTGATTTTTAATTAGTTATTTTTTTCTTTTTTTTAACTCAATTAAAATAGGTGAGTTTAATAATTCAATTCATTTACACTAATTTACTATCATATATATATATATATATATATATATATGTTACAAGTTTGTGTTATAAGATCTTATGAAGGTGCCTAGAAGGAAAGGACAAAAACAGTAGTTGGAGAGATCAATTATAAGATTTGATTTCGACCAGGTACTTGATGATGAACTTGTACAAACATCAATCAACATCACTGTTCTTCTTCTGATGCCACAATTAGACAAAACAAAACCACTAGCACCGACTGATCCTGTGTTGAAATTGCTCTTTGACGCTGCTTGTTTAGGACGAAGTATGGTTCAAGCTAAGCTGCATTATTGGGTGAGGAAATTAAGATAAGATAGGATAAAACAAGGTGAAATCGTAGTTATTAATCAATAATATTATTTTAAAAAAATTAATCCCCAAATGGACATGATAACTATGGTAAAAACCACGGCAGAGTGAAAAAATTTCTCCTGAATTAACCTAATGGTCAAGGAGTTGATTCGAAGAAATTCCTCCTCTCAATTCTAAAAATGAAGAATGGTTAGACAACAATTTGAGAGGCTTCTCATGCTTGATGACATCCGGTCCACACCTACCAAAAGTGACTCCATGTCGGTCACATGTGATTCAGTATATTTAGAAACGCGGGGTAAACTGTTCTTCTAAAATTTATTTATATATTTATTAAATATTTTTAAATTATTTTAATATATTAAATTAAAAATAAAAATATATTTTAAACCGTCATCAGTATCATAATTTCAAATAGCATAGGTGCTTGTGAGTTCTATTTTCACTGCATAGGTAAGTTTGTTCATAAAATTATTGTTTTTTAAGAATGAAATGGAAAATTGCAAGACTGCTCTAAAATTACAAAGAAAAAGAAAATAATGACAGTGTCGTTCCCTGTGAGAAAGGCGTTGTGCAATTGGGGCATTTTGCTCCAGAAACGAGAGCTGGAAAAAAAGGGGTAATGTTCATCAAATTTCACTTCAACTCTTATCTTAACTTTTAATCTATCAAAAAAGAAAAAAGAAAATTAATTATCTCTAATTTAACTCAAGATCTCAATAGCTTCTGACTATTACAACATCTAATGGAGGATCTCCTTGTGAATTTATTTTAATTAAGAACTTCCTTTTGAAATCTTATTACCATATGAATTTTGTAAAGAAAATATGGGAGGAAAAGAGGATGGAGTGAAACAAAAGAATGGAAAGGTGCCCCCTTTTGTTTGTGTTTTTAATTTGATCCTTATTGGATTTTTTCTATTTATCTTTCAACTCGTCTATGATTATCAAATGAAGGCAGCAACAAACCAAGAAACAAATGAAATGGCTACTTTCAAACTCCCTAAAACCCACCTCTCTCCTCCAAAAACCCTCTGCGCCTTCTCCACTTGGTACTCACCACCCCCCCAACCCCCACCAAGACAGTCGGCGCCGCCTTCACGCCATGAATCTCCAATTCTCACAACAATCTCTGAAGCAATAAAAAACATTGAAACAAAACCACTTCACATTTCTCTCAAAAACATCCTACCTTCATTCAAAGCCCATCACTTTATTAGCCTCGTTAACCAAAATCCTTACTTTCTACCTCCAAAATCCCTCCTTTCTTTCTTTGACTTTCTATCTTCATACCCTACTTTTAGCCACACAGTTCAGTCTTATTGCAGTATGGTTCATTTCCTCATTGCACATCGAATGAACCAACAAGCTGAGTCTTTGCTTCATTTTGTTGTTTCACGTAAAGGGAAAGGATCAGCTTCTTCCGTTTTTGCTTCAATTCTTGAAACTAAAGGTACCCTTTCGTCAAGTTTTGTTTTTGATGCTTTAATGAGCGTGTATACTGAATTTGGTTACGTGTCTGATGCTATTCAGTGTTTTAGATTGACAAAGAAGCATAATTTGAAAATCCCATTTAATGGTTGCAAGTGTTTGCTTGAAAGAATGATTAAAATGAGCTCTCCTATGGTAGCTTTGGAGTTTTATCTGGAGATCTTGGATTCTGGGTATCCACCAAATGTGTATACTTTTAATGTTTTAATGAATAGATTGTGTAAAGAAGGTAAAGTTAAGGATGCTCAATTGATTTTTGATGAAATTCGGAAGACAGGTCTGCAGCCCACTGCTGTTAGTTTTAATACTTTGATTAATGGTTATTGTAAATCAGGAAATTTAGAGGAGGGTTTTAGGTTGAAGATGGTAATGGAGGAGTTTAGGGTTTTCCCTGATGTTTTTACTTATAGTGCTTTGATTGATGGGTTGTGTAAGGAGTGTCAGTTGGATGATGCGAATCATTTGTTTAAGGAAATGTGTGATAGAGGGCTGGTTCCTAATGATGTTACTTTTACCACATTGATTAATGGGCAGTGCAAGAATGGGAGAGTTGATTTGGCCTTGGAAATTTATCAGCAAATGTTTGCTAAAGGTTTGAAAGCTGATTTGGTCTTGTACAATACACTCATCGATGGCCTTTGTAAGGGTGGATATTTTAGGGAAGCAAGGAAGTTTGTTGGCGAGATGACTAAGAGAGGTTTGATACCTGATAAATTTACGTACACTACACTTCTAGATGGTAGTTGCAAGGAGGGAGATTTAGAATTGGCTTTGGAGATGAGGAAGGAAATGGTAAAAGAAGGTATTCAGCTGGATAATGTAGCCTTCACAGCCATTATTTCTGGATTGTGTAGAGATGGAAAGATAGTAGATGCAGAGAGAACATTGAGGGAGATGTTGAGAGCGGGTTTGAAACCAGATGATGGTACATATACCATGGTCATGGATGGGTTCTGTAAGAAGGGTGATGTGAAGATGGGATTTAAGTTGCTCAAAGAGATGCAGAGCGATGGACATATACCAGGAGTGATCACTTACAATGTGCTTATGAATGGACTCTGCAAGCAAGGCCAGGTGAAAAATGCTGATATGCTTTTGAATGCAATGCTCAATTTGGGTGTAGTTCCAGATGACATTACTTACAACATTTTATTACAAGGGCATTGCAAACATGGGAAACTAGGAGACTTCCAAAATGTCAAGACTGAAATGGGGCTTGTTTCTGACTATGCATCTTATAGATCACTACTGAACGAATTGAGCAAAGCTTCTAAAGATCGTCAAAAGAGATGATTTCTGACGGTTGCATATTTCAAGTACAGACCTTTGATAGTTGATAAACTTAGATTTGATCTCTCAGTTGATCAGAGCGAAGGTAAGATCTTTTAGCAAACTGGCTAATTGATTTACTTGACTTCAGATTTCTGGACGCAAAACACAGAGTTTGTAGCACTTGTAACCTACTGTCATATGTCAAGGATTGAACTGTATAAATACATACCTTGTAACAAGTAGAACGATTCTTTTATCCAAAAATAAAATAAATAATTAGAAAAACAAGATCTTTAAAGTTTTCTTGTCAGCAAGAGTAGCATAGCTTTTAATGGGGGTATCTGCCATGTACTGTTTGTTCACTTCTTTCTGTCCTCCCTTGCTCTGTCTTTAATTTCAATTTATGACCATTTTTTAATGAAGGGAATACAATGTCTAGTGGTTTATTGCTATATACTGCATCAATTCTTCACCATACCATAACCATCTTTTGAGACCGTAGTTCTTGTTGCAGTTACTGCATGCTATAAACTTTTAATAAGCTTATCCTTGACTCTACTAACCCAATTCATCTGATTTAAGTCCATAAATAGTAGAGTCAGCTGATCATCTTAGTTGCTACAATTAATAAAAAAACTTACTGCTGGTCTATGAACTGATCGTTTAAGTTTTGTTGATTCATTTATTTATTGTGTCATGCCTCTCACAAAGTACTGTTCTTTGTAGCCGATCATAGTTTCATCTACTCTTACTTGAAACATCTCTTAAACATTGTTTTTGCAAATGCAACAATTACTTGCTACTATAAGAATGCCATTTGTTTTCAGGAAACATTATCTTTGACGTCATATCTTTACTGTTATCCTATTGCCATATTTGTGTAATGCGCAGACATTTCAAAGCATTATTGAAGAGCTCATTCTGTGAGCATAGGTGTAAACTTGATCTTGGGCTTAAGTTGGTTTTATGAATGAAATCACTTATATGTCCTTGATCCTTGTGAAGTGTTTGAAATCCTTAGCTTCAAGATACTTTGTAAACTTTTTGCTAAATGTTCTGTATTTTGCCGGTTGGATTCACTTAGATTGTCGCCTGAAGGCATATAATATGATTGAACTTCAAATCTCTACTACACGAACAAAATTAGTTTCGAAATTTTAGTAATGATTTATTGGTGAATTGTTCCTTTTTTTTTTGGTATAATAGGATAAGAAGCTAGACTAGCTCCTCAAGAAACGAACAACACAGAATCACCATGTAATGCTTGCAGAACTCGCAAATAAGAGAAGACTTTAGGGAGAGAGACTACTAGCTCATTAATATCAGAATCAGAGGACCTAAATTTGAAGTTCAGACCATTCAACAAAGGAATCAGAACCAGAGGCACCCAACTTTGCCATGATGTCACCACAGCTTTTACCCTCTCCAAGAACGAGTAATTTTGCAGGACCAGGTGCTGTTAAGCAGCTCATTAATATCAGCAACTAGAGCATTGTATGGATGAAATAAAGAATTGCCCTCCCTGACCATACGAAAGGCTTCCTGAGAGTCAACTTTAAGAATCATATTTCTAAATCCCAAGCTCCCAAGCATGATGTAAAATTGTAAACCTTGCTGCATAGCTTTCAGTTCAGTTCAGTTCAGCCACCAAAACCTGAATAAATTATTCATACAAGAATATTTTGTATCAGAGAATTATATTTTTTTTTAATAATTAGCCCATAAGTAGAAAATTTCCAAAAAAAATTGAATGGTGACAGTAGATATATACATGTTGTTTTTCAACTATATTCATATCATATTTCATAAGTTTTCAACAATAAATTGAAATATTTATATTATATTTATCGGATATCTATTATTTAAAAATTATTTATTATTCTATATATATAATTTCATCATATGTTTTTTTATCCTATTTATACGTGCACAACATTAATATTATATATAATTTTTATAATTTAATATTGTAGATCGGATAATATTTATATCGTAGTAATGATATTTATCGGATTTGAAAGGAACAGCGTCGTTTCTTTTTATAGAGCATGGGTAGGTTGTTTTTGAACAGTGAAAAGCAACCACGAATCAGTTTCAGTCGACCAAGACTAGGCAAGAAGCCAAAAACGAGAAGAACCAAAGAGACAAGGGAGAAAAGAATGCAAGAAATGGGGAAGCAGCAAGCTCTAATTTTGATCCAGAAAATGGTGAAAATCCCTCCTCTTCAAGCCTTATCACTCTTCAACTCCTCGATTCAACAAGGCTTCCAACACACTCACCACTCCATTTCTTTCCTTCTTCAACACCTTCTTGACCATCAAAAACTACCCCATGCACAATCTCTCATCCTCCAAATACTTTCCAACAAAATCTCCTCTCCCTTTTTCACTGTCCCGTCTCTTCTCCACCATTTAACACAAAACCAAAACCAAAACCAAAACCCATCAATGACTACTGCTCTTCTCTATGAATCAATCATCAATGCCCATCTTAAATCTCAATTACTAGATAAGGCTCTCATCTTTTTCAATGAAATGGTTGATAAAGGCCTTGTCTTTCGACCTAACATTTTTAATAGTCTCTTGGGTTCTCTTGTGAGATCAAATTGTTTTGAGAAAGCTTGGTTGTTTTTTAATGAATTGAAAGAGAGGGTTAAGTTTGATGTCTATAGTTTTGGAATAATGATCAAGGGTTGTTGTGAAAATGGTAATTTGGATAAAAGTTTTCAACTTTTGGGTCTATTACAGGACATGGGTCTTTCTCCTAATGTTGTCATATACACTACTTTGATTGATGGTTGTTGTAAGAATGGTGATATTGAAAGAGCTAGGTTGTTTTTTGATAAGATGGGAGAGATGGGCTTGGTTGCTAATCAGTATACTTTTACGGTATTGATTAATGGGTTGTTTAAGAAAGGACTTAAGAAAGATGGTTTTGATTTGTTTGAGAAGATGAAGATTAATGGGCTGTTTCCCAATTTGTATACGTATAATTGTTTGATGAATGAGTATTGCAGTGAAGGAAAAATATGCAGAGCTTTTGACTTGTTTGATGAAATGCGTGAGAGAGGTGTAGAAGCAAATGTTGTCACGTATAATACTTTGATCGGTGGCATGTGTAGAGAGGAGAGGGTTTGGGAGGCTGAGAAGTTGGTGGATCAAATGAAGAAAGTTGCTGTTAGTCCTAATTTAATCACATATAACACATTAATAGGTGGATTTTGTGATGTTGGGAATTTGGATAAGGCTTCAAGTTTAATAGATCAATTAAAGTCAAATGGTCTGTCTCCATCTTTGGTGTCCTACAATATTCTCATTGAAGGATATTCCAAGGCTGGAAATTGGAAAGGAGTTGCTGATTTAGCTAGGGAGATGGAGGGGAGAGGCATTTCTCCTTCTAAAGTGACATGTACAGTTTTAATTGATGCTTATGTTCGATTGCAAGAAATGGAGAAAGCATTTCAAATTTATTCCTCTATGGAGAAGTTTGGTTTGGTTCCTGATGTCTACGTCTATGGTGTGCTAATACATGGTTTGTGCATGAAAGGTAACATGAAAGAATCATCAAAACTGTTTAGATCAATGGGTGAAATGCACGTGGAACCAAGTGACGTGATATACAATACAATGATCCATGGTTACTGCAAAGAGGATAACTCCTATAGGGCTTTGAGGTTGCTTAGAGAAATGGAAGCTAAGGGGTTGGTTCCAAACGTGGCTAGCTACAGTTCTATCATCGGAGTTCTATGCAAGGATGGGAAGTGGGAAGAAGCTGAGGTTTTATTAGACAAGATGATAGAATTGCAACTAAAACCGTCAGCTTCCATCTTAAACATGATCTCCAAAGCCAAAAATTTTACAGAATTGAAGATTTAAAGGACTCTTGGCATGTAGTGGCAAAGCAGAATTCCGTGAAAGATGGAGCCTTTGAGATAATGGTAATATTGGTAAAAGAATCCTCAAAGATTTGAAACACACAGCCACATTTTGGGACAGACTAACAGAGACTGCAAGACACTCTGTGGGAGAGGGCTCTGAAAACGATCCAATCCTGTTGTATAGAAACTAATATCAGCAGTTCCGTATGAATGAATCAAGTTTTTTAATGGTAAGGCATCTAATATTTTTACTTATTTGATCTTTTCAATTTCACATGGAAATTTGTTCAAAAAAATCACACAGAAATGGAAAATCACACACTCATGTTTTGAGTATCCCCTTGTTCTTCATTGCAAAACATTGCTTTTTATGGAAATATATAGTTATGTCCAAAGCATGTACCTTAACAACTAGTTTCAGTATAATGTTAGGACAAACGATAAAAAGAAGAAGAATAAATAAACACACAGTTGTTGCAAGTTCTTGATCCGACCCAACTTTGGGGCAAGAAATCCCCTTAAAAAAATACCTGGATATGTTTCTGCAAAAATATAACTCCAACAAAAAAATGGTTATAACTTGATTCACTGATAAATGCACCTCATATGTACCATGTGCTAGGATCTAACTAGAGAAAGACTTAACATATATAATACGGAGTTTTGATAGAAATTTTGATGTCTCATGTCTACATCTTTAATACATGGTCTCGAGCAAAGGAGCTGGAAATGCCAGACCAACTGCAAGGATCTTCATCTGAGGCATCCCAATTTGAACAAAACCATACCTGGGTCTTCATATATAGCTTTCTTTGAATTTTGTAAGTACCCAAACTTTTCAGAAGTCTATAGATTCCATTTTGTTAAAAAGTACAAGACTGCCAAAAGTTTTCCAGGTCACTAAATTTCATTGAGTACATTACTTTTAACACTGGAATTCAGATCACATAACTTCCAATCCTACTCATGCTGTTTGGTCACCATGTAATTGTAGGACGGATAGCAGATTGAACCTACTTGGAATCTTGAATTTTTAAATTGATTACACAATAAATAACACCACTCAATGTAGCCTAATGACACTAGTTAGCTCAGCTTAGAACTATAATAACAATGGATAAAGAATCAAGAATATCTGAGTACTAAAGTGATAATGCAAATACCTTCATCTTTAGCTAAGGATCAGTCACAGGTCGCAAAAAGAATTAGAGAAACAACACAAACAAGTTGCAGTGCTGCATATGGTTTTTATTTCCTCTGATTTTCTTCTCTATTGTCTCTACCAGCTGCTACCTGCAACCAGATTCTGCAATATGGGTGCAAAAATGAGCCTGCTAGCATCACAGGTATGATCATGAACTCAATCCACTATTTTCTCTTTTGCACAGAATTCTATATACACCATGCTTACTTCTTTGTTTTCATATCTATTTGTTACATAATCAGGGGTTCACCCTGTCCCTTGTCGTGATAATTTTCTCAGAAGTCCTGTCCCTTCATACGGTAGGTTGATGGCTGTGTGTGTTTATGCAATTCATTTAATGTAATTACATGTCCAGATTTTGCTTGCAGCTCTTATTAAATGGAAATTTGGAACATCTGGAGACGCGACTTAAATGTCACATTGGTATGCAGGTATAGTTGTGGCATGTGTCTGCTTCTTTGTTCCTGCTTTCGCAGTGCCAAGTGAGATCCGGTCAGCCGAGCAAAGCATCGCACTCTCAGTTAACATGCTTTTCGCCTTTTTCATTGTTCAATTGTTTCTTCCTACGGGTTAACATGTTTTTCGCCTTCTCTATTGCTCAATTGTTTCTTCCTATGCTTTCCCTCATGAAATGTGGCTTGTTCATCTTCTTTGGGAGTTTCGTGGCAATTATGACTTCTTCATTTATTCCTTTCTTGCCTGAAAGGAAGCACGTACCATTTGAAGAGATGTATAAAGTGTGGAAACACATTTCTTTTGGAGGAAATCCATGTCTGTAGATGATCACCGAGCAAATGCCACCTCCTATGGAGAACCATACTTCAGGCATCCAACCGGAAGGCATTTTGTGTTAAAGCTTCAGAGTAGTCGTTTTCTCCAACTCGAAACATGTAAACTGCCGTGGAGAGTAATTTTTTTTTTAAAAAAAAAATTATGTCTTGTTAATTTGTTCATGTCATTTTTTTAATATAATTGACGTGTTGTTAATTATTTCATGTCATATTAAATGTGAAAAGATTCATATTATGATTAATTCATTAAATTGATTATTTGAAAAAAAAATTAATAATTTATAATAAATTCATTGATTGGTCCATGATTTTTAATATAATTTATTAAATTTATGATTTATATAAATTTAATAATAATAAATTCATAGGTTTTGTTATTAAAAGTTATTGAAAAATACTTAAAAAGTAATTGATTTGGTTTATTTAGACAAAACAAAATTGAGAATACTTTATATTTTTGACATCCTCTGTCACCGGCTCTGATTCCCTTCTTGAGCACCGCACCCGCCACCAGCAATGGTATTGCATCGGATTCAGTCATAACTTCTAGTAGAGCCAAAGTTACAGCAAAACGCACGGCCTCCCAACGCCTCTCCTTGAGTAGGAGAGCTTCATATACCTGCCATCCACAACCAAACCTGCCCAATTCCTACAGTGCCGGAAAAGCTCTCTCTCCCTCCTCAGGGGAGCTTCCAGGAAAGGACCGCTGCTCCTCTGCATACACGCTTAATATAATTCCCAACAAATAGAGATACAGCCGCCTTCCTACCTATCTACTGCTCTTTATATGGTATGCACAAAATAAATACGAAGCCTACAAATAAACCACTATTTTAATTTTCACTATATCATAGAGAGACATTTATTCAAAATTACTAGATTTGTACATAAATGCATGTTCGAAGACCCGACTCGACCTCAGACATAGCCCAATCAACTCACAAGTTGGCTAGTTGAACGTGAAACTCTACCTGACTCGGGTAAAGTTTCGAGTCGATAAATTACTGGGTTCGTTTTATGGTGGAACACAAATGATCTACAATTCACTAAAAAAAGAAAAAAATCCAATGACGTACCATAGCCAGCCAGGAAATGATCTACCGTTCACTTTCAACAATTTTATGTCGCCATTTCCAAAGAAACAGATTGATTTTGAAACACATGATATTCCTTTCTAGTTTTAGCATTAACAGACCATAGCGTATAGCATGATAGTCAGTATCTGTAACCAAATTTATTATTGTTCCCTTTCCCTTTTACGAATATCCTGTTTATATCCTATTTGAGGTTGCGGATCAATTTATTTTTCAATAAAAATTGAGATTTTTTTGTTTTAATTTTATTATTAATATTTTTGAATTTTTTAATGTGCTAATATTTACATTTAAAAAAATTATTTTAATATATTTTTAAATAAAAATACGGTGAAAATCAATTATTTAGCTAGAAAATGAAGTGTAGAAAGAATGAGACAGGGATAAAAGAAAAGCTGGAATGGGCTGCATTGCATCCCTGTAACAGGGAAAAGTTAGGGGAGGAAGGGGACCATGCTGAGCAGTTGTAAGAGTTTAGCATACAAAATGGGTAGCAGCCTGCCATGGCCAGCCAGGAAAGCAGATCTCTTTCCTCTGGTTGCTTTCTTTTCATTTATTGATTCAAGGAAAACTACATAATGGCAATTTGCCATCATAGCTAGCTTGGCCTAGGGTTTGGTCATCCTCTGCAGAAAGTGAGTGAGATTCTACGGGCGTGCGTGCACTGGATGCTAGTAATTTATTTGTGGCTAGCTTCTCAAGAAATGGCTGGTTCACACCCTTTAGCCAGCTGTTCTCTCGTCTCTTCCCTTCCAAAGTCGTCTTCTTTCACCACCCTTTTCTGCTACCTTCCAAGACGTAGATAACGATGTTTTCTTCGTCTTAATTAAGACGAACCACTTTTCAGATCTCCTCAAATGGCTGCCATTAGTTTGGACTTTAAACCATGTCTTAGTTTTCGACTTCTCGGTGAAAAATGATTAAAAGCATGAGTGGCCACTACGTAAGTCTGTGATTTCGTGGATTAGGGTGTCCATTGCGATGAGACAAGACAGGTTCAGTCCCACGGGCTTAGCATTGTTTAAGAGTTGGTGCTCGTATTAATGGTGGTTTAAGTTAAAAACAATGGGATTTATGGTTAATGTGATTTGTCTATGTCATTGATTTTTTTGCTCGAATCTTGGAATCAATATATACAAAATAATTCAATCCTCTAGGTACATGATGGCAACGATTGAAAGATGTGTTCTTAAAACATCTAAAGATAAATTTAAGATATATTAGATTTTATTGTATTTATAAAATATTAAAGATAGATTTAAGATATAAATTCTTTACTAAACACGTTTACTTATAAGAGATTGGAAAAAAAATGCTTAAATTATAAGCATAACATGTTTAAAAACAGTCTTAATCTCTGCAAAACAATTTGAAAATACTTATAATCATAAAATAAATTATATAAAATAGTGTTCAAATCTTCAAATAGATGCACCTATTAGGCAAAATCTGTATTTATCCTCAAGAGGCCTGCGTAGAAAATAAATCCTTAAAAAATTCGAGGAAAACTCAAATTAATATCCATCTGGATTCTAGTTAATTACTCTCTTGATGGCTTAAATTTGAGGGTCCCTTCAATCCAATTGATGACTCCTATCAGTTTCTATCAATCAAATAGGTCATGTGATCACTTAGACATCTGTTACGCAATTAATTTAATTGGTGGAAACTGAAGCATTATCAAATTGAATTGAATTCTTCTATATTTTAAATGCAGTAGACTAGAATGAAAGCATGAAAGTATAGTTGATATTGGAAATATACTCACGAAGGATAAAAAAAAATGTTTTTATTCTCTTTAAAACGTTTTTTTTATCTCATAAAGTACAGAAAAAAACCTAGAAATTGTTCGCATCTTTTGCAATGAAATCTTATATTGCTCAAAAAACTGTAAGCTCTAGACACTTACCATAAAAAAATAATAAAAGAAATAGGATCTCTTTACGGGAAATAGAAGAGAAAATCTTATAAAAAAGGAAATTCTTATGATTTTTTTACGGGATCGGATCTCTTTACTATGTTGTAAATATCAAGGAAGTTACCGTTTGAGTTTTTTCCCATGATTGTGCTATAAAATAGTTGAAAAAAATCAATTTCCATTTAATGAGTTGGTTTTAAAATGGTTTAGATGTGAAGCTAGTTATCAATAAAGTGTTAGTTTAATGGTTAAATTATTGTTATATTTTTATAAGGATGATAATACAAATTTAATTTTTTAAAAATATACTTATTAAAAAGGATAGTCACGAATCCTAAACAGAACTAATCTTATCCTTTAAAAAGGTACGATAATACCTAATAATATATATATATATATATATATATATATATATATATAAAGCTAGTTGACCTAATAGATAATTTTTATTAGTTTTATGTCTATGAAATTAACCAGTGGGGGGGGGGGGGGGGGTATTACAAAATTAATTGATTTAATTAAGATTTAAATTACTTGAATTGGTTCATGTTAACTCGATTTGAATGCATTTTCACCCTTTTTTTTCATCTTTTAATTAAAGAATGCAATTTGCATAAAATAAAAATAAAAAAGCATGAACTGATTTTCGAAAACAAACACAAGATTGAAAAGAAAGCAGTGCCACAGGCAGTTGTCACGCTCCCATGCATGGATATTCTACGAGCTCATCATGATTAACATTATCTTGCAAGAGTGATTGACTGAATCTATTTATTTATTCATTCATGACATGTAAGAATATTTTGGTAACTTTTTCCTGAAAAGAAAAGAAAAGAAACTGCAATCCAGTTAGTGGAGCAGAGAGCAGGAAGGAAAATCCATGGTTGAAAGAGTGAAAAATTAGAACCGACAAATCATGATTTACCAATGATGTATGGTGTAAGTGGGGCTGTGGATAGGTTTAAAAGTGAGAGAGATTTTTATATTTCAACTTTTTTAATTAAAAATAAATAAATAAAAACATTGCATATTTTAGTCATGTGAATGTCGGGAATACAAGGATACAATCTTGGTTCGAAGTCGGCAAAAGAGTTTAAATAAGCTGTCTTCCACCCGGCATGCACACAACTAATATGGAGCCCTCCATTACCTTGCTCTAACAATCCTTGAATAGTTGCAAAATATCATAGTAGTTTGCTGAGTCAATCCGGTAATTCATAGTTATAAATCTAGTTTGGATAAGATTTTATTTCAAATCTATTTGTAAGTTCACTCGATTTAACTAACTTGCTCTCGTTCTAGTTAACTTTAATAATTATTTTTAAAATATTTATCTGAAATAAAGTATTTTTATTAAAATATATGGCATTTTAAGTTAATATAATAAATCTATAACTCAAATCTTAAACTAGATTAGATTTTACACCAAGTCAAGTAACTAGGAGCATGCATAACCTCTATGGCTTTTTATTCACTCAATTTAAATTTAAGATTGTTTCTTGAAAAAGTTTAATTTTAAAATTAACACACGAGTTGATTTTAAAATATTTTTATTGTTAAAATAAAACATTACCAGATTATAAATTCACATAAAAGAAAAAAAAAGACTTACATCACCAAAATGGTTATAAAAAAAATTAGTTAAAACCTAAAATACCACTTTCTTTTTGTTTTTTTTTATCCTAGTAAATATATTCATATTCACTTACAAATACAATTTTTTTTCTATACAAAAATTAATTATTGGGACTTCAGACTCAATTATGCTAACTTGATAAATTAATACATTCTTGTTTTAAAAGATTAAAAATTCACTTCAAATTTTACTAGAGACATTTATTTTACGTTCTTATTTCCACTGCTCAAACCAAATATATATATAATTTTTTTTTTTTTATTAACGTGGATGTTTAGGTCAACTTATACAAACATCAACTAACTTCACGAACTCTAAAATTAATGATCATATAAACCTTCAATGATTATTATATTAATAACTATATAATTCAAACTTAAAACCACATTAAAGAAACTAAGTTTCCCAACTAAAAATTAAAGAGTAAGAGTTCAAATTTTTCATCGTAATAAAATAATAGGTGAAATTAACCGATCACGGTCTTCTAGATTTTAATTTCCTACCGAACAAACATGAAAATCACAAAGGGATGTTGTTGCACATAGAAATGGAAACAGGGACCATGCATGTGCAAATGTTTCAGGTGTTATGCACCGTTCGAATCTTCGCAAGAGAACGGTCTCTAATGGCAAGTGTCGTCACTTACTGTTTGTGAGTGCGGTTCTGTTTAGTAGTTTTTTTTTAAAATATATATATATTTTATCTTAAAAAAAATATCAATTTTTTTTATGTTTTTAATGTTATAAGATAAAAAAAATACTTTTTTTAAAAAAAAACTTTTAAAAAATACAATTTACAGTACCAATTTGAAAACGACCGAGTAAGATTGTCAAGGTGGAATAGCAGTCAATCGATGACTGATTGTCCATTTTTATTTACGATTGATGGAACCATTTTTAGCATATTTGACTTTGTAAAAGTCCCTAAATAATTGAATCCTCAATTCTATATCATCAAATCAACCAGGATTAATATATATATATTAATTTTAATTTTAATTTTTTTTTTAATTTCATTAATTTTGAAAGCCAAAATACTTGATTTTAGCTTGGATAAAACAAGTTCATTTTTACGTTTTAAAAATACTTTTAAAAAAAATAAATTTATTTTATTTTTTTATTTTAAATTTATTTTTTTATATTTTTTGATCATTTTAATGTTTCAATATAAAAAAATTTAAAAATATAAATAATATTTTTTTAAACAAAAAACACTTTATAAATCAACCTATTCTTAAACACTCTTAGTTACTGTACTCTTAAACACTTTTAGTTAGAACCCTTCATGCATCAGGTTTGAAATTGGAATTTGTCACTAGCCAGGTTTTATTAACTATGATGCTCTTATTACAAAAAATAATTAGAGTATTTATCTTAATATAGTTCAGTTACATGAAATAAATTAAATGTGAGAAAAATCACGATAGTTGGGAGTCATGGAGGGGAAAAAACCTACTACGGACAGCATGATAATAATGACCATACACCTCTTTGAAAAGGACAGCAATATCTTTGTATCGTGAGGTCTTCGATCCAACAACACAACTAAATGAACACTCTCTGTCTTCCTCTCTCCGGTCAATTTGTATCATTTTTACTCCCTATTTTTCTCTTCCCCCATGTATTTTTGTCCTTGATAGTTGCTTGATTTAAGTTGATTTTTAATTTAAATTGATTTTAATATAAACCTGGTTAAACCAGATAAATTAATCAACAATGTAATTAATTTAATTAAATTTAGTCAAAACATGTTCAAGTTAAAACCAAAATATTAAAAAATAATAATTTTGATTTGAAAAAAAAAAAACTAAAGTTGATTGTTGATTTGATCGACAACCCACTTATCCAAACAAAATAAAAACATTTTAAATTGATTCGACAACTATGCTATCCATACCATTATTTTAAATTTAATTTAGTTGGTAAAACTACTACTAAGAAAATCTCAATAAAACAAATTTCAAATAACAAAAAAAAAAAGATAATGGTCTAAAGATTTTTTTTATTTAAAATACATTAAGATAATATTTTTAAATTCTACTTTAACATCATCATATTAAAACTATTAAAAAAATACATAGAATATGTGGATTTAATATTATTAAAATGAAAAACATTTTATAAATGAGGTTGAAACAAAAAACCAAACATTAAATATTTCATATATATCCTCTATACATATTACATAGTCTCAAGCATTCAACGTTTACCTTGCCACATGCAAACTAGTACAAACATTCAAAAACATTGATACATGGCCTAAATGTTAGTTTGACGTGGGCCATTGGATTAGATCAACACGAAAAGACCGTACTGATATTTTCTTTTGTACAGTGTTACGTTTACTACCTGATTAACTCTCCTGGCCCCATATAACCCATAATATCTTCCAAGTACCGGTACCACTTATGTTTTACACAGATCTGCTACAATCAGCCTTACCGAAGCCCACTCTACGATTGGCTAGATCAAACTCCACCCATATATTTTGTTGGTGAAAATTTCCTATTATATTGCTAGCAGCACCCAACATTTCTGACCGCCCGATCCCAACACAATGGACCCCTCCACCCACATCAGCTAAAACCCTCTCTTTCTCTACAACTATCTCCACGCCCTTGTCAAATTCAAACACCATATTGCCTATCAACCGTCCGATCTCTATTGCATTGCCATTGAAACACATGTCAGATACACCACCATACACGTATCCCTTCTTTAACCTTGCCCCCACCAGTCTTACCACCTCCTCCCTCACCTTAATGTAAGCCTCATCCACCAAGTAAGTGAATTCGGACCCGGAGTCAATCATGGTTTGACCCGCACCACTAGGATCGGGCCGAAAGGCCGAAATCGGAATGTTCAATTTTTGGTTGCCAATCCTAATCCCTTGCATAGCAACAGTGTAAGCCAAGGGGTCCAAATTGGGCATCCGTTGACTTTGAGAAAAAGTCAAAAGATTAATATACCGAAACCCACCTGAATTCGGGTTCTCACCCAAGTAAAACGACCCGGTTGGGGTAAAACCGGGTCGAACTTGCCGGGTGGGTACACAGTATGAGAACTTGGTTAATTTAGCCTGGGAAGCAAAGGACAGCCTCCCAAGGTTCATTCCCAGAATGCCCTTGGCATCACTTGATTCCTCGGCGCAGCCTAAGATCAAAGGAGGGGTACTTTGGGACCTAGAAAATGTAATCTTTTCCCTTACAAGATTACCTTCAGCTAATGTTCCATCAGCGTAGAAGTAAGAATAATGACACAAACGGTTCTGGTCGCATGAGGTTGGTAGGGTAAAATCAGGAATTCTGGGCTTGCAAAGAGGATGATTACATGGCAAAACAGAGAATGAAGAGGATAAAGAAGGATCAAACACAGAGCTAGGTGGGGGTTTCCTAGGAACCTTTTTGTGACACTGAATCCATGACAACTGGCTGCCCGTGTCCAAAATCATTTGCTGAGTTTGAGGTGGTGTCCCTATAGGGAGAGAGACTAGCAATATCATCGAGTACTTGAATCCTGACCTGTAGTTATATGGCGATGACGAAAAGGAAGAACTTTTGAGTGTTGAGGCTTTCTTGGTTTGTGAGATGAAGGAAGAGTAGAAACTTGGAGAGGCTTGTGGGGAGCGAGGGAGGGAAGTGAGTGGGAAAGAAAAGGAAAGGGAGTCATTCTTGTGCTGGGTTTCTTGTGCTGAGAGGGAGCAGGAGGTGAGTAGGAGGAAGAGGTAAAAAAGAAGCATGGTTTCTTTGAGAAGAGAAGGAGAGGAAGCAATGGAAGAGAGGAAGCAAGAGGGCAGTGTTGGAGTGGTTTTGAGTACAGTTTGTGGTGTATGGTTGTATTTATATGCCAGAGAAAGGTAGTGATAGGCTGGGTAAAGCCAAAATAGGAGAATTCGAAAAGAAAAAAAATGAAAAAAGAATACGCGTTTTCTTAATTGAGTGGTTAGATCTTATAATGACAGTAGAATTGATGCTTGCTTAATTGAGTTGCAGAAGATATGAGCTGCCCTGGTAGAATCCTGAATATAGCTAAACAAAAAACAAATTCCTTCCTTGAAATTAACTCATTAGAAATGTTTTTGAGACTGTGCTGTTTATGTTTTTAATAATAATAATAATAATAATTAATTTTATTTTTTTAAAAAAACAAATATTTAATTTTTTTAAAAAAATCTAGTACGACAACACTTATGCCTACAATTAATTGAAGCTCAAAAGGCATCCTAAAAAGTACTCCAAGTTCTCGTGAAGCTAAGTAATGGTGTTTACACTTTACATGGAGAAATCCTGATATTATGGAGTTCAATGTTGATCCGTATTATATGTTATGTCAAGAGGATGCCATCGCCATTTTACTCAATAAAATCTTCTTAATAAGCTTAATGAAAATGGACATTGGTATGTGCATCGATAATCTCAAGAAGTTTGGAAAATAATCCTTTTCAAAAATAAATATAATCAATTATTCCACATACTCTATTTTCAAAAATTATTTTTAGAATATTATTGATGTAAAATTAAAAAAAAAACTTACAATAAATTGATTCAATTTCAATTTTATATTTATTTACAAATTAACAATACTTGATCTACAAAACCAACAAGTTATGTCTTGTCTCTCAATGGCTTGTTGCTTGTCTCTTCGAGATTCTTCGAGTTCAGCGACGTAGATATAATCTCGTTCGAGTGTTTTTACTTACTCTCATAACCATGATTCATTTGTTAAGATTGTTTTTATGTGTACGTGGTTGTGCATAAACTTCATGTATAGTAAGAAGGCTTTCTTGAAGGAAAAAAAAATATTGATATTTGATTTTTGTATTCAATACTATTATGATGATTATTTTGGACTTGGGAGAAATATTTTGCTATGATATTCTAATGTAATAATTATATTGACAAACTTAGGTCATCGGTATTTTGATGAGGTTCAAGGAATACTTGGGTCGTCGGGCTCTTCCCTCGGTATGTGCCCACTAACATAGACGCTACAGCCCACGCTATGAATACGCTGCCCCACCTAGTTCTTGACCTGATATGTGTCACAAAGCCGTGCATTGCATGGCTTTTCTTTTGCTGCCGTGGAAATTACTTTCTGACTTTTAGTTTCCTTTCATTTCTTTTTCTTTTTCTTTTCAGTTCAACTAAAAAGCACGTTGTGTTTCATGTGTTTTTAATATTGTGGTGCTGATTTTTTTTTAAATGTATTTTATTTTAAAATATATTATACTATTATATAAAAAAATTATTGTTCTCTGAACACTAATTTAAACACGATTACAATAATCAAGCAATTTAAATAAAATAAATCTATAAAATTGTGATTATAATGTCAAGTACATATGTCACATAAGTCAGGTGGATCAATAACTAGATAAATTGACATCTAATCTTTATTATCACAAGATCCATGCTTTTGAGTGTCGTAAAAGAAAAATATGTTCATTTCAGGGTTTTTTTTTTTTTAACAAAAAAAACACATAACTAAATTTATCAAGGGATTAGATTACATATCAATTCAGATTGAATTTTTTATTGAATTTTTTTCTCTAAACATTATTAATTAAACATCCACACATTGACTTATACAATAAAAATATTAAATTATTTTAGATATTAGCTCCAAAATGAAGAGGGATGCAAAGTTTAACAACTTCAGTAATTATATATAAATTGTATTTATCATATAGGATTAATTGATCGACATCAACATTCTGATAAAAAAAAAAAAAAGTGCTATGAATTGGTTTCATAACATGACTAGCGTTCAAGGGCGTCCACAAATTTTCTCAAATCTGTGAGTGCCATTTAAATATCTATAGGATAGTAGGCTACAGATAGGCAAATTGAAAATAATAATAATAATAATAATAATAATAATAAAATACTACTGGGAATATTTACTTTTGACGTTTTTTATTTTCTTTTCTATCATGGCGTCTAGTGGCACATCAATTAGAAACTTCTAATACAATAACATTAGTAGATTTCTTTAATCATTGGCCTATTAAGATAAAAGCACAAAAGTCTGGCCAATTTCAAAGAGAACACTAAAAAATCAACAGGGACCCAGCAAGTCAAATTAGTCGTATAAATTTGATTTTTTTAAACTGAAATATGCAAAAGATTGTATGAACATTATATAACGAATTTCCTAGAAATGAATACTTAATTTCCCCATGTAAATAGTATATATAAAAGAGTCGGGAAAAAAAAAAACAGTGTGCAGCGAAAAGAAAAAAAAATCATGATTTTTCAAATTTTAAAATTGCTACTGAACTACAGAGAAAAGCTTGATTTCATAAATTTTCAATGTCAATAAATTGTAATCTAATAAAATATGATAAACAATTCTATATATTAGCCTCGTATTTAAATTTATCTAATTTTTTATTAAAAGATTACTAACTAAAAATTGCATGGCAAATAGAAAAGAAAAGTAAAAAAAAATTCAAATAGTAATTTCTTTACTTAAATTCGAGCATAATCTCATATGAGATTAGTGCTAGCTTGCTCATCTCATATATAACTGACCAGGTAGAATATATTCATAAAATTTTAATTCAATTTAATAATTAAATTAAAAATTATATTTGTTTTTGTTCGTATAATATATATACTATTTTAATATCAAAGAACTATCTCAATTCAATAACTTAAACTGTTAGGTTAGATTTCAAGATATAATTTATATTATTCTTCAACACATTCTCTTAAGTGAAAGTCTTTTGAATTTAAAACTTATACAGACTTACATCATTTTATGCTTATTTTTTTATCAAATAAATTAAGATAGTGAGATTCGAACTCATGACTACTTAGTTATAAAAGTTTTGATAACATGTTAAAAAATCATCTCAACTTAATAATTTAATTTTTTAAATAAAATCAATGATATAATTTATATTATTTTTAAATATTTAATTTCTCATTTATACTTTAATCTTTTTTCATCTATCATTAATGTTTTTTTCCCTTGTGATGTTATTGGACATTGCTACTTGCCAGGTAATGTATTGGTTCTTTAAACTTGGAGTACTGTCAAAGACTGTCTGAAATCTGAATGACTGCAAAGTGGGTGGCGAGCCAGGGCTCGAATTTAACCAGCTGGCCACCATGACAAAGTACTCAAGGAACCAACTCATAGGTAGTTGAAAATGGTTGAATAGGCTCAAAATTCCATGGAAATTTCAAAAATCTACGCACACCAGAATCTAATTCTAACCACACCACGATGTCTTCAATTGGTTTTATTACCCTATTTATTTCATCATTGTATTTGAAAGTTGCTAAGCAACAATTTTCTTAAGAGGATTGATTTTGTAGAGAAGAATGTCATAGAAAGTTTGTTTTTTCTTTATGAGAAAAACAAATCTTTGAAAGCAAATTAACTATAGCCACCTACTTAATTTACTTCATAAATTATTTTTTGTTTTTTCAAGAAATATAAAATAAATACCCGTAATATCTTATAGTTTGATATAAATTATAGTTTATATCACTTGTAAGTATAAAACAAATTAAAATATAAAATAATTTATTATGTAAACTTATACACGTGTAACAAGTTTCATGTTATAAAATGTGATTTTTTAGAAGTCGGTAAATAAATGCAATTTTAATTAAAGTATTATAGAATGATAAGAATAATTTCTTTTTAAAAAAATTCCCTTTATTAGTGAATTTTTAATAAAAAATAAAAAGTAATTTCAATTATGTTCATTACTGGATTTTTTTCTTGAGAATAATTATTGAGAACTGAATGAATTGCAAAAATATATGTCAAATGCAATGGAGAAGTGGGCCAAATTTAATTGCCTTATATTACTAGTATACTTAAGAGTGAGAGTATCATATCTTAAAATAAACATTATACTCTAATATTTATTACGAAATATATATTATACTCTAACATTATGCTTTGATTGGGTGGGTTTTTGATGCGAGTTTGTAGAGAAATGTTACACACAAACTACATGGAATTGAATGGGTTGAAATATTAATTTAGAGTAGTAGATCCTACAATTTTTACCTCTCATGCAAGAAACGTTTTTTCATATATATATTTTTAATTTTGATATTAATACATTAAAATTATCAAAAAAATATTTTAAAAAGTTAATTTAATAATTTTTCAGACAAAACTCTTAAAAACATAAGCTAAAACTTTTAAAAACATAAGCTAACATATTATCAAACGGTGTGTTAATATGGTCATTGGATCATTCTAAAAAGAAACGAATAATATAGTCCTAGAAGTTATTATTTTTAATTTTTGTTTCTCGTTCTAATATTTAAGCCTTTAATTTGAAAATCAACAATTAGAATACAATAACATAACTTATCATGTAACTCTAAAAAAAAAGATTTAAGCCTTTTATTTTTTTATCAATTCGATCCTTATTAGACAAGTGATGAAATATATAAGGTAACAACAGATAAATTAAAACAATGTTCAAACTATATATAAATAGATCACGGATTATTGTCATAAGAGAAGCATCCAAGGCATATAACATTTTTGAGATATTTTTTTGTCTCTCAACCCTCCTCTCTTGCCCACGACAACAATAGCCATGTTGCCTGAGCCGCACCGCAGGAACTTTTGGCCGGTAGCTAGTGCTTTCCTTCTTGATTTTCTTGTCTTCGTGCTCGGAACATGATCGGTTTGATCAAAGTATTTGGTCATGGGACTCATGGGGAGGACTGAACGATCGTGCCATAAGATGACAAGCAATACTTAGCCATATTAAAGAAAAAAATTTGGGAATATTCGTCACCTCGTTAATTCTTCATTCCTCCTTTTGTTTTATGGTTGCTCCACACTTCCTTTTGAATAATTTATTTTTAGTGGAGCATCTTAAATATCCTTAATATGACAAGATCTTTAATCATATTGGCATATTGGAATCTTAAAAAAAATACATCCACCTCTCAATTACAATTAAATGTATACACAAATAAATGGATTTGGATTTTTTGCCAAGTTAATCTTGCTAGCTACATTAATTTATTAATTTAAATATCAGAAGGTCTTTTATTTTAACAAGAAACTTGTTTTTTTAAGTGAATACTCGATAAACCAAAGCTAAAACCACTCAAAAATCCAGAAACACAGCCCTAAAAAACTTAGTTTGGAATTTTCACAACTTTATTAATTACTTGTAATCAATTTTTAATTAAATTTTGTGAGCAATATACAATCATCAACCTTTTGATCAAGATTTGAAGTCTAACTATATCAGCAGCTACTACAAAGTGGAAGATTCTAGTTAATCATTGACATATATAGAAGTTTTTTACCATTATTGATCTGGGTTTCTGTAAATTTATTAAATGAAGTTATATTTACCACTCCATCAACCAATGTACAGATATGTTTGTTGTTCGAGGCATGGCAACACAACTTAATAAACCAAGCATGAAATACAAAGGCGTCGATTGACCCCATGTATATCCATATTAAACTCTCGTACGTCTAGTTCCATGTATCAAGCAGAGAACTGTCTTGTTGGTGCTTCATTATCAAGAACAACAAAACAATCAAATATTGTAGATTAATATTCCATAGATATCATATGCAAACATGCATAAATTACGAGCCCAGGTATATAGGTTAGACAGAACACAAAACATTAATTCTAAACCCATGAGTGAGCATGTCTTGTCATCACTAGGCTATGATAATATAAAATTTAAGGTTCGATCTGCCCATCCTAGATGATTAATCAAGCAGTTCGTACTTAGAGCTCCTATCTGGTAATGTCATATCAATGTTACCTTTAACCTGCCATGATTAGGAAGGACTTCATGTCCCATGCCAGTTTTTGGTAACAAAGAAGCTCAAGGAAATAAATCTCTCAACGATCAATATAGTTGCTATAAATATCCAGGTAATAATCTGATCATGAATTAGTGCTTCAACCCCTACTTGTTATTAAACTCATTTGACAGGTTAATTTTGATAATTCATAATTCAAAACTTGATCTAAATCATGTTCTAAATTAAATAAGAAAACAATAATAACATGGTGAAATTCCATTCACACAATTGAATTTTTAATAATTTAGTTAACTCTATTAAATTCAGTGCATACTTGATCAGATTAATATTAAGAAACTTTAAATGATAAAAATAAAATGATTATTGACCTATATATATTGTTATACAGTGATTTTTGAAGAAGTTCCATAAACAGGGAGTTCCCAATACTTGTTTGAAGGAAAAAAAATAGCAGCTAGTTCCCGAGGCTTGTTTGAAGGAAGGGAGGATCATGCAACTTGAGATAAAAATTTTGGTGTTGATATGAAAGTCTATTTTTTTCTTATTTTTTTAATCAAATCCTGCTGGTTTTCAAGAATTAGCAAGGTTACGAGGAGATCGATCCAATTTCTCTCTTGAGTTATCCTCTAACCAACAAAATGAATTAATTATCTGTATTTAACTAGAGATCATGTAAGCCATGGGAACACTACATATGTTCGCCTGTAAGAACAATAACAATTAAAAAAATAATAATAATCATAGAGCACCAAACCTCAAGAGATAATGGTAGCTAGCTAGGTAGGACAAAACAATTGATCGTGGGAAAGCTATATATGGTCAACAAGTTATATGAATGGATGATGGAGAGTTTCCCAGGCTGGACCCATAACATAGATGCTGCCTTCACTGAAAAGAAGTACATGCATGGGAGGCAAATGAATGCTTGTTACATCAATGCCATCCATGCATTAAAGAGTTTGGATCCTGTATCCATCCATGCTGATCGGTCTGCAGCAATTCTCAAAGCCACCATAAAATAATCCCGAACTAAAACTATATATATAATTTTTTTATTAATATTAACGTGGATATCTAGACTAACTTGAACGCATCTCAATTAATCCCATGAGTTCTAAAATTAATGACCATTTAAGCCTCCAGTAATTCTGAAATAACTCAAACTCGTGATCATTGAAAAGAAAATTTAAGATTTAATTAGTTGAGTTATTGTTATCAATTTGGACATATCTTAACTAATTTTATGAATTCTAAAATTAATAACCATTTAAATCTTCGGTAATCTTAAAATGACTCGAACTCGTGTACCATTTTTATCGACTCTTTCCCTCTCAATTAACTACGGATTTTATCCATTATTCATCCTTGTACTCTGCGGGATTTCTTTATTAATCGAAATCTTTCATTCTTTAATAATTAAGTTCTTAGAACTACGGATTGATACGATAACTTAGCAATTCGAGATCTTTTATAAGTTAGATTAATGATCAAATTTAACAATTATAATGGCCAATAACAATTTCAGAACTGGTTTGGCATCTTTAGTTTATCTCGATTCAAAAAAGGATAATTAAAACTAAGAAAATAAACGTGAAGAGATGAAAGTAGATAAACATATGGTTGTAAAGTAAGAATTCCTCACGGATTATATATATTACCGTGTAAATCATGATCACGGGCTGTGAAGTTTTTTCACAGTAAAAACACAGCACTTCACATACTTTCTATGATCCGTTATTTTAGATATCAAACACATGAGATGTGGGGAAGAAAAAGGTGATCGACTTTTAGGTCGCTATTCTTTCACGGTTCTGCTATCCTAGCCATGCATGGAATACATCTTAATCCTAGCCCTGTATTTTTGGCTTGCTGCTCTCTGGGTTTGAGTAGAAGAACCGACAGCAACATTCCTTGTCATGAGATGACACGTGCACAACTTTCATAAATACTCATCCATATTGCAGCGAACTGTCGATAACAATACGTGTTCTTGTACTCGTAATTGTCTGTCGATGACAATTATGAAATAAAAAGAGAATTAATTCAATTTCATAACTTTGTATGGAAGTGTAGACTCCGTTTAAAACATTTGGTTTGATTAGAATTTATATCTTTGAACAGTACTTGAATTAAGATTTTATGGTCTCGACTTCTTTAAATAATTCATGATAAGATTTTAATTGATCAACTTATCTTCCTTATTAATATATATATATATATATATAATTAATATTTTGGATATTATTTTTTTAATTTAACGCTAGCTTTGGTTTAAAAGTACTGAATCTCTCTAAACTATCGATAAAAAAAAAATCATTTGTCCCTAAATGGTATCAATAAAGTTAGGATTATATATATATACATAATCAAATTATTGATGTACAAAACCATAGATTCCTTTTATTGTACACAGGAACTCAATATGATTTTTATGTCATTTTTTTAATTATTTTTGTGACTAGGTTTGTCAATTTCTATAGAAGAAAAAGGTATTTCTTTAATTTTCGAGAATATTTTTTTTTAAAAAAAGCATTCTAAATTACCCTATTTTGAAGGGGAAAAAAGGCCTCAATATTCCCAGCTAGGGTATCGTTTTAGTGGATAGCAATTCGAATAAATTAATTGACACCTCAACTCCCAAAAGCACCATCTTAAGTTTTTAATTACTAAAACCATATTATTTCTCAGTCGTCACCAAGCTCACCTCGGCTTCATCATAGACTCCTACAACAAGATGACAGGATTTGACCCTTCTTTTCTGGGGAATATGCACCATCTTTCTATTTCTTTTTAAGTATGCTATCTTCTTCATGCTACCAACAGACACTCATATGACCAGTGCATATCAAGTGGAGAATCTTCACTTAATTAGGTGAAAATCATGAATTATTGATCTTGACGAGTGTGCTTGAGAGTGATGTTGCTTTTGCTTTTTGATATATTTTTGATGATTTTCAAGGAATTTTTTTTTTAAAATCAGTATAGCACTATTTGTTACATTAAATTATACGTAATAACAACTTAAATATTGATGGGGTAGTAAGGATAAGCATGGAAGGTATACCATAAATCAATTAGCACCTTTAACTATGAATTCGAAATTATTGTGTTGGCCTTTCACTATCCAATTGGGAAAGCGTGCTCAAATATTCAATCAGCTTGAATAACTTTTGGCCTAAAATTAAATTAATGAACTAACCTATTGATACGATTTCATCACCATTGATTCGAGTAGGTTCGAAAGAGAAGCAAAGAAAACAAGGTCAAGAGTGCCGTCACATATTGTGTTATAATATGATATAAATTGCCTGATAAATTATAAAAAAACACACCTCCATTCATAGTTAAAATGACAGGAAGATTAATCTAAACCTCTAAATCCACCCCATTTGTCCCATTGCAAGGGGTCAACTGAAGCATACATCGACTAATCACTTCTTGGGAATGGACAGTCGACTTGTTATCAACGTTTTGGACCCCAAGCGACCAAGAAATCACACACACTATAGAATTGACTCCTGAAAAATGCATAAAATGCATGGATATAGCCCTCTCTAGCTCCATGATCTCTTCATCTTTCTAGCCGTGACAATAATTGAGTTCATACTACGCAAGAAAATGCCAAATGACTTGTCTAATTTTAAACGAAAACATTGAAAGAACCTCCTATATGAACAATCAATCACATCGTTAGCGTAGCAATAGACAATCAATCAGATTATTTTATTAATTCTAGTTAACATGATTGCTAGGCAGTCACTTGAAATTCATGTTATTAATTTCTCCTTCTTTTTTAACAAAATATTCATCATGAATTTACTAAGATTTCTCTTGCTTGAATCCCATGCAATTCAATTAAGGGATTTTCACATGATTGTCTATGATTTTGTTGTCCAAGACTACTAAAATATTTAATTATTAGAAATCTATTTACACATCGAGAATTTCATTGAAATGAAAACATATATCCATCTATCAACTAGTATAAACGTGGGGAATTTCCCTACTCTCAAGTCGGACTCGTAAAATAGTAGTAGCTGTCTCCAGCAACAGGAACGGATAAGGAACAAGATGATGTTGTCGACATCAAATTGATCATAAACTAGTTGTAAACACAGCATCTTCCCGTCTTTATGATTTTTCAAGTCACTCAAAATAATGCCTCGCCATGCATGCTCCTTGGACCACATTGGAAAACCATGGCACCACCTTTCTTTATCTAGGACCTCTTTATCAATGCTTATCAACGATGAGGTTGTTCAATCGAAACCAAGAGAAAAGGAAATGAATTCCAACTCAAGTTTTAATCATTCTTCCTTCTTAGGAGACCCAATTGAAGCTAGCTACACGCCCAGGTCCATTTTTTTCCCTCTCAATTGTCCTAATTTAAGACCAAGTGAGGTGGAAGTGGGCAAGTAGAGGTAGCTTTCTCTAACATTTCAATTTTTTCATTAAAAGAAAGGAAAACATTGTAGTAATAAATAATATTTTCCTCATAGTATAATCCCGCTTAATTATCTATTTATGGATAGTTTTATCTTTTCACATGGATATATTAATCATTAATAAATTGTTTAAGAATAAATTTGACTTTCACTGGATATAGCTAAATGACATAAATATTAGCTTTACAAGAAAAAAAAATATTGGCTTGGGTACAAGGGCCTTTAAGATCTTTTATTTCTATAAACGTAGTTAAATTACTTAATTAAAGCAAAAAAAAAAAACTAAAATTTCTTTCAATAACATTTTTGTTTTGAATTTGTTTTTTTTTTTTATAATCGAGATGTCTTTAGAGCAATTTAGTATTTTAAAGAATATAAAATGTTAATAAAAAGAAAAATTATGGGAGTGTCCTTTTATTTATTTTTTATATTTAATTTGATCTTTGTTTTTTTGATTATTTTTTGTTTTTTTATCTTATTTTTATTGGTTTTTTTATTTAATTTTATTTTTCATCATTAGATTTTATTTGATTTTTACATAAAATTTAGTCCTCATTCTTTTAATATTTTCTAATCCTTTAACTAATTAAAATTTATTTTAATTTCACCTCTTAGCATTTCATTTTGATTTTTTTACGTTGAATTTGACTCTCATTCTTTTTACTACTGTTTATTTTTTATTGAATTTTTTTTTTGCAATTTCATCCTTAAATATTTTTTTTATTGAGTTCTAGGTTTCGAAGACTAACACTGTTTGAATTTGGTGTTTTTTAGGTTGTTTTATAAAATTGATTTTTTTGTCAATTTTTTTTATAGGGCTATCTTAATCCCATGTCTATGATCACAGGGTTGATGGGTTAACGTGGATTGATTTGAATATTTTTTGTGTTGCTTTTTTAAGTTCTTTTTATTTGGGTTTCATAACTCATTAACTTTTTATTGAGGATTTTGAGTTATTGTTTGTTGGGTTTGCCTTCTATGTAGTCGGTCCCAGTCTTATGACCACAATTGTGATCTCCGAAGGTTAACATGAGTTGACTTTAGTTTTTCTTAATGTTTTTTAATTACTTTTCAATCTCATCATTTAATATTATATATTTTCAAAATTGATCTTCATGTTTTTTTTTTTTACTTTCAAGGTTATCCCAATTATATGCTTATTGTAAAAGCTTATATATTTATTTTTTTACTTAAAAAAATCAACTTATCCTTTATCCTTTACAAAGTGCAAGTACAAAACTACTTTGTTGCTATAATTTGTTAATGATAATGCTCCTGATTTTTTTTTAATGGAAGAATCTCAACCCTAAGTTTTATTGTATTACAAGTGATTTATGTTAATGTGAAAGTAGTATTACTCACATCATTTTGCAAAATCTTTACTAGGGCTGTGATCATAGTTATTAAATCTAATACGATTTTCGATTCGATGCAAGTTATTGGTTGTCTAGGGTTACTCTAAACCGATTATTATTATTCCTTAAAAATAACATTGTTCTGAAAATTAACAGATTTTGAACCAGTTATGATTTGACCTGTTTAATTGAACAAGTCAAATCATTTTAACTTTAAACTGATTTTTTTTTGACAGTGGCTCGAGTTAGGGACTAGTCGATTAGATTTCGTATAGATCTGATAGGATGGGCCAGATTTAATAATTTGCTGTTGATACCTTGACATTTTATGGAAGAGCCTAGGTACAGGCTATGGGTTGTAAAACTCTTCATCACATTTTTACAAGTTTTTTAGGCCCATTGTTGGTCCTTCGGCTAAGAAACACAAATGAATCCTAAGAATTTGATCCAAAAAGAGCCCACAACACACACACACACACACACACACACACAGCTAGAAGAAGCATTTGTTGCCAGTACCTGGGGGCTTGAGCAACAGTCCTATAGCCAGCAAAGTTGACCTTTTTTCAGGTAATTCCCTTACTTTCTCTTCTTTGCCATGTTATTGATAATCTTGTGTTATATCATATGCTGTTTCTCCGTCTGCTAAATTCAGTTACATGTATTGTGGTTTGGAATTTATAGATACTAAAGATGTTAGTTTATCCTGGCAACCGTGTTGGAGTTTAGATTAACAAAGTACTGAGAAAGTATCCGTGGGTTGGATTCAAACTAGAAGACTTAGAAGGACACCGAATTGATGATATAGGAAGACTTTACTACTTTTAGTCAATGGAAAGAAATGCATGATCTATTGAAATTTATTTGTAATCAGAAGAATAAGATTGTGTTTGATTGATGCATGCATGACCACCTTGAGTGTTGGAGATTAGGTATTAGTTCATAACAGGGGGACTTGTTGTAGCTTCGGTTTAGGGAGCTCCAGTGGGATTTTGAGCTGGGGTTTGATGGGGTATTTGAAGACGGGGATCTTTTTTCTAGCTGTTTTAGGTCAGTACAGTAGATTGGTGAATATTTCTTAGACCGAGGTTGGTCGAAGGGTGTGTCAATAGGTGCAAGGGAGGATGGAGCTGGCTCTTGGAAAAGCACTAGTAGTGTTTGGAAGTCTCTCATCTGAGGTAGGTGATGGGTGAAGGAACTTGTTGCGACAAGTGTTTGATGTGGTGAAGAAGAAAAAGGTATTGATATTTAGTTATATTGAGGGTGAAGGGCGGATGGCATGATGGGATTTGACATTCATATGGTTTCAAATAGGTGTTCAACGAAATTTTCTAAAAACTTGAACTTTTGTTTAGGCCTGTCGTCTGGACTGGTTTCTTTCTTGTTTCCATCAACCAATTTCCACCTGATCTGGCTTAAGCAGTTGTTTCTGATGAATTCTCAATGTTTAGCAGAAATTATGCTTGCTTGGTGGATATTATACATAAACACTCAAACTTTGGGCCGCCATCATTATCTGTAAGCTTATAAACAATTTCATATAATTTGAATCAGCCTCCTTCCCCTTAGCTACTGAATTGTAATGTAATTTCAAGTGAAAGCAAATTTCATGTTCTCACAATATGGCTCACACCTGCATTTCTCAGGAGAGAGTATTTCAGCCGACACAGTTTTCAGTCTGTGGACTCTATTTCTGAATACTTGCTATCCGATCGCTTACTGCTATGTAATGTTTGCATATTTGTTAGTTGATTGCAGCCACCAGATTCATCCAGGAGAAGCTACCATTTCCTGTTACACTGAAAAACTAGTGCTTTCGTGAATGGAATCAGACATGGTTATCCATAATGGAGGATGTCATTGCAGGAGAGTAAGGTGGCGAGTCCAAGCACCAAGTAGTGTTGTCGCTTGGAACTGCAACTGTTCTGATTGTTCCATGAGGGGAAACACTCACTTCATTGTCCCTTCTGAAAAGTTTGAGCTTCTTGGAGATTCCAAAGAATTTCTTACAACCTACACTTTTGGCACGCATACAGCAAAGCACACATTCTGTAAGTTTTGTGGCATAACTTCGTTTTACATTCCACGATCAAATCCAGATGGGGTTGCGGTTACTTTCAGATGTGTGGATCCAGGGACTCTCACTCATGTTGAGATTAAGCACTATGATGGGAGGAATTGGGAAAGCTCATACAATCAGACAGGCATTGCTTCATGCTCCCAAGGTACAGACTGAATTGTCACTCATTCTTCCACCACTCTCCTCTGTTTCCCTCCCTAAAGGAGAAGTACAACATTTTGGAAAAACCTTTGTGATGTCGCTTTTTGGAAATCCTCAAAGTTGGAAAATAAAATTAGCAATGCCTAAGTGTTGCCCTCGGCCAAAACTTTGCCCGTTTCCTTGTGTTATTTGAACAAAAAAACAAGTTACCCTAACTGCTAATTAAGAGAGAGACTTTACGCATTTCATGATTCCCACACTGATCATCATTTCCCTTGAACATGAGGATCAAATGGACAGCAAAAAACAGAGGTTGGAAACTAACGATTTGCATGTTTAAATGACCTCAAGAAACACAAAGTAGTCCTGTAGGTTTGGTTCACCTTTCACAACACATCAATTTTCATCCCAGCACGAGCTTGATAGCATTTGCCAGTGTCGTTTGTGTCAGTAGCCATGGCTAGAGAAACCAATACAGCATATGCTAAACTTGGCACAACAACAAATCATGTGCTGACTTTTGTGCCCGCTATATCTCTGCATATCTCTGCATGTCAAAGAACCTTCAACTCGTTAATTTGATCAAAGTCTTTGGTCATGGGATTCATGGGAAGGACTGAACTATCACGCCATAAGATGAAAAGTAATACTTAACAAAAAAAATATTGAGAATATTCATCACCTCGTTAATTCTTTGATTTTTCCTTTTGTTTTATGGTTACTCGACACTTCCTTTCGATTAATCTGTTTTGAGTGGAGCATCTTAATTAACCTTAATATGACAAGATCTTTAATCACATTGGCATCTGGAATCTTAAAAAAAATACTTCCTGCTTGACACCCTCGCCTCGATCTGTCTAATCCCACCCCATAACATGTCTCTATGCCTCTTGTTTTTTCAGTTCTCATGACTCTGCATGTATGCAGGCGCGCACAAATTTTTTATATGCAGAGTATGCATCATTTTTCAATCAAACACCACTTTTCAATGTCCAATGGCACTTGCCTATCCAGCCAAGACCACTATCATCTTCACAAATGAAATGATGTGAATGACAGAACAAATTTTTTTGGGAAATATTTTCACTAACATCTTTACCATAAGGATTGGGTTTGTAAATACAGAGTCATTAGGTAAGAAAATGAAGCTATGTTTTGGCCATACAAGTTCTAGGTTTGAAGTCCTAGACTCCATACAGCGGCTCCATACAAAAGCTATCTTCACACATTTTCTTTACATATATTTTACTCTTCTCATATTTACTAATTTAAACATCAAATAATCTTCTATTTTGATAAATAACTGGGTTTTTAAGTGAACACCTGTTGAACCAAAGTCAAAACCAGTCAATAGTCCAGAGAAACAGTTTTGAAAAGCCTAATTCCCGTTCGATGATTTCACGATTCCATCAATCACTTATCAACAATTTTTAATTAAATTTAACAAAATTAATTAAGGGGATTTTTGAGAAAATCTTTGTCGATATACAATTATCGATCTTTTGATCAAATTTTGAAGTCTACCTATGATCATCAGCAGCTACGACAAAGTGGAAGATTCGACTTCACCATTGACATACATAAAGATTTTTTATTACTAGAAACCTGAGTTTCTGTAGATATATTAAATGAAGTTATATTTACCACTCCATCAACCAATATATATATATATATATATATATATATATATATATATATAGAGGACAGATATGTTTGGTGTACGAGATATAGCACGACCGCATAAAAAAACTACGCATGAAAAACAAAGGCATCGATTGACGCCATGTACATGTATATTAAACTCTCGTCTAGTGCCATGTATCAAGCAGCGTACTGTCTTGTTGGTTCTTCATTATCAAGAACAATAAAACAATCAAATATTATAGATTAATCCATAGATATCATATGCAAACATGCATAAATTACGTATCCATGTATATAGGTTAGACAGAACACAAAACATTAATTCTAACCCCACGAGTGAGCATGTCTTGTCATCACTAGGCTATGATAATATAAAATTTAAGGTTCGATCTGCCCATCCTAGTTGAATAATCAAGCAGCTAGTACTTACAGCTCCTATCTGGTAATGTCATTGGTCGAGCCAATTTTCTGTACCAGAGAAGCTCAAGGCAATAAATCTCTCAACTACCGATATAGTTGCCATAAATATTTAGGGAATCATCTCATGAGTTAATGCTTCAACCCATATTTGTTAAACTCAATTGACGGGTTAATTTAGAAAATTTATAATTCAAAACTTGACATGGATTATGTTTTAAATTAATAAAAAAGACGATAACTTGTGAAACTCAGTTCACATATCGAGTATTGGATCAACTTGACATTACCTTTTATGGAAGAGCCTAGGCATATATGGCCATGGGTTGTAAGACTCTCCACCATATTTTTACAAGTGTTTTAGGCCCATTACTGGTCATTCGGCTAAGAAACACACATGAAATCCTATAGAATGTACCCAAAAAAGAGCCTCCAATACACACACACACATTCTCAGACAGCTGAAAGCAGCATTTGTTGCCAGCACGAGGCTTGAGCAACAGTCCTACAGCCAGCAAAATTGACTTTTTTTCTTCTTCAGGTAAATACCTTTGCTTCTCTTCTTATCGATGTTAATGATAATCTTGTGTTATATCATATGTTGTTTCTCTGTCTGCTAAATCCAGTTACATCTATTGTGGTTTGGAATTTATAGATACTAAAGATGTTAGTTTATCCTGGCAACTATATATGTTGGAGTTTAGATCAACAAAGTAATGATGAAAGTGTTTGTGGGTTCGATTCAATAAAGAAGATTTAGAAGGACCAAGTTGGTGATGTAGGAGGACTGTTACTGCTTTAGGCAATGGAAATAAATGCATGATCTATTGAAGTGTGTTTCTAATAAGAAGAAAATTATTAGTGTTTGATTGATGCATGCATGATCAGATGGAGGGTTGGAGATCAGGTATTAGTTCATAACAGGGGGACTTGTTGTAGCTTCGTTTTCAAAGCTGCTACTAGGGAGCTCCAGTGGGATTTTGAGCTGGGGTTTGATGGGGTATTTGAAGACGGGGATCTTATTTCTAGCTGTTTTAGGTCAGTACAGTAGATTGGTGAATATTTCTTAGAGCGAGATTGGTTGAAGGGCGTGTCAATAGGTGCATGGGAGGGATGGAGCTGGCTCTTGGAAAAGCACCGGTAGTTATTGGAAAGTCTTTCATCTGAGGTCGGTGATGGGTGAAGCAACTTGTTGCGACAAGTGTTTTATGTGGTGAAGAAGAAAAGGGAATTCATATTTAGTTATATTGAGGGCGAAGGGTGGATGACATCATGGGATTTGACATTCAAAGGATTTCTTTCAGCCAATATGAAGCGTGTTGATAATAAGTAGTGAAAAGTTCTAGGTGGATTTCGGCGTATCTAAGACCCAAGCATTTCTCACTTCTGCATATTTAAGGATGCTGAAAACAATGGCCATTAGACCTCATTTCTCTTTCCATCTTCCCATTTTCTTAGTTTTTCTCTTATTGTAATCGGTGTTCAATGAAGTTTTCTAAAAACTTGGTTTCCTTCTTGTTTCCATTAACCAATTTCCACCTGATCTGGCTTAAGCAGTAGTTTCTAATGAATTCTCAATGTTTAGCAGAAATTATGCTTGCTTGTTGGATATTATACATAAACACTCATACTTTGTCCCGCCATCATTATTTGTAAGCTTATAAACAATTTCATATAATTTGAATCAGCCTCCTTCCCCTTAGCTACTGAATCGTAATGTAATTTCAAGTGAAAGCAAATTCCATGTTCTCACAATATGGCTCATACCTGCATTTCTCAGGAGAGAGTTATTCAGCTGACACATTTTTCAGTCTGGGGACTCTATTTCTGAATACTTGCTATCCCATCGCTAACTGCTATGCATTGTTTGCATATTTGTTAATTGATTGCAGCCACCAGATTCATCCAGGAGAAGCCACCATTTCCAACCAGTGCTTTCGTGAATGGAATCAGATATGGTAATGCATTATGGAGGATGTCATTGCAGGAGAGTAAGGTGGCGAGTCCAAGCACCAAGTAGTGTTGTAGCTTTGAACTGCAACTGTTCTATTTGTTCCATGAGGGCTAGCATTCAGTTCATTGTCCCTTCTGAAAAGTTTGAGCTTCTAGGAGATTCCAAAGAATTTCTTACAACCTACACTTTTGGCACGCATACAGCGAAGCACACATTCTGTAAGTTCTGTGGCATAACTTCGTTTTACGTTCCACGAGCAAATCCAGATGGGTTTTCAATTACTTTAAGATGTGTTGACCCTGGGACTCTCACTCATGTTGAGATTAAGAACTTTGATGGGCAGAATTGGGAAAGGTCATACAATCAAGCATTTGCTTCATCCTCTCAAGGTGCTGGCTGCTGAAGTGTCGTTCTTTCTACCACCACTCTCCTCGCCTTCCCTCCCTAAAGTAGTACAATATTATGGAAAAACCTTTGTGATATCGCTCTTTGGAACATTCTCAAAGTAGGAAAATAAAATTAGCAATGTTAGCTAATTGATTGGTTATACGTGTAGCTAATTGATTGGTTATTTGTGCTATTGACTTTGTTCATGTTTTAATAAAGACTTTGTTCATCCTTAATGAGGTACAAGACTGAGCACTTACAAATTTCAGATTTGAAGGAAGTGATATTAAATTTCTTCATGGGAATATATTTACTTTTTAATAATGATTTTATTCATTTTTAATATTAATTAAATATTTGATTAATAAATCTAAAGTAAATTAAAAGTTCTTATAATAAAAATATTTTATAAAAAAAATTATAAAATTAGTATAATTATGAGATTTCTATTTATCAAAACTTTATTTTTAAATATTTATGGTTAATATTCTATTAAAATTTAAACATTAATTAAAATTTTTAAGAATAATACATATCATATTTTTTTATTCTATTCTTTTATTTTATAAAAAGAAATAATTGTTTCTATAAACCGATATATAATAAATATCTAATACTAATGTACATGTTTTTTTTTTTTAATTTTTTGATCAATGCATTCATCAACATGTTCTACTTACTTCATAGAATGTACTTCCATTTTGAATCGATCAAATGCATTATTGAACTGAGTATGTTTAAGGTTACGTTTTCAAGGAAATAACAATTTTAATGATTTTAGAAACCTCAACGTTGCTAATCAATAGAGCTTGATAGACTACATAAAGTTCCATCAAGTCCTAATGAAGTTGGAACAAACTGCACCCCCCTTTTTTTCCTCTTCCATCAATTTTAATGATTTTAGAAACCTCAACGTTGCTAATCAATAGAGCTAATCAATCGTTCCTGTTTTGCTCTGCCTTTTCCACCGGATTCTGCTTCATCATTGTCAGAGCCATCATAGGAAAGATACCATCGAGTACTGATTTTCTCAAATTCTTCACTTAGAAAATTGAAATTCACATTTGAGCTGAAAAATCGGTCAAATATTGGGAAGAACTCTAGTGCATCGTCCTTATAAACGAAGCGAACGCCACACTTCTTCACATGGAACTGTCCACTCAAGTCTATGAACTTAACTTCAATGTAGTGCATGTTCTTGGTAGTATCCTGCCAATCCATATCAAATAATGCACAACGAGGCAAATAGAAGAGCCATGTGTGATCAACCTGGTTTTCTACATAACCATTTTCAAGTACATAGGTGTGTGAGCAAAAGCCCTCTATTTTTTTCTGGTTATGGCTCCTGATCACACTAGCACACTGAAACTGAATATTGCAGAAGTTAGAAAATGAATGATCACGGTTTACATACACAGCACAAAAAGCAAATCCCACCCAATTCCTATCACGCCAAACTGGTGGCAGCTGTATAGTTATTGAGTAGCCCAAACTCTGATAGTCGAACCACTTTGGAATTTCACTTCCATAAACAACAATGTCAGATCTAGTTGCTCCATTAACCAGCTCTCGAAATCTAAGAAAACCCTTAGGGAGTAAGTGAGAAGGGTAAGCAAACGTGAGACAGTTACCGAAATCAACCAGGCATTTCAATGACATGAGAAACTGAATGTGGCTGGGGCCTTGATTCTCAACAAAAGAAAAGCTACGGAACGATTTAACTCCGGAGTTTGCAAGCTGCACTGGTCCAATGTCTCTGGTAACGTTTCCTATGAGGTACAAGCCTGAGCACTTACAAAGTTCAGATTTGAAGGAAGTGACTCGAGTGATTGAAGCCTCTTGCAATCATCCAAATATAGATATTTAAGATTGGAAAGTTCATGGATACATGCAGGTAGGCTAGTAAAGTTGTTGCCACTCATGTTTAATACACTTAGTGAAGTTAAGCAGCAGAAATCACTGGGAATTGATTCTTCCTGTAGGTTGCAGTTACTTAAATCCAACGCTATTAAAGAGCATAATCCTGAGAATGAATTCAATGACAAACTCAAGGAATTTGTCCTTTTTTCCCGAAACGAGGATAAAAACATCATCCGTGTCTTAAGCAGCTGTCCTTTACATCCACGAAGAGATAGCTTTTTAAGCTTTCTGACGAGAGAGAAGGAAGATGGTGGCTGTCTTCTAATAGCAGTTCCACTTATATCAAGCTCCTCCAAACTTTCTGCATGACCCAATTCCTCCAGCCTATAAAGTTTTCAACATCCAGATAAGTCGAAAGTTTCAAGGGCTTTTAAACCATATGCACTCTTAGGAAGACTTGCAAGCTTTTTGCAGTCATTCAGGTTTAATAAAACGAGGCTTTCGAGAACTCCAACTGATTGGTCAATCTCATGCAATTTTGTGTAACCTTAAAGAATCAGCTTCTCAAGATTTCGGACCTCTCTAAAATCCTGTGTCTTACAAGATCGAGGGAGTAACTGAGATTGATGAGTTTCATCTTGTTAAAATTCTGTTAAGAAGCAGAAGGAAACACTGAAAACCAGTTTCCATGAACTTTTCCCTTTTTTTTTTTGGTTTAACAAATGAAACATACGTAAGTGGTAATCATGCCTGCTCTCCCTTCCATAGTTGTTCAACTTGGCTATAACTCAAATCAAGATCGATAAGTTCCCCTGGATGAAAACTCAATGGCAACGTTTTGAAAGGATATTCATCCCATTTGAGAATCCGTAACTCATTAGAAAGATATTGGAGGCTATGGGAGAAGCGCGCATTACGAAATATGAGCAACAATCTTAGTTTTGTCATCTTCGAGAATGATAGAGCACTTAATTGTGCCCCTGCTGGTCTTGGTAAGTATAGGGATATGCCTTCAACATCCTCTGTTCCCTGACAAAGAGGCAAATTAGCACAAGGAAAATTGAAGAATCTAAAGAAAACCAAACACAGCTATACAGTTTCAAGAAAGAGTTTTTTCACAGGGTGTCATACTGTATTTTTTGTCAAGACATGATCAATATCCTTATAAAGCCATAGCCTAGTGCGTTTTCCTGGTTCCTCTGGAGATTCTTGCCGAACAAGCTTCCAACCAATTTGTTGAAGCAAATCGTGCATCCATAGAGTGTTGTTATTTGAAACAGTTATGAGAGATTTATCGATGAGAACTCTTATTCCAATATCCGGGTAGAAACCACAGCTGTCCCATATTTTTGTTATGTAATCTCTGTCGTTTCCCTTAAAAAAAAAACATGCTATATCCAGGAATATTTTCTTTTCCGTTTCCTCGAGTCCATCAAAACTTATTTGAACTTTGAAGTGTATCCAGAATTTCTTTGTCAGGATTTTCTTTCATTCTGTCTAATGCACTTTTCCATTCTTTTAAAGTCTTGTCAAACAAAAAGGAACCCAATATTTGAAAAGCTAATGGATGGCCCTTCGCATAATCTATAACCAAAGTTGACGGTGTCATATAGTCTTCTGGAGGATGGTTAGTTTTGATGGCTTTCAAACTAAAAAGCTGGAGTGCTTGTCATTATTTGGAATTTCAAGTAAAAAACACTTTAAAAATAACTGCAACCATACTCTCAAATTCTCAAATACAACTTGTACCAAACATTTTAGTAATCCCTCAGCCTTGTATATTTTATCCACCCCATGCCTGACAAGCACATTTATATCCCTAGTTGTTATGATGATTCTACTCCCTAAACCAAACCAATCATGCTTTCAAACTAATTGGTTCAAATGGTCCGCATCATCCATCAACAACTATCAAAACACGTTGACGTCGCAGCCTAGTATTCATCATCTCGGTTCCATGATACACATTCCATATTTTCACATTTTCTGCCTGAAGGATTTCGCAAAGAACTTGTTCTTGTAAAGTTAGCATGCTACCTTTCGATGAAACTTCCCTAACATTAGCTAGAAAGGTGCTACCCTCAAATCGGGGTGACGTTCGATTGTAGTAAGCTCGTGCAAGAGTTGTCTTTCCTATTCCTCCCATCCCACAAATCCCTATGATGCGAACATCATTAGACCCTAGATCCATATAAGAGCCCAGCTTAACCAAACGTGTATTCATTAAAGTAGATGATAATACAGGGCTCAGTATACTCAGTATGCTTTGCACAATATCTTGTATAAAGTTTGATTCATGCCTATAAAATGGAAGGATGAATAAGAAAGTTTCGAGTCGTAATAAACTATGAAGGAAAAAAAATAAATCAGTGTTCGTCTACATATTACAATTAAAAAAAATGGCATATGACATCATGTGTCATACTTAGAAGAAGGGGAGGTCATGTTAATGCAGAAAATATAAGCGTGCATCTCTTAGTGCAAAGATTTATACAGACATGTACTATTTAAAGGATAGACAGAAGGGCTTAAACTTATAAAATTCTGGAAATTTTTGCAGTAACTGATAACTGCCAAAGTTTGAGTCTTTCCCAGCTGAAATTGTAGTTCTGATATTTGTAATTGTTTGAAAATGATTTGGCTTTTAAGCAAACTCAGTGAATTTTGTTACAGTTTCTTTTTTTAGACAGATGGCTAAAGATAGATAGATAAACTGAAAGAGAAAGAGTTGCATTCAACATCTGCTTGTTTTTCAAAGTCAATGACTGCTGGGCTGCTGGCCATGTTGAAAATGTTATACTTTTGAAAAATCAAATGAAATTTGTTTTTTTAAGTATTTTTTATTTTAAAATATATTAAAGTAATTTGTTTTATTTTTAAAATTTTAATTTTGATATCAGTATAATAAAAATAAATAATTTATAATAATAAAAATTTAAAATTTCATAAAAAAACGTTATAATCGCAAAAACAAACAATCATATAGATTATATTTTTTTAAGAGACTTTAAAAATAAATGCAACCAGAAAAAAATTAAGCATGTATATCTTTGCCTTAATTTTCCTTTTCTAAATATCGTTTAGTGACAAAATTTACCATGTAAAAAGCCCTCCAACTTTTATTCTTTCTTTGTGCCCATGCTTATTTCATTTTAAGTGATTTTTAGAATGTTTTTTTGATAGAAAAACATCTCAAAATAAAATTTAATTGATATCTTTTCAACTCAAACATGTATTTGTTATCAGTGAAAATAGTGAGAAATTCAAGGAAAGTGTAATGCTTCTTTACCATCAAAACTCAAAGCCATGCTATGAGTTCAGAACTTCATCAGATGCACTGATTTAAAATATTGGCTTTCATTGTTATATGATTGAAGATGAAAGTCTTTAGAAGTTCACATTACTTGCAGGTCTAACTAGGTTGGTGCCTCTCAGACCTTTTAAATAGAGAAAAAATAAAGAGGGGATAAAAACAAAAATGACGATCATACCTTTATCCCCTCCAAAGTCGTTCAACTTTGCTACAGCACGTATCAAGTTTAATAAGTTCCTCTGAATGGACAATCGCAAGTTCTTGAAAGGATATTCATGCCATTTGAGAATCTGTGACTCATTACAAGCTATTAAAGTCTACACACATTAGGGAATACTGATGATCTTAATGTGCATGTCCTGTTGCTGGTAATTCTGGGTTTATCTCTTCAATATCTTCTGTTCCCTGACAATTAAACATACAATTCCAACAAGCTAAGAATGCAAGGAATGGTTTTATGTGATGTCTCTCAGTGTATTTCATGTCTAGGCAAGGCAGATATCCTTACAGAGCCATAGCCTCGGAAATCTCTTACGATTTTCCTGGCTCCCTGGAAATTCTTGTCGAGCAAGTTCTTAAAACAAATCATGCATCGATAATCAGCTGTTTTCCTTAAAGTTGGTCGAGACATTTACCAATGAGAACTTGTCCCAATAACTGGCAAGAAACCTCAGGTGACACATTTCTGTTGTATTCAGCTTTGTGCTTTCCCTTAAAAAACATGCAATATCTGTGAAAATTTTCTTTCCATACCCTCTAATCCATTAAAACTTGTTGACTTTTATCCAAGAGTTCTTTTCCTGGATTTTCTTTCATTCTTGCTAGAGAGGGACTTAAACATCCATGAGTCAATGATATAAGGATTGATTTGCAAGGAATTTTAATATAGAGGTTAAAATTATTAACATTTAGAACTTAGAGGATCATAAAAGTAATTTGCTTGAAAAAAGGTTGACTGCATGGAGCCATCTTTTCTTATCCTTGCATCCTAAAATTGTCAATTATGTTTCGTTTCATCCAAAATAACCGGTATATCTCATTCTAATTCAAAATATAGAACAAACTGGAATATATTTTATTTCGTTCAAAATCTTGTCCTGTTCCAGAAATATCGTCTAAATTCCATTCCGCATGTTATGTTGCTGCCAAATAATTTTTGTTTTTTGTTTTTTTTTTTTTAAAAAAACAAATGTTGCAGTTTTATGATGTCAATCATATTTACAACCCGGTAATCATCAATTGATGAATGGAGTGAACTTTGCATCTGCAGGAACTGGTGCCCTTGCGGAAACTCATCAAGGAAAAGTACATGATCTCATTGATTAAGCCCTTCTTTTTGTGTGTGTTTTAGCTTAGGCTTCTTGTTCATCACAGCTAAATAGTCCGTAGAATTTGCTTATTGGTGCAAATCCAGCATTATTAACTTGGTCTGCATCTTAATATTGTTCTCATTTGTTCCCATTCATTGAAAAGGTGATAGACCTTAAAACACAATTACGTTATTTTAAGGAACTGGAGAAGCTACCAAGGCAGAAATTAAGCGATGAAGTAGCTAAGACATCGCTGTCCTCTGCTCATTACTTGTTCAGCATTGGAAGCAATGACTACTTTGTACCTTTCATTACAAACCCCAGTGTGCTTCAATCCTACAACAGAAACGAGTACATCAGGATGGTTATCGGCAACCTGACATCTGGTATCCAAGTGATATGTTAATAACCTAAACATTCTTTCTGTTTTTCAAATCGATCATAGTCTATATATGGTTTCGCTTTACTGTTCCAGGAAATATATAAGGAGGGATGAAATTTCAATCTTGGCTGCATAGGGCCGTTTTCCTTCCTGAGAGCACTTAAGCGAACTAGAACAAGAAGTTCAGGCTGCATGGATGAAGTTGCAGTTCTGACAAAGCTACACAATAGAGAACTCTCTAAGGTCCTTAAAAAGCTTGAGAGACAGCTTAATGGATTTAAGTATTCAAATTTTGATTTCTATACTTCACATAGTGAAAGAATAAATCATCCCACCGAATATGGTATGTTTTTATCTACATGTCAATTCAGAATTTCCTGCTTGTGTTTGTCAAATAACAAGTCTATCCTAACTGTCAAGTTCAGGGTATGACTTGTTTCTAATCCTTCTATACCTATTTTAGGTTTTGATTGTTGCAACTTGAATGTGAAGATTTTAAGGAGATAAAAGTGGCATGTTGTGGCGCTGGTCCGTATTGAGGTTCCAAGTGTGGTCTGAACAAGTTCGAATTATGCGATAATGCGAGTGAATATCTCTTCTGATGGAATTCATCCAGCAGATGAGGTTCATAATCAATTTGCAAAGTTGTTGTGGAGTGGAAATCCTGATGTTGGAGGGCCTTACAATCTCAAAACACTGTTTGAGGAATAGCATAAATGATAAAACAAGGTGTACTTTTTTCCAGATGCTGTATTAGTTAACCCATAAGCCAAAGAATACTTGCTTCTCTTTATTCTATCTTGACTTGGAAGAAATGACATTAGAGGTGAGAGCAGAGTTCTGTTCTTAAGTAGAACACTCACAGGAATCAGAAAGATCATATCTTGGTTTAGTAATGCACTAGTTTACGATGTATCTGATCAGCTCCTCAAAATTCTAGAACCCTCTAAAATCTAAATCTGGTCCTTCTGAAAAGATTCTGGGAGTGGCACAGACTTGATAATTTTCAACTTTAAATTCCTGCTCAGAATGATAAGGAAATACTTGACATCTTAAAGCTTTCTGAAAGAAGAGATGCTTAAAATTCTGTTGGATGTGTGGAAACAATTGCTGGACCATAATGCCATCAACACGGGTATTTCTTCACGTACAAAATTGCACTTATCGATTATGACCTCTTTGAGAGCTCACAAGACCAACACCCTACCGGCAAGAAACTAAACAATTGTAGTCCTTTAAGGTTTGGTTCAACTTCACAAGTTAGAAATTAAGTTCTTTACAACCTCACGCAGAGAAGCCACCGGCACTAGACTCTCTACGGCCACATTATAGTAACAAAGGACGAAAGTCAATGACACCTAGATTTATCAGCAAATATGAGCAACAAAGTATGATCTACCTGTGTGTCTCATTCCACTGCAGAAAGTGCTGCAGTCAGCTACAGACTGATTAAAGACATCAAAGGTAGCTGTAGAAGCTCTCTTGTAATGAAGCAGCAAATTGTTAAGCCTTAATTCTGAAGCAGCATTACAAAAGTTAAATCAAACAATATGTTCAAGAACTAGTGATATAGAAGTCTTAGTTCAAGGACTACTAGCATTTTGACCCATAGTTCAAGACAGTTATGTACCTTTTAGCCTTTAATTTATCAGCCTCGTTACATTGTTGGTGTGGCCTTTCGTTTGTATTTTTCTCATGTTCTGTTGGTATGCTCGACTGGAAATGAAGCTGAACTTCTTCATATTCTTAGGCTTTGGAAATCAGCCTCAACCTGTCTTCTTTTGAGTTTTGTTTTGGCTTTAGATTTTGTCAGGCATTGGTCTACTAAGCAATGTTGTTGTCATAAAATGGTGATTTGAAGTTTTTTGTAGGCTAGTCTTGATATGGCTACCTCTTGTAGTCTCAGGCCACTTAGAAGATCTATTGTAATTTTCTCTTTAGTGTCAATATTATCAGTGATCCAAGAAAAAAGGGACATGTCAATATTATCAATTTATCAAGGTTGGACATTGGCAGCTGTTAAGGAAAAGCACAGGCGACCAAAGCAATGGGAAGTGATAGAAATATATTGAAAACTTGAATAAACAGAAAACAACAGCCATGGTGGGATTTATATGCATACATATATTGATGGAAAGTAGTGAACATATGTTGATATATAACATGCATATAGGGTTAAGGTCCCTGCAGCTTCACTGAGAATCCATTCATTTCCAGGATGAATGAAGCAAATTTCATTAATCAAAGAACCGAGTAGAAGAAAACTGATCCCAATAGCAGCAATTTATCAACACTTTTTCGAATTTTGGAGTAAATTTGTATTTTTTCAGCAATTTATCTTAGATACGAGGCAGCTGTTAAATTCCAATTCTATTGCCTTTCAATCAATTAGATACAAACTGATGCTTTAAGTCAATGATTTCATACACAGTAGCAGATTAAAAACACACACTGTACGTTCATGTCCATCTTCAAAATCCTACTAAGAATAGGTTACCGAACCTCAACAAATTTTGGGTGCTTCAGAACATCAAAGCATCACAGTGTTGGTAATTCTGACTAAATTCTACCACAACTAATGATACCCTAAACTCTCTACCTCTTAACTTGAGATGCTCAGGAATCAATCTCCACATATGGAGCACTATACTGTTCAATGGCTCAACATACTTTAAATTCATCTTCTTTACCAATCATTCTTGAATATGCAGGTTACCTCGCGAAAGAGGTCTGCCGCATGCATGCATCCACCTCTCTAGATCCATTAGGTAATGCAGAAGAAAGACATTTAAGGACATTAGTGCTTACCTAAGCATGTCTCCAGGCTGTAATTTTGGTCCACTCAATACTGGTGAGATGCTGAAATTATTGCCATCAGCATGGAACGAAGGGTGCCCAAGAGGCACTGGTCGATCTGGAATCTGTGGAACTTCAATATCTCCTTCTAACATTTTCAGCGCATCCAGAATGGATGGCCTTAGAGCCACCATTATATGAGCACACAAAATCCCAACCAGCACAAACCTTTCCATTATCCCCTTCGGATTTGAATTTGAAGAATCACCACCTCTCAACAAAGAAGCATCCAAAGCCTGTTCCACTTTTCCAGCTTTCACCAATGACCAGGCCCAGTCTGTGATCAATAAAGCCCGAGGTGACCCTGAAGAAGACAAATCAAGAGCTTTTCTCCCACTCATTATCTCCAAAACAACCACCCCAAAGCTATAAACATCGCTCTTCTCAGTCAGATGACCATAAAGAGCATATTCGGGTGCTAAGTACCCATGAGTTCCAGCCACTCTTGTCGTAAGATGAGACTGCCCTTCCCTACTTTGCTTTGCCAACCCAAAATCGGCAACTCTTGCTCTCATTTCAGCATCTAACAAGATATTTGTCCCCTTGATATCTCTATGATATATTCCAGGGTTGACTCCATGGTGCAAATAAGCTAATCCCTTTGCCACATCCAAAATTATGCTCTTTCTTTGAGGCCAACTTAACAATTGATTTTGAATTTGATTATCCGAAGATGGAAATAAATGGTCATCAAGATTCCCATTTGACATGTAATCATAAACAAGATACCTCTGATTGCCTCTCTCATCAGAATTTACATCATCGTCAATCACACAGCACCCTCTGAGTGGCACCAAATTCCTGTGCTTCAAGTTGCTAATAATCTCAACCTCATTGCAAAACTCTGCATCACCTTGAAAATCAGATTCTATAACCCTTTTAATAGCCACCACAGTCCCATCAGATAAAACCCCCTTGTAAACAAAACCAAACCCGCCTCTCCCAATAAAATTCTTCTGCGAGAAATTGTCTGTTGCCTTCTCAAGATCCCGAATTTTAAACCAAATTGACCCTGTATTCGGCCTCAGTTTAGGCCTAGACCCTTGTTGTTCATCTAAATCAAAACCAAACCCTAGATTCTTTTTCCTTCTCCATTTCTTATCATACCAAAGATACAATCCTAACAAACTAGACATTACCAAAATAGCAACACCAGCACCAGTCAAGCCAAAAACAAGAGCAGAATGAGAATTGCTAGCTGAACCAACTCTTGAATTTAATTCCAAACGAAATATACATGAAACAACACCATCACTTTCAGGACCAAACTCGTTAACAATACCAGCAGCATAGAGAACAGTAAAGTAAAAACAATCTTGAGCATGAGTATGATTACCATCAGCAGACAGCAACAACGACTGTACTTTATAACCAGCTCTAAGACAAGAAGCACAAGCAGTAAGATCAGTAAGATCAGACCGGCAATCTGAATCAAGAGAAGTCGACTTACCAAGTTGATCAACCCAGTCTTGAGATGTCTCTATACGGGCACAGATGTTAGGTGCTGTAACAAACTGTAAAGGGTTAAAGCAGTGAGAGACAAGATTGTCGGAAAGAGAAAAAGAGCTGAGCTTTGACTGGTAATCTTGAAGGCAAGAACTAGAGGTAGCTAAGTTTGGAAGTTGAAAAAGAGAGGTTTCTTTGAGATGTTGAGATAGGGCAACCCCAAAGAGGGAGAGTATGGCTTGGCAACAATGGGCCTTGATTGTGGTGGTGGAATTGTCATTTTGAGCAAGAGGGTTGAAGTTTCGACAAAGAGTATTGTTCCATGGGATTCTTAAGACATAGTTAAGGTCCATGGGGCATATGTTTGAAGTGGAGGTTTCTGCTGCTGCAGAGGTGAGAGGGAGACAGAATGATATTAAGACAAGAAACCTTAAGAAATCAAGATTAGTGCTGCCCCCCATGCCAAGCATTAGATTTTGCTAAGAATAGGGTTGCTTAGGATTTATTGTTATCTTGGCTTATGAGCTCTGGCTTGAATGCAGAGGAGAGGAAGAAGAAGACGAAGAAATCATATGGAAGAAGAGAGGGAAAGTTCTGGTCAAACACTCACTTCAAGGGTTGTGCAGCAGGGAGATCAGTCGGTAAGCACCATTCAAATAAACAAAAAATAATTATCCCAATTAATTTGGATAAAAAAAAGTTTGAAAATCTTTTAAGAATAAAAAATTCCGGTAATTCTTCGGAATAAATTTCAAAATATTCAGGTAAGGGGGAAAAAATTTCACGGTATCCTAAATTACATGAACTACCCCAACGCTCACCTTACGTTACTATGAGTGCTAAACTCAGCTCGCCAAATTTACTTGAAAAATCCACGATTCTACTCTAATAATAGTTAGTTTTTCAAGTTAAATAAAAAAAAAAGTTGTTTTAGTGAAATCTAATTAGACAAGCGTTTTCAAGTTGTTAAGTGATTAAAAACAAATTTATGTAAGATAATCTGTTTAGTAATATAATAATAATTATTTTTTAAAATATTTTTTATTTTAAAATAATAAATTTTTTATTTTAAAATAATAAATTTTATATTAGCATATTAAAATGATCTGAAATTATAAAAAATTAATTTCTTAAAAAAATATGTTTAGACAGTAAAAACAAACCGTAATTTGCAGGTTGAATGCTTGGAAGTGGACTAAACGCGCTCCAAAAGGTGGGGTTTGCTTTGACCGTGGAATAAAGGATGGGATGGCGTAACATGGACGGAAACATGGACGGAGTTAAGGAAGTGTCAGCACAATGATAAGTTCACTGACATGGCATTTTTGCAACCATTGGATGAAATCTTGTGGCTCATCTTATCCATATCGATCGACAATCTCATCCCTATTTATTTATTTCACTAATTTTCAGATTTTCCACCACTTTCTTCCCACTTTTGTTTGCCCTTCTCGATGCTGTTTATGTCCATGTTATTGGAAAAGTCTTCACATGAATTTTTAGGATTGTGGAAATTTTAATTTTTTTAAAAAATATATTTTGCTTAAAAAATATTAAATTGATAAATTTTTAGTGGTTTATATTGGTTTTGATATGTTAATATTTAAAAGCAAATCTAAAATAAAATATTATATTAATGTATTTTTAAATAAAAAATATTTTTTAAAAAATTAACCATAACAATTAAATATCTATATAGCATCACTATGGCGGGAAGCTTTGCTATCTTTTTTCTATTAGATTTTTTTTTTATTTTTGATGCATTAATTCAATACAATAAATGTATTTTTAAAATTATTGGAGAAAAAGAGTTTAATCAATTAAGATGAAAACAAAATTTTAAAAAATATAGTTATTAAATTGATATAAAATTTAAACCGGAAAATAATTCAAGTTATTGGTTTGTTAAGTCTGAATTACCAAATTAATTTAGATTAGTTTTTTTTTTTGAAAAAATTCATTTAATTCTTTTGATATTAACCCTGCAAAGTCATCTAAATTAGATTTTAAATCATAAAATTACGAAATTGAACCGAAGTTAGCCGCTATATTGGAAAGTACCGATTGAAGCCAAGATTACTGACAACTTATGACCTCAATGAGTATGACAGTGACAAAAGAACCTCCCTTAATAATGACCTCAATGACAGTGGCAACTCATGGACCATTCCTCGTCTTTGGGCTGCACTTGACATAAGTTGGTCTGCGTTATTAACTTGGTCTGCATCTTAATATTGTTCTCATTTGTTCCCATTCATTGAAAAGGTGATAGACCTTAAAACACCATTAAGTTATTTTAAGGAAGTGGAGAAGCTACCAAGGCAGAAATTAAGCGATGAAGTAGCTAAGACATTGTTTTCCTCTGCTCTTTACTTGTTCAGCATTGGAAGCAATGACTACCTTGTACGTTTCATTACAAACCCCACTGTGCTTCAATCCTACAACAGAAACGAGTACATCAGGATGGTTATCGGCAACCTGACATCTGGTATCCAAGTGATATGTTAATAACCTAAACATTCTTTCTGTTTTCCAAATCGATCATAGTCTATATATGGTTTCGCTTTACTGTTCCAGGAAATATATAAGGAGGGATGAAATTTGGAATTTCAAACTTGGCTGCACTGGGCTGTTTTCCTTTCCTGAGAGCACTTAAACTAACTAGAACAAGAAGTTCAGGCTGCATGGATGAAGTTACGGTTCTGGCAAAGCTACACAATAGAGAACTCTCTAAGGTCCTTAAAAAGCTTGAGAGACATTTTAATGGATTTTAGTATTCAAATTTTGATTTCTACACTTCACATAGTGAAAGAATAAACCATCCCTCCGAATATGGTATGTTTATATCTACACGTCAATTCAAAATTTCCAGCTTGTGTTTGTCAAATAACAAGTCTATCCTAACTGTCAGGTTCAGGGTATGACTTGTTACTAATCCTTCTATACCTATTTTAATTTTGATTGTTGCAACTTGAATGTGAAGATTTTAAGGAGATAAAAGTGGCATGTTGTGGCGCTGGTCCGTATGTGGTGTGAACAAGTTCGAATTATGCGAGTGAATATCTCTTCTTTGATGGAATTCATCCAGCGGATGAGGTTCATAATCCATTTGCAAAGTTACTGTGGAGTGGAAATCCTGAGTTGCAGGGCCTTAAAATCTCAAAACACTGTTTGAGGAATAGCATAAATGATAAAACAAGGTGTACTTTTTTCCAGATGCTGTATAAGTTAACCCAGAAGCCAAAGAATACTTGCTTTTCTTTATTCTATTTTGACTTGGAAGAAATAACATTAGAGGTGAGAGCAGAGTTCTGTTCTTGAGTAGAACACTCACAGGAATCAGAAAGATCATATCTTGGTTTAGTAATACACTAGTTTACGATGTATCTGATCAGCTCCTCAAAATTCAAGAACCCTCTAAAATCTGGTCCTTATGAAAAGATTCTGGGAGTAGCACGGACTTGATAATTTTCAACTTTAAATTCCTGCTCAGAATGATAAGGAAATACTTGACATCTTAAAGCTTTCTGAAAGAAGAGATGCTTAAAATTCTGTTGAATGTGTGGAGACAATTGCTGGACCATAGTGCTTCTACACGGGTATTTCTTCACGTACAAAATTGCACTTATCGATTATGACCTCTTTGAGAGATCACAAGACCACCACCCTACCGGCAAGAAACTAAATAACTGGAGTCCTTTAAGGTTTGGTTCAACTTCACAAGTTTGAAATTAATGAATAAGTTCTTTACAACCTCACTCAGAGAAGCCATCGGCACTAGACTCTCTACGACCACATTATAGTAACAAAGGACCAAAGCCACCGACACCTAGATTTATCAGCAAATATGAACAATAAAGTATGATCTACCCGTGTGTCTCATTCCACTGCAGAAAGTACTGCAGTCAGCTACAGACTGATTAAAGACATCAAAGGTAGCTGTAGAAGCTCTCTTGTAATGAAGCAGCAAATTGTTAAGCCTTAATTCTGAAGCAGCATCACAAAAGTTAAATCAAACAATATGTTCAAGAACTAGTGATACAGAAGTCTTAGTTCAAGGACTCTAGCATTTTGACCCATAGTTCAAGAGAGTTACGTACCTTTTAGCCTTTAATTTATCAGCCTCGTTCCATTGTTGATGGAAGACCAAAGTTTTGGCCAAAACGTAGGCTAAGTAAACCTAAATCCAACCTAAGTTAATCTAGGTATATAAAAAAAAGTTGCAAGAAAATTACTTTTTTCTTTTCTATTTTTATGCCCATCATAATCCTCTCCTTATCAAAACAAGAATTTCAGTTTATGATCTTGAGTTTTTTGGGTTCAAGAAAGGTGGAAATAGCATGTAAATGATTCTCTTTCTCATGTTACTTTTAATTATGATTTGTTTATGGAAGGATTAAAAAAAGATATTAGAGTTTATAAGAATTTGAAGTTTATGTTGTTAAGATTAATTTATGATTAGTTGAGGTTTAATGTTAAGTGATTGAATTTGAATATGTTGTTAGAAATAAAAATTTATGAGTTGATTTTTTAAATTGATTTTTATGGGTTAAGAAATTCATTTCAACCTTGCTGGAAAATCTGGACAGAATGGTCTTGAGGATGAAAATGGTGAAATTTCATTTTGGTCCTTGATTTATGAAAAAATACAATTTAGTCCCTAAACTTTGAAAAAATTATAATTTGACCCCTAAATGTATTTTGAGCAAAGTTGTTAAAATCACGAGTTAACTCATAAAATCATAAGATTTTACAAGTCAACATGTATCTAACGTGCTAAATCAGACTAAAAACTCGAAACCAATAAAATCAAAGTTAACTTGTGCAAAATCGATAAAATCAGTAAACTCGGTAAACTCGTTCTGATTTTACGAGTTTACTAAATTTGTGATATGAACCAAGTTTAAAATGTTGCTGACTAGTTTTGTGAGATTAAACATATCTTTCAAACCGTATATTGGATAAAGCTGAAATTTTACAAGGAAATATTAGATACATAAACATATATTATGGTAAATGTTTAGGTCAAATGGAGTTAAGGAACATAATATTTTAAAGAGTCAAAGTTAGTAAACTAATATTGTCAAACATATCAAACAAGACATTCGTATATTGTTTGGGACATATCTAGAGCTACCGGTGGAATTTTGCTTCGATTAAAGTTGGGATAGAAACTAGATATCTAGAACTTTCCAACTATATATCGTAGGCCCAATAATTCATCCAAACGAGAGAGAACGACATGTTTGAAATCAGCACTCAAAGCTGCCAAGAATATGCAAAAATTGGAGATTCAGGCTACATGGAGAAATTTTACCACGAAAACTTTTTTTTATTATTCTATTTTATTGATTTAATTTTAAATAATTATTTTTAATTTGAATTTTTTTATAGCACATTAGACATTGTTTAGGGGTTTATTTTATTATTGAATTTATGTTAGTTAATTACTAATTTAAACTCATTAGCTTGCAACCTAAAAGGGAGTTATCAAGACTTATTGTGATGAGAATAACCAGGTTGTCACTAGGTTTATGTGTGATTCCTACCTTTTAGTGATTCTCCTGTATTAAGAAATTTTGTTCCAAGACTTTTTATTTCTCCAAGTCATTAATTTATTGATTCATACTATCTATCTTTATCATTTTATTTAGATCGCTTATTGATTATAATATTGTTGACTCATTTTATCATATTTTAATGTAATTTAATTTCTTGACTAGAATTATCGATATATAATTAGTTTAAAAAATTATTTATGATTTTACGATCCAAATTTACGATTCGAGTTTATATTATATTTTTCGTGTCGTGTCAAAAAAGTATTTTTGACAACCTTGATTTTGAGGTTCTGGACAGTGTTATTATGAGGTTAAGGATGACGAATCTCAGTTTGATAATTGATTTGGAATATTTTTAGTTTGGTCCCTCAATTTTGGAAATTTACATTTTAGTCCCTGAACTTTGTGAAAATTACAATTCATCCCCTTGATCATTCTAGACAGAATTGAGGATGGTTTATGGGTGAAATTTTATTATGGTTATGTATTTACAGTTTGGTCCAGTTTTGGTAAAATTATGTTTCGGTCCCTATTTTGAAAAATTGTTGTTTTAGTCCCTAAACCTAGGAGACTAAACTTAGTTTTCTTTTATGCATTGGAATCTTTTATTTGTGTTGTTTTGAGTTGCTTTTGAGTATATTTCATATATTTATTGTAGGTTCTCCTTACGATCCTCAATAGATTTTTCGGATCTTTCATCTAATATTTCTTTTAATCTATATTTTTTTGGGTGAGTGAAATAATCTTTAATATGCATATAATATAAATAAATATGTATGTTGATTATACAATGAGTACAACTAGTTAATTTCTTGAATATTTATATATGTTGCTTTATTTTCCGAATACTCATTTAGTCTTGAATTTGTGCTCGCAATCTGTCAAACTAAATTCTATTTGATATGATATACGTTTCTTTGATGATTATGTGAATATCTATTATGCCTTGATATAGGACTTATCAGTAACTCCATGCTAACGAAGAGTAATAGCCTATGTGCACATAATATTATGTATACCTAGTTGGTGAGAGAGGCATCAACTTGTGACGACTAATCATCCCACAATGGTCACCTTCGGGTGTCATCTGGTCACCTTTGAGTGTCATCTGGTCATCTTCGGGTGTCATTTGATCTCTGACAGATATTCCACTACTTTATGATAATATGTTAAGTATGTATATTTATATCAAGATAAATCGACTTGCAAACTATTATTATCTAAAATATCTAAAATGTTATTAAATGTTATTCCCTCGCTGAGTTGGTTGAACTCACCCCTCATTCTTAATATTATTTCATGTTCTTAGTTTCTTATAATAGGTGAACTTTGTTGAGTGTTCCTACTTCTTTAATTTTGGTCGGTATGCCTTGCTTGTTTTGCAATGCTTTTCTTTTAGTTTTGATTCGATGTCTTAGACGCTCCACTATTACCCTGTTTTAATTAAGTTTGGATTTTTGACATTGTAATTAGTATTATGGATTATTGTTTTTGTTTAAATTACTGAGTAGAAGTTTTGAACTATCATTTGGTTTTATTAGTTTTGAATAATATAATATTTTTGAAGATTATGAAATGCTATATATTTTTAAATAACTTGTTCTTTTGATATGTTTATTCTGAGACTTAGCATAGTATCCTTCTAACACCGCTCCTGTGTTACCGGTTATAAACTCGGGATTCGGGTCGTGATAGTTGGTGTGGCCTTTCGTTTTTATTTTTCTCATGTTCTGTTGGTATGCTCGACCGGATATGAAGGTGAACTTCTTCCTATTCTTAGGCTTTGGAAATCAGCCTCAACCTGTCCTCTTTTGTGTTCTGCTTTGGCTTTCGCTTTTTTCAGGCATTGGTCTTCTAAGCGATGTTGTTTTCATAAAATGGTGATTTGAAGTATTTTGTAGGCTAGTCTTGATATGGCTACCTCTTGTAGTCTCAGGCGACGTAGAAGATCTATTGTCATTTTCTCTGTAGTGTCAATATTATCATTGATCCAAAAACAAAAGGGACAGACGACCAAAGGAATGGGAAGCGATAGAAATATATTGAAAACTTGAATAAACAGAAAACAAAAACACCAATGCTGAGTAGCCATGGTGGGATTTATATGCATACATTTAATATTGATGGAAAGTAGGGAACATATGTTGATATATAACATGTATATAGGGTTAAGGTCCCTGCAGCTTCACTGAGAATTCATTCATTTCCTGGAAGAACCAAATTTCATTAATCAAAGAACCGAGTAGAAGAAACCTGATCCCAATAGCAGCAATTTATCTAGAGTTTTTGGAATTTTGGGGTAAATTTGTATTTTTTCAGCAATTTATCTTAGATACGAGGCAGAGGTTAAATTCCAATTCACAGTAGCAGATTAAAAACACACACTGTACGTTCATGTCCATCTTCAAAATTCTACTAAGAATAGGTTACCAAGCCTCGACAAATTTTGGGAGCTTCAGAACATCAAAGCATCACAGTGTTGGTAAGTCTGACGAACTTCTATCACAACTAATGATACCCTAAACTCTCTACCTCTTAACTTGAGAAACTCAGGAATTAATCTCCACATACTGAGCACTATACAGTTCAATGGTTCAACATACTTTAAATTCATCTTCTTTACCAATCATTCTTGGATATGCAGGTTAACTCGCGAAAGAGGTCTGCCGCATGCATGCACCCACCTCTCTAGATCCATTAGGTAATGCAGAAGAAAGACATTTAAGGACATTAGTGCTTACCTAAGCATGTCACCAGGCTGTAATTTTGGTCCACTCAATACTGGTGGACTATTTTGATAAATAACTGGGTTTTTAAGTGAACACCTGTTGAACCACGGTCAAAACCAGTCAATAATCCAGAGAAACAGTTTTGGAAAGCCTAATTCCCGTTCGATGATTTCACGATTCCATCAATCACTTATCAACAATTTTTAATTAAATTTAACAAAATTAATTAAGGGGATTTTTGAGAAAATCTTTGTCGATATACAATCATCGATCTTTTGATCAAATTTTGAAGTCTACCTATGATCATCAGCAGCTACGACAAAGTAGAAGATTCGACTTCACCATTGACATATATAAAGATTTTTTATTACTAGAAACCTGGGTTTCTGTAGAGATATTAAATGAAGTTATATTTACCACTTGACAATTACCTTTTATGGAAGAGCCTAGGCATATATGGCCATGGGTTGTAAGACTCTCCACCACATTTTTACAAGTGTTTTAGGCCCATTATTGGTCATTCGGCTAAGAAACACACATGAAATCCTATAAAATGTACCCAAAAAAGAGCCTCAAATATCACACACACATTCTCAGACAGCTGAAAGCAGCATTTGTTGCCAGCACGAGGCTTGAGCAACAGTCCTACAGCCAGCAAAATTGACTTTTTTTTTCTTCAGGTAAATCTCTTTGCTTCTCTTCTTATCGATGTTAATGATAATCTTGTGTTATATTATATGTTGTTTCTCTGTCTGCTAAATTCAGTTACATCTATTGTGGTTTGGAATTTATAGATACTAAAGATGTTAGTTTATCCTGGCAACTATATATGTTGGAGTTTAGATCAACAAAATACTGAGAAAGTGTTTGTGGGTTCGATTCGATAAAGAAGATATAGAAAGACCAAGTTGGTGATGTAGGAGGACTGTTACTGCTTTAGGCAATGGAAAGAAATGCATGATCTATTGACATGTGTTTCTAATAAGAAGAAAATTATTAGTGTTTGATTGATGCATGTATGATCTATTGACATGTGTTCATAACAGGGGGACTTTTTGTAGCTTCGGTTTCAAAGCTGCTACTAGGGATCTCCGGTGGAATTTTGAGCTGGGGTTTGATGGGGTATTTGAAGACGGGGATCTTTTTTCTAGCTGTTTTAGGTCAGTACAGTAGATTGGTGAATATTTCTTAGAGCGAGATTGGTTGAAGGGCGTGTCAATAGGTGCATGGGAGGGATGGAGCTGGCTCTTGGAAAAGCACCAGTAGTGATTGGAAAGTCTTTCATCTGAGGTCGGAGATGGGTGAAGGAACTTGTTGCGACAAGTGTTTGATGTGGTGAAGAAGAAAAGGGTATTGATATTTAGTTATATTGAGAACGAAATAGACTGAAATCTAATGAAGCTAATGGATTTCTTTCGGCCAATATGAAGTGTGTTGATAATAGGTATTGAAAAGTTCTAGGTGGTTTTCCGCGCATCCAAGACCCAAGCATTTCTCACTTCTGCATATTTAAGGATGCTGAAAACAATGGCCATTAGACCTCATTTCTCTTTCCATCTTCCCATTTTCTTAGTTTTTCTCTTATTGTAATCGGTGTTCAATGAAGTTTTCTAAAAACTTGGTTTCCTTCTTGTTTCGATTTACCAATTTCCACCTGATCTGGTTTAAGCAGTTGTTTCTAATGAATTCTCAATGTGTAGCAGAAATTACGCTTGCTTGTTGGATATTATACATAAACACTTAAACTTTGTCCCGCCATCATTATTTGTAAGCTTATAAACAATTTCATATCATTTGAATCGGCCTCCTTCCCCTTAGCTACTGAATCGTAATGTAATTTCAAGTGAAAACAAATTCCACACCTGCATTTCTCAGGAGAGAGTATTTCAGCTGACACATTTTTCAGTCTGGGACTCTATTTCTGAATACTTGCTATCCCATCGCTGACTGCTATGTATTGTTTGCATATTTGTTTATTGATTGCAGCCACCAGATTCATCCAGGAGAAGCCACCATTTCCAACCAGTGCTTTCGTGAATGGAATCAGACATGGTTATCCATAATGGAGGATGTCATTGCAGGAGAGTAAGGTGGCGAGTCCAAGCACCAAGTAGTGTTGTCGCTTGGAACTGCAACTGTTCTGATTGTTCCATGAGGGGAAACACTCAATTCATTGTCCCTTCTGAAAAGTTTGAGCTTCTTGGAGATTCCAAAGAATTTCTTACAACCTACACTTTTGGCACACATACAGCAAAGCACACATTCTGTAAGTTCTGTGGCATAACTTCGTTTTACGTTCCACGATCACATCCAGATGGGGTTTCAATTACTTACAGATGTGTTGACCCTGGGACTCTCACTCATGTTGAGATTAAGCACTTTGATGGGCAGAATTGGGAAAGGTCATACAATCAGACATTTGCTTCATGCTCTCAAGGTGCAGGCTGCTGAAGTGTCATTCTTTCTACCACCACTCTGCTCTCCTTCCCTCCCTAAAGTAGTACAATATTATGGAAAAACCTTTGTGATATCGCTCTTTGGAACATTCCCAAAGTTGGAAAATAAAATTAGCTATGTTAGTTAGCTAATTGATTGGTATAAGGGATATTACTTTTTTTCATGGAAATATATTTAATTTTAATAATGACTTTATTTATCTAAAGTAAAGATAAAATTCTTAAAATAAAAATATTTTATAAAAAAATTATAAAGTTATTATAATTATGAGATTTCTATTCATAAATATTTATGATTAATGTTGTATTAAAATTAAATATTAATTAAAAATTTTTAGAATAATATATATTAGATTTTTTATTTTATTCTTTTATTTTATAAAAAAAATAATTGTTTTTATAAACTGAATAAATATCTAAAATTAATATACATGTTTTTTTTTTTTTAAATTTTGTTATCGATGCATTCATCAACATCTTCTACTTACTTCGTAAAATGTACTTCCATTTGGAATCGATCAAATGCATCATTGAACTGAGTATGTTTAAGGTTAGGTTTTCAAGGAAATAACAATTTTAATGATTTTAGAAACCTCAACGTTGCTAATCAATAGAGCTTGATAGACTACATAAAGTTCCATCAAGTCCAAATGAAGTTGGAACAAAAGCTAACTCCTCGAACAACGTTGCTCTGCCTTTTCCACCGATTCTGCTTCATCATTGTCAGAGCCATCATAGGTAAGATACCATCCAGTGCTGATTTTCTCTAATTCTTCACGTAGAAAATTGAAATTCATATTTGAGCTGAAAAATCGGTCAAATATTGGGAAGAACTCTAGTGCATCGTCCTTGTAAACGAAGCGAACGCCACACTTCTTCACATGGAACTGTCCACTCAAGTCTATGAGCTTAACTTCAATGTAGTGCATGTTCTTGGTTGTATCCTGCCAATCCATATCAAATAATGCACAACGAGGCAAATAGAAGAGCCATGTGTGATCAACCTGGTTTTCTACATAACCATTTTCAAGTACATAGGTGTGTGAGCAAAAGCCCTCTATTTTTTTCTGGTTATGGCTCCTGATCACACTAGCACACTGAAACTGAATATTGCAGAAGTTAGAAAATGAATGATCACGGTTTACATACACAGCACAAAAAGCAAATCCCACCCAATTCCTATCACGCCAAACTGGTGGCAGCTGTATAGTTATTGAGTAGCCCAAACTCTGATAGTCGAACCACTTTGGAATTTCACTTCCATAAACAACAATGTCAGATCTAGGTGCTCCATTAACCAGCTCTCGAAATCTAAGAAAACCCTTTGGGAGTAAGTGACAAGAGTAAGCAAACGTGAGACAGTTACCGAAATCAACCAGGCATTTCAATGACATGAGAAACTGAACGTGGCTAAGGCCTTGATTCTCAACTAAAGAAAAGCTATCGGCACGATTTAACTCCGGAGTTTGCAAGCTGCACTGGTTCAATGTCTCTGGTAACGTTTCCAATGAGGTACAAGCCTGAGCACTTACAAAGTTCAGATTTGAAGGAAGTGACTCGAGTGATTGAAGCCTCTTGCAATCATCCAAATTAATATAGATATTTAAGATTGGAAAGTTCATGGATACTTGCAGGTGGGCTAGTAAAGTTGTTGCCACTCATGTTTAATACACTTAATGAAGTTAAGCAGCAGAAATCACTGGGAATTGATTCTTCCTGTAGATTGCAGTTACTTAAATCCAACGCAATTAAAGAGCACAAACCTGAGAATGAATTCAATGACAAACTCAAGGAATTTGTCCTTTTTTCTCGAAACGAGGATAAAAACATCATCCGAATCTTACGCGGCTGTCCTTTGCATCCACGAAGAGATAGCTTTTTAAGCTTTCTGAAGCGAGAGAAGGAAAATGGTGGTTGTCTAATAGCAGTTCCACTTATATCATGCTCCTCCAAACTTTCTGCATGACCCAATTCCTCCAGCAGTCCAGCCTATCCTCAAGTTTTGAACATCCAGATAAGTTGAAAGTTTTGAGGGCTTTTAAACCATATATACTCTTAGGAAGACTTGCAAGCTTTTTGCAGTCTTTCAGGTTTAATAAAACGAGGCTTTCGAGAACTCCAACTGATTGGTCAGTCTCATGCAATTTTGTGCAACCTTCAAGAATCAGCTTCTCAAGATTTCGGACCTCTCTAAAACTGGTGTCTTGCAAGATCGAGGGAGTGACTGAGATTGATGCCTTTCATCTTGTTAAAATTCTGTTAAGAAGCAGAAGGAAACACTGAAAACCAGTTTCCATGAACTTTTCCCTTTTTTTTGGTTTAACAAATGAAACATACATAAGTGGTAATCATACCTGCTTTCCCTTCCATAGTTGTTCAACTTGAATATAACTCAAATCAAGTTCGACAAGTTCCTCTGGATGAAAACTCAATGGCAACGTTTTGAAAGGATATTCATCCCATTTGAGAATCCGTAACTCATTAGAAAGATATTCAAGGCTATGGAAGAAGTGAACATTACGAAATATGAGCAACAATCTTAGTTTTGTCATCTTGGAGAATGATAGAGCACTTAATTGTGCCCCTGCTGGTCTTGGTAAGTAAAGGGACATGCCTTCAACATCCTCTGTTGCCTGACAAAGAGGCAAATTAGCAAAAGGAAAACTGAAGAATCTAAAGAAAACCAAACACAGTTATACAGTTCCAAGAAAGAGTTTTTTCACAGGGTGTCATGCTGTATTTTTTGTCCAGACATGATCAATATCCTTATAAAGCCATAGCCTAGTGCGTTTTCCTGGTTCCTCTGGAGATTCTTGCCGAACAAGCTTCCAACCCATTTGTTGAAGCAAATCGTGCATCCATAGAGTGTTGTTATTTGAAACAGTTCCGGTGCAATGGATTTTCCCTAATTTTTAAAAATCTAACTAAAATCCTTGATCCCTCGAGTGCTTTCAAGAGTTCTGGTGCAATGGATTTTCCTCTCTTGAGGTTAAGGTCATCCCTGAAGATGATAATGCCTCTTTGATGCAATGCAGCATACAAATGGTCCGTGAAGTTCTTGCGAGTGTCCTCACCTCTGAAACTTAAGAAGACATCATAATGCCATCGAGCATTTGAAAAAAGGATGAGAAGGAAATGATGAAGAGGAATCTTTGGCACTCATGGAAGCCATGTTCCTTAAAAGAACCAGGTTAAAGCCTTTGCTCATGAATATAAATTTCAAATTAGAAGAAAGAGAGAGTACCATAAAATGATAGTTACATGCCATTATTGTTCTTCTCCACATTACTTTGAGTGTGAGTTCTGTTGCATGTATAATGCAATAGGAAAGCAAAGAGTAGCGAATGCATTGTCAAAGGTCCTTTCTTTACATTTTGATACCTTGGAGATATCTTTATCATTAGCTAATGGTTTCTGCTTTCTGGGTTTACAACATCATCATGAAGGTAATTTCATTCTCTATCAAGCACAAGAATCAAAAGATCTAAATGGTTCAACTTACCACATGACAAACTAATATTTGAAAGTTACCAGTGCACGATTCCCTGGCAAGAAAATGGGCCATTAACAAACTTCAACCAAATTGAACACACCATAACTCTCAAAATGTTTATCTAATTCATAGAAATTTTATGTTGAAGTTGGTTGCTCATTAAAATTTCCAAAAAATCAGCGCAAATTTAGCAGCTAGTAATGTACCACAAAATGAGACGAGACATACAGGTCTTATAATAAAGGTCTGTATTTGCCTGTCTTCATTGTAAATTACAAGCAGATACCATAATGCACTCAACAGCTTCAGGCTCTATAACAGCAAAGATGGACTCACAGTATGAAGAGGAAAACAAAGTTTGAGTCTTTCCCAACTGAAATTGTAGTTCTGATATTTGTGATTGTTTGGAAATGATTTAGTTTTTAAGCAAACTCAGTGAATTTTGTTACAGTTTCTTTTTTTAGACAGATGGCTAAAGATAGATAGATAAACTGAAAGAGAAAGAGTTGCATTCAACATCTGCTTGTTTTTCAAAGTCAATGACTGCTGGGCTGCTGGCCATGTTGAAAATGTTATACTTTTGAAAAATAAAATGAAATTTGTTCTTTAAAGTATTTTTATTTTAAAATATATTAAAATAATTTTTTATTTTTAAAATTTTAATTTTGATATAAGTACAATAAAAATAAATAATTTATAATAAAAATAAAATTTAAAATTTTATAAAAAAACATTATAATCGCAAAAACAAACAATCATATAGATTATATTTTTTTAAAAGATTTTAAAAATAAATGCAACCAGAAAAAAATTAAGCATGTATATCTTTGCCTTAATTTTCCTTTTCTAAGTATCGTTTAGTGACAAAATTTACCATGTAAAAAGCCCTCCAACTTTTATTCTTTCTTTGTGCCCATGCTTATTTCATTTTAAGTGATTTTTAGAATGTTTTTTTGATAGAAAAACATCTCAAAATAAAATTTAATTGATATCTTTTCAACTCAAACATGTATTTGTTATCAGTGAAAATGGTGAGAAATTCAAGGAAAGTGTAATGCTTCTTTACCATCAAAACTCAAAGCCATGCTATGAGTTCAGAACTTCATCAGATGTACTGATTTAAAATATTGGCTTTCATTGTTACATGACTGAAGATGAAAGTCTTTAGAAGTTCACATTACTTGCAGGTCTAACTAGGTTGGTGCCTCTCAGACCTTTTAAATAGAGAAAAAATGAAGAGGGGATAAAAACAAAAATGACGATCATACCTTTATCCCCTCCAAAGTCGTTCAACTTCGCTACAGCACGTATCAAGTTTAATAAGTTCCTCTGAATGGACAATGGCAAGTTCTTGAAAGGATATTCATGCCATTTGAGAATCTGTGACTCATTACAAAGCTATTAAAGTCTACACACATTACGGAATACTGATGATCTTAATGTGCATGTCCTGTTGCTGGTAATTCTGGGTTTATCTCTTCAATATCTTCTGTTCCCTGACAATTAAACATACAATTCCAACAAGCTAAGAATGCAAGGAATGGTTTTATGTGATGTCTCTCAGTGTATTTCATGTCTAGGCAAGGCAGATATCCTTACAGAGCCATAGCCTCGGAAATCTCTTACGATTTTCCTGGCTCCCTGGAAATTCTTGTCGAGCAAGTTCTTAAAACAAATCTTGCATCGATAATCAGCTGTTTTCCTTAAAGTTGGTCGAGACATTTACCAATGAGAACTTGTCCCAATAACTGGCAAGAAACCTCAGGTGACACACATTTCTGTTGTATTCAGCTTTGTGCTTTCCCTTAAAAAACATGCAATATCTGTGAAAATTTTCTTTCCATACCCTCTAATCCATTAAAACTTGTTGACTTTTATCCAAGAGTTCTTTTCCTGGATTTTCTTTCATTCTTGCTAGAGAGGGACTTAAACATCCATGAGTCAATGATATAAGGATTGATTTGCAAGGAATTTTAATATAGAGGTTAAAATTATTAACATTTAGAACTTAGAGGATCATAAAAGTAATTTGCTTGAAAAAAGGTTGACTGCATGGAGCCATCTTTTCTTATCCTTGCATCCTAAAATTGTCAATTATGTTTCGTTTCATCCAAAATAACCGGTATATCTCATTCTAATTCAAAATATAAAACAAACTGGAATATATTTTATTTCGTTCAAAATCTTGTCCTGTTCCAGAAATATCGCCTAAATTCCATTCCGCATGTTATGTTGCTGCCAAATAATTTTTTTTTTTTTTTTTTTTTTTAAAAAAAACAAATGTTGCAGTTTTATGATGTCAATCATATTTACAACCCGGTAATCATCAATTGATGAATGGAGTGAACTTTGCATCTGCAGGAACTGGTGCCCTTGCGGAAACTCATCAAGGAAAAGTACATGATCTCATTGATTAAGCCCTTCTTTTTGTGTGTGTTTTAGCTTAGGCTTCTTGTTCATCACAGCTAAATAGTCCGTAGAATTTGCTTATTGGTGCAAATCCAGCATTATTAACTTGGTCTGCATCTTAATATTGTTCTCATTTGTTCCCATTCATTGAAAAGGTGATAGACCTTAAAACACAATTACGTTATTTTAAGGAACTGGAGAAGCTACCAAGGCAGAAATTAAGCGATGAAGTAGCTAAGACATCGCTGTCCTCTGCTCATTACTTGTTCAGCATTGGAAGCAATGACTACTTTGTACCTTTCATTACAAACCCCAGTGTGCTTCAATCCTACAACAGAAACGAGTACATCAGGATGGTTATCGGCAACCTGACATCTGGTATCCAAGTGATATGTTAATAACCTAAACATTCTTTCTGTTTTTCAAATCGATCATAGTCTATATATGGTTTCGCTTTACTGTTCCAGGAAATATATAAGGAGGGATGAAATTTCAATCTTGGCTGCATAGGGCCGTTTTCCTTCCTGAGAGCACTTAAACGAACTAGAACAAGAAGTTCAGGCTGCATGGATGAAGTTGCAGTTCTGACAAAGCTACACAATAGAGAACTCTCTAAGGTCCTTAAAAAGCTTGAGAGACAGCTTAATGGATTTAAGTATTCAAATTTTGATTTCTATACTTCACATAGTGAAAGAATAAATCATCCCACCGAATAGGTATGTTTTTATCTACATGTCAATTCAGAATTTCCTGCTTGTGTTTCTCAAGTAACAAGTCTATCCTAACTGTCAAGTTCAGGGTATGACTTGTTTTGAATGTGAAGATTTTAAGGAGATAAAAGTGGCATGTTGTGGCGCTGGTCCGTATTGAGGTTCCAAGTGTGGTCTGAACAAGTTCGAATTATGCCATAATGCGAGTGAATATCTCTTCTTTGATGGAATTCATCCAGCAGATGAGGTTCATAATCAATTTGCAAAGTTGTTGTGGAGTGGAAATCCTGATGTTGGAGGGCCTTACAATCTCAAAACACTGTTTGAGGAATAACATAAATGATAAAACAAGGTGTACTTTTTTCCAGATGCTGTATTAGTTATTAACCCAGAAGCCAAAGAATACTTGCTTCTCTTTGTTCTATCTTGACTTGGAAGAAATGACATTAGAGGTGAGAGCAGAGTTCTGTTCTTGAGTAGAACACTCACAGGAATCAGAAAGATCATATCTTGGTTTAGTAATGCACTAGTTTACGATGTATCTGATCAGCTCCTCAAAATTCTAGAACCCTCTAAAATCTAAATCTGGTCCTTCTGAAAAGATTCTGGGAGTGGCACAGACTTGATAATTTTCAACTTTAAATTCCTGCTCAGAATGATAAGGAAATACTTGACATCTTAAAGCTTTCTGAAAGAAGAGATGCTTAAAATTCTGTTGGATGTGTGGAAACAATTGCTGGACCATAATGCCATCAACACGGGTATTTCTTCACGTACAAAATTGCACTTATCGATTATGACCTCTTTGAGAGCTCACAAGACCAACACCCTACCGGCAAGAAACTAAACAATTGTAGTCCTTTAAGGTTTGGTTCAACTTCACAAGTTTGAAATTAATGAATAAGTTCTTTACAACCTCACGCAGAGAAGCCATCGGCAATAGACTCTCTACGACCACAGTATCGTAACAAAGGACCAAAGCCAACGACACCTAGATTTATCAGCAAATGTGAGCAATAAAGTATGATCTACCTGTGTGTCTCATTCCACTGCAGAAAGTACTGCAGTCAGCTACAGACTGATTAAAGACATCAAGGCTAGCTGTACAAGCTCTCTTGTAATAAAGCAGCAAATTGTTAAACCTTAATTCTGAAGCAGCATTACAAAAGTTAAATCAAACAATATGTTCAAGAACTAGTGATATAGAAGTCTTAGTTCAAGGACTACTAGCATTTAGACCCATAGTTCAAGAGTGTTATGTACCTTTTAGCCTTTAATTTATCAGCCTCGTTACATTGTTGGTGTGGCCTTTCGTTTGTATTTTTCTCATGTTCTGTTGGTATGCTCGACTGGAAATGAAGCTGAACTTCTTCATATTCTTAGGCTTCGGAAATCAGCCTCAACCAGTCCTCTTTTGAGTTTTGTTTTGGCTTTAGATTTTGTCAGGCATTGGTCTACTAAGCAATGTTGTTGTCATAAAATGGTGATTTGAAGTTTTTTGTAGGCTAGTCTTGATATGGCTACCTCTTGTAGTCTCAGGCCACTTAGAAGATCTATTGTAATTTTCTCTTTAGTGTCAATATTATCAGTGATCCAAGAAAAAAGGGACATGTCAATATTATCAATTTATCAAGGTTGGACATTGGCAGCTTGGACTAATCATTGATATCCATGTTAAGGAAAAGCACAGGCGACCAAAGCAATGGGAAGTGATAGAAATATATTGAAAACTTGAATAAACAGAAAACAAAAACACCAATGCTGAGCAGCCATGGTGGGATTTATATGCATACATTTATTGATGGAAAGTAGTGAACATATGTTGATATATAACATGCATATAGGGTTAAGGTCCCTGCAGCTTCACTGAGAATCCATTCATTTCCAGGATGAATGAAGCAAATTTCATTAATCAAAGAACCGAGTAGAAGAAAACTGATCCCAATAGCAGCAATTTATCTAGACTTTTTAGAATTTTGGGGTAAATTTGTATTTTTTCAGCAATTTATCTTAGATACGAGGGCAGCTTTTAAATTCCAATTCTATTGCCTTTCAATCAATTATATACAAACTGATGCTTTAAGTCAATGATTTCATACACAGTAGCAGATTAAAACACACACTGTACGTTCATGTCCATCTTCAAAATCCTACTAAGAATAGGTTACCGAGCCTCAACAACTTTTGGGTGCTTCAGAACATCAAAGCATCACAGTGTTGGTAATTCTGACTAAATTCTCCACAACTAATGCTACCCTAAACTCTCTACCTCTTAACTTGAGATGCTCATGAATTAATCTCCACATATGGAGCACTATACAGTTCAATGGCTCAACATACTTTAAATTCATCTTCTTTACCAATCATTCTTGAATATGCAGTTAACTACCGAAAGATGTATGTCTGCCGCATGCATGCATCCACCTCTCTAGATCCATTAGGTAATGCAGAAGAAAGACATTTAAGGACATTAGTGCTTACCTAAGCATGGCTCCAGGCTGTAATTTTGGTCCACTCAATACTGGTGAGATGCTGAAATTATTGCCATCAGCATGGAACGAAGGGTGCCCAAGAGGCACTGGTCGATCTGGAATCTGTGGAACTTCAATATCTCCTTCTAACATTTTCAGTGCATCCAGAATGGTTGGTCTTAGAGCCACCATTATATGAGCACACAAAATCCCAACCAGCACAAACCTTTCCATTATCCCCTTCGGATTTAAATTTGAAGAATCACTACCTCTCAACAAAGAAGCATCCAATGCCTGTTCCACTTTTCCAGCTTTCACCAATGACCAGGCCCAGTCCGTGATCAATAAAGCCCGAGGTGACCCTGAAGAAGACAAATCAAGAGCTTTTCTCCCACTCATTATCTCCAAAACAACCACCCCAAAGCTATAAACATCGCTCTTCTCAGTCAGTTGACCATAAAGAGCATATTCGGGTGCTAAGTACCCATGAGTTCCAGCCACTCTTGTCGTAAGATGAGACTGCCCTTCCCTACTTTGCTTTGCCAACCCAAAATCGGCAACTCTTGCTCTCATTTCAGCATCTAACAATATATTTGTCCCCTTGATATCTCTATGATATATTCCAGGCTTGACTCCATGGTGCAAATAAGCTAATCCCTTTGCCACATCCAAAATTATGCTCTTCCTTTGAGGCCAACTTAACAATTGCTTTTGAATTTGATTATCCGATGATGGAAATAAATGGTCATCAAGATTCCCATTTGACATGTAATCATAAACAAGATACCTCTGATTGCCTCTCTCATCAGAATTTACATCATCGTCAATCACACAGCACCCTCTGAGCGGCACCAAATTCCTGTGCTTCAAGTTGCTAATAATCTCAACCTCGTTGCAAAACTCTGCATCACCTTGAAAATCAGATTCTATAACCCTTTTAATAGCCACCACTGTCCCATCAGATAAAACCCCCTTGTAAACAAAACCAAACCCGCCTCTCCCAATAAAATTCTTCTGCGAGAAATTGTCTGTTGCCTTCTCAAGATCCCGAATTTTAAACCAAATTGACCCTGTATTCGGCCTCAGTTTAGGCCTAGACCCTTGTTGTTCATCTAAATCAAAACCAAACCCTAAATTCTTTTTCCTTCTCCATTTCTTATCATACCACAGATACAATCCTAACAAACTAGACATTACCAAAATAGCAACACCAGCACCAGTCAAGCCAAAAACAAGAGCAGAATGAGAATTGCTAGCTGAACCAACTCTTGAATTTAATTCCAAACCAAATATACATGAAACAACACCATCACTTTCAGGACCAAACTCGTTAACAACACCAGCAGCATAGAGAACAGCAAAGTAAAAACAATCTTGAGCATGAGTTTGATTACCATCAGCAGACAACAACAACGACTGTACTTTATTACCAGCTCTAAGACAAGAATCACAAGCTGTAAGATCAGTAAGATCAGACCGGCAATCTGAATCAAGAGAAGTCGACTTACCAAGTTGATCAACCCAGTCTTGAGATGTCTCTATACGGGCACAGATGTTAGGTGCTGTAACAAACTGTAAAGGGTTAAAGCAGTGAGAGACAAGATTGTCGGAAAGAGAAAAGGAGCTGAGCTTTGACTGGTAATCTTGAAGGCAAGAACTAGAGGTAGCTAAGTTTGGAAGTTGAAAAAAAGAGGTTTCTTTGAGATGTTGAGATAGGGCAACCCCAAAGAGGGAGAGTATGGTTTGGCAACATGGGGGCTTGCTTGTGCTGTTGGTATTGTCATTTTGAGCAAGAGGGTTGAAGTTTCGACAAAGAGTTTGGTTCCACGGGATTCTTAAGACATAGTTAAGGTCCATAGGGCATATGTTTGAAGTGGAGGTTTCTGCTGCTGCATAGGTGAGAGGGAGACAGAATGATATTAAGACAAGAAACCTTAAGAAATCAAGATTACTGCTGCCCCCCATGCCAAGCTTTAGATTTTGCTAAGAATAGGGTTGCTGAGGATTTATTGTTATCTTGGCTTATGAGCTCTGGCTTGAAATGCAGAGGAGAGGAAGAAGAAGACGAAGAAATCATATGGAAGAAGAAAGGGAAAGTTCTGGTCAAACACTCACTTCAAGGGTTGGTGCAGCAGGAAGTTCAGTCGGTCAGCACCATTCAAATAAACAAAAAATAATCATCCCAATTAATTTGGATAAAAAAAGTTTGAAAATATTTTAAGAATAAAAAATTCCGGTAATTCTTCGGAATAAATTTCAAAATATTCAGGTAAAGGGAAAACAATTTCAGGTTTCCTAAATTACATGAAATTAATTATTTAATTCATTAATATATAAGCAAATGTTAATTGCTCCTAAAATATTTTTTATTTAAAAATATATTAAAATAATTTTTATTTATGATATTAATACATTAAAATCATTATAAAACACTAAAATATATTATTTAAATTTTTTTAATACAAATACATTTTTAAAACATACTTTTCAGGATCATCCATTAATATATCAGATAATTGTATTATAATAATAATTATTTTTTAAAATATTTTTTATAAATATATTAAAATAATATTTTTTATTATTTAAAAAAATTTATTTTTGATATAGTATATAAAAATAATCTGAAAATATAGAAAAAAAATTTAATGAAAAACATTATTTTATTTTTAAATATTTTTACAGAACCGTTGCCTTGATTCACAGTTTCAATGCTTGGGAGTGGACTAGACGCGCTCCAAAATGTGGGGTTTGCTTTGACATTGGTATAAATGGTGGTTGGGCATGACATGGACAAAAGCTGGAAATGCTTTTAAAAAAGGAAGACTGATTGGCTGCGTTAAGGAAGTGTCAACACAAAAGATAAGTTCGCTGACATGGCATTTTTGCAACCATTAGATGAAATCTTGTGGCTCATCTTATCCATGTCGACAAGGTGAAATTCTATTCTGTCCACTGAAAAGAATATCAAACTACAATATTTATTTATTTATTTATTTCACTAATTTCTAGATTTTCCACCACTTTCTTCCCACTTTTATTTGTAATAACTTTTGTTTTTTTATATTTTTTAAAAATATATTTTATTTAAAAAATATAAAATTGATCATTTTTTGTAGTGGTTTCTATTGATTTTGATATAATAATATTAAAAAATATAAAATAAAATATTATTTTAATATATTTTTAAATAAAAAATATTTTTTTATAAAAAAACTTACACCACACTATCAAACATATAACAAGCAAATATATGTGTAGCATGTCCATGGCCGGTAAACTTTGCTATCTTCTTCCTATTAGAAATTTATATTTTTTTAATTATTAATTCAATACAATAAATGTATCTTTAGAATTATTGGAGAAAAATAGTTAATCCATCAAGATGAAAACAAAATTTTGAAAAATATAGTTATCAAATTGATATAATTGGAGTTATTGGATTGTAAAGTCAATTGTGCATCACCAAATTAATTTAAATTAATTTTTTATCAAAAAAATCATTTTATTCTTTTTAAAAAAAATCTTGATGTTAACCCTACAAAGTCATCTAAATTAAATTTTAAATCATAAAATTTTCAAATTAATCCACGAAATTGAACCGAATTTAGCCGCTATATTGGAAAGTACCGATTGAAGCCAAGATTACTAACAACTTATGACCTCAATGATAGTGACAAAAGAACCTCCCTTGATGACCTCAATGACAGTGGCAACTCATGGACTATTCCTCGTCTTCGGGCTGCAATTGACAATTGGCAAGCACCAGTTGCACGCAAGCAGATTTACAGGTCTATGATTCTTTCTTCGGATTCCTCCTCCTGAGCTTGCTTGTCGCTTGTGGAAGACACCTACTAATGGCTATGGACGTCAGACTGGTGTCCTGTTCCAACTTAGATGTGCATGCTAATTATCGCTTGGTTTCAACTGTCGGATAAAAAACTATATCCCTTCTGTTTTAGTCAGAGACCTCAAGTCTCTTGCGATTGTCCATATAGAGACGTTCAAGCTTGGAAACTCCACGGAAACTTGCATGTAGTGTAGGAACGTTGTAGACACTCGGATTTAATAGTCTTAATGAAGATAGGCAACCGAGATCACTGGAAATTGATTCTTCCTCTGTATTGCAGTTCCAGAATCTAATTCGTCACAGAGCATAAACCTGATAAAGAGTTCGACGGAAAACGCATGCGAACAGACCCTTGTCCTAGAAATGAAGGTAATAGGGTCATCTTCGAAGATGCTTCCTGTCTTATTGCAGTTCCACTTGCATCAGGCTCATCCAAACATTCTGCAGGCCCCCATTCCTCGAGGCTGAGCTCGAGTGTAAATAAAAATGGACCCTGCGTTCAATGGAAAAATGAAATTGTCCATTCAAATATGAGGATCAATGCTCACTGGTCTTTCAGATCAAGTCCTTGGACACTGGCGGTTTCAAACAATACAGCCCTCCATTTATGCACCTTTTCTCTGTTGTTCCTGGAAGCATCTTCATGTTTATCAAATGCTTCTTGAGATTTCCTTGTCTGTTTCCTAACCTCAGATGGATCCACATGCACTCGAGAATCTTTACAACTTCATCTAAGCACCAAATTGAAGAAAAAAATCCTTTAGAGAAAATGATAATTGAAAGCCTTGATTCTTCTATTTCTTTCTAGAGTTCCAGCGAAATGGCTTTTCCTCCATCAAGGTCTAGGTCATCCCTAAGGACAGCAAAGCCTCTTTGATGCAAAGCAGCATATAAATGGTCTTGCGTGTGTCTTCGCCTCTGAAACTCAAGACATCATAAATCCATCGAGTTTTCTTCATACAAGGATGAGAAGGAGACGACAAAGAGACTTGGGTGATCTTGGGAACCATGTTCCTGAAAACACAAGTTACCCCCAGTTAGCACTGTAAATCTCGTGCAATTTAGCACATGCTTCACTGTAAGTTTAGTTGACAAGGCAATATCATCCCTTCAAAGAAAGGAAAAGGATTGAAGCCAAAAAACTACCTCTTAAAGACAGATGTAAGATGTGGAGAGGGTTTCTGTCAGTTTAAGAGTTTCTTCATTCTTTAATTTCCTGTTAATTGAGCTCAAAACAATGGTCTCACCCAGCGCCTTAATGACTACACAAACTAGAGGGGAAGATCTGTCAATAAGCAGTAGTTTCATTGGACTGGATGAGTGGGTGCTAAAGATGTTTCCATTTGATTTTGCTCTGCCCAACAAACGGATTGCCATCCATGATTAAGTCTAAGTAAACAAACACTCTTTACAAAAGAAAAGGCATACAAACAGAGATTTTTCTCTGTAGTGAAGTCATAAAATAACATAACAACACATCGATTGAATTTCAAATGTTCACAATAGAGCATAAAAATCAATACTTTTGGTCTAACTAATCTCCTGCTTGCTTGAAACTAGGTGAAACTCGGAACAAAGCTCATGGAATTGAATTCAGTAGGCATGCCTAATCCACACAATTCGATCCTTAAAACACTAAGTGAACCTCATAAATCATCTTAAACTTTGCATTGTTTAGTGTTCTACAATAGATATAAAAGGGACAAACGTATTTAATTGAAAAGACAGAGATAGAAACATAAAATAATACGAGGGACATGTTCTCTCTGTCTCCATCGTCTTCGTTTCTTCTCTCTCAAGATAGTTATCAGCCATTTTCGAAGCAAGAGGTACGTTTCCACAAGTCTATGACATACAATATCAGCTCAAACAAACTATAGGAAATGATTTCTTTAAAAAAAACAAAATGCAAAATGGATGCATATGGACATGCTGATTGATCTCCATACTTCCAGGCCATATTTTGAAGTTTTTCCGTTTAGAATTCAAGTAATTCAGAAGATCGAACAAGAAGTGTAGCATAACATCACAGGTAAAGCTAACAAGGGACATGCTAAACCTTGCATGATTAGGATTTATGGATTGCAGTAAGCTGTTATCTGTCAGATTACCTTCCAGCAACTTAAATTGTAACTCTGGTGTTTGTGATTGATTGTAAAGAATAGGGTTTTATCTTTCAAAGCAAATTCAAGAGGGTTTTTAGACAGCGAGAGAGGAAGATAGAGAGACTGATGCAGAAACAAGAGTTGCTGACAAATATTACACACTTAAGAGAGTCCAAAGACAAAAAAAATGTTGCCCAGAAAGTGCCACACCTCTCTTTCCATTTCTCCAATCAATCAGTACTAGAACACTTTATCAGGTGCCTTCCATGTCATTAAACTTTGAGAAAGTTTGCCGTATGTTGAGTAACATAAAGATTATTTTTTATCATCATTCTCAGTTGGTCTGATTTAAAAATTAAAAAAAAATGTTTATTTGAAAAGAAATTTTCATTAAAAAAATGTGTTAAAATTATAGGAATTTTTTATAGAAAAAGAACTATAATCTATTATAGCAATTTTTTAACGTTTTTATGTTGATATAAATATTCTTGTATAAAAGAAGAATATTATATTATTTATCATTTTAGTTATTTTAAAAAAAATTAAAAAAAACACTGAGAATCATATAAAAAATATAAAAAATGAAAAAAAAAACAAATGTTTTTTTCCAACTCATATAAATTTAGATTGAGAAATGTTATATTTGAACAAAAAATTATGTTCGCCTTCTTCTTTCTTCAAATTTTCAGAAAATCAAAATATTGTTTAAAAATAGTGAAAATTTTATTGAAAAAATAGTGAAAAACAAAACAATGTTTTTTTTTCACCTCAATATTATGAATGGCAATTTAATCTAAATAGGATGAATATTAACTCAAACAAATATTTTTTTTATAAATAGTTACCTTACCTAATGGATTGTGTATGGATATTATCAAATCCAATCCAAATTTAATCTGAAAAAAAAACATATATATATATATATATATATATATATATATATATATAATAGTAATTTACAGAAATGGTCTTTCGACTTTCTTCAGATGGAAATTTCCAAGTCAAGTTGATGTCTCCTTTATGCGTGTCCTAGCGGCCAACATTTCCATGCTAAAATCATAACTGTGATTGATATTCCAATTCTTTTTTGCCATTACAAAGCTGTATGTTTGCTAAACCAGGCAGTAACAAAACAGGCAATGAAGATAAATAAACTACGCCTTCAACTGAATCTTTTACTAGTATACAGTCACAGGGGTCATCAATCCATGCTAGTAGTCATTGCCCCTCGATATGACCTCTTTGCAGGTTGGCCGTAGCAAGATGGTATGCTCGAATTGAGATACATAACTGCCCTTAACATCACACAGAGGAGGTAAAGGCTGCCAAAGTGAGAAAGGAGGAAGAGTTAGTACAGTGGGTATAACAAGTTCATGACACAGCGATAAAACTATACAACGTTATTTCTGTTCTGTGGTCATGATAATAGAATTGCCACCGCTACCTCCATCAGAATAACTGCAGAGTGTACTATATATTACACTTTCAGGCAATCATGAATTTCTAGTTATGGCAAAATTCATCTGAATATGTTCTTCCTATTATTAAACACAAGCCCCCTTATCTGTAGTCTAGAGACCAGCAAACAGACTATTGTGACCTAGGAGGATTGGGGATCCTGGGTGAGTTGGAAGATGATTACTTGGCCATAAACATATTACTTCAACCATATCAGCTGGCATAAAATATGCTTTTTCTTTTCTTTCTTTTTGTGTTTTTTTTTTTTTTGGGGGGGTGGGGGGAGGCTAAAAATTGAGAAATACCTGAACAATGCCAGAATCACACAGATTCTTGAGTGCCATTAAATATTTAGTCTCGCCCAAGCGATCTAAATACCTTCTACAAAAGGCTAATGTGGAGAAGTTCTTATTGATTGTTGCTAGCAGTTGCTTTGCTCTTGGCAACCTCAATGGGATATGGCCAACATCAAAATCTTTCGTGTAATGGCTGCACTCTAGATCTTCTCTTACATATCCTTTCCCTACAGGCACAGCAGAAAAGGACTTGTTACACCCTAGATCACAATGTTCTCCAAGTGTCATCCCTTTTAAAAAAAAAATACATTGATTCCCTGCCATATGAAACAACTATTACCTGTAGATGCAAATGTTTCAATTGCAAAAAATTCACCCTCTTCCATTTTTGTCTGTTCCCCTCCTTTAACAATGGGAACAGATTTTCCAGCATGAATCTGGTAGGGGCCAATGCTGTGCCCATTCAAGTTACGGATGCTCTTAACTGCCGGTGACATTTGAAGTCAGTGCACACGCAAATATGTATTCACAGGTGATTTTATAATAAATCCATGGACATGCATGATATCGAGTGCGAATTCATTATCCATTAAGAAAAATACATTGAATCACCAAAAGTATAATCATTTTCACTGATTCAGAATATGCAAGATCACCAGTTGTTCCTTATCTTTCAACCCTATACAAAGTTATTATTGAAACACAACATTTGCATTGAATCAAGCTTGAACAATCAAATAATGATAAATGAATTATGAGTAAAATGGACCAGCACGATTTAGAACTGGAGCAGCTGAGGACCCCTCGTACACCCAGGAGCTCTAGATGGGAAAATAAGAACAAAACTTTCACAAGACTAGCTTCCAAGCTACTCATTCATTCCCAACAGAGTTACAATCTTTAAAGATTAAATGGAATTGTTCATAAAACTGTCAATCAGCAAATTCATTGTTAACAGTTCTATCAAACTCTTGAATAATGCAGCAACTTTGAAACTTTACTTGCCCAAGGCTGTCTGGGATTGAGTTTTCAAAATCATGGTTAGCATCTAAGACCATGGTATTGAAAAAGCATCAAATTTCAGCTTTATCAAAACCAAGGTTTTAAGTTTATTGAGTTTCCAAAACCATGGTTTTGAAAGGGTTACCAAACATCTACATACCTACTTCTTACTCAACCTGCTTTTCACAAACTCAATTACTCAACCACAATACCAAACAGGTACTAACAAAATTATCTTTGGTTGTACTTTTGCATTATGTGGAGTGATGATACAAAAGATAATCAAATACACTCACAATTACAGTGTACCAAATAACAACTGAAACAACAGCATCAACTAAACATCATACCTTGAAACACCTTTCCATTAATTTCAACCTCGTATGATTCCATGACCTCTTGGATGGCAGCACCAACATCACATAGACGCACATCAATCCCTGATTCCTAAAAAATTAAATAAAAATCAATTCTTAAGCACAAGTTACAAAGTCTTCTAGAGTGGTTAAGGTTTTGAAAACAATTAAAAGAAACTAAATGAAGTCCTTAATCCTCTCAAGGAGAAAAGGCTTCCTTAGAGCCCCTTCTCCAATGATGCACCCCTATCCTGACTTAACTCAGTAAAATCTTCCCCTTCCTGAAAGAAATCCCTTTCAAGATTCTATACTCTTCTAGCAATGGAAATACAGGTGGTGAAAAGAACAAAGTCAGGCAAGCTACAAACACCACACTTTTGAAGGGAGTAAGCAGGTGAATAGGGAAAGCAAGAAAGATACTTTGGTGTGAATTTTAATGGGGAAGCAATAGAGCACAAAACTTGCCTTTTTTTAACGTAAGACTTGAATCACACTGAAGAAAAACTAAATGGTCTACATTAAGAATGAGATGAACATAACTTGGGCGCATTACACGGTAATGACAAGATCAAAATTAATTTTCAGGGATCAAAGGTCAGCACCTTGATACCCGTGTTGGTTGCCTCGCGTGAAGCTTCAAGTAGTGGATCAAACATAGGGTTGAATGCCACTGTAAATGCACAGTCCACAATACGTCCTACAAATTTAATAATCACACATTAATTATAAAGGCTCTAGGTGGGAAAGACACTGATAGCACATTGAACCATCAACTTAGTTCTGAGAAAAACATATGAATTAAACCATAAAAAGGTTGTGCAATAAAGTTTTTACCATCTATATGGGTCCCAAAATCCAATTTCATCACATCATCATACTGAAGCACAGTCTTATCCCCTGTATTTGGGGTCCAATGAGAAGCAACACTAACAATGGAAAAGAAATCAAATAAAAATATAACCATGTAAGGAAAAAAAAGGACTCGGAATTACAAAATCCAGGGTATAAAGTTGGCATTTACCAGTTCAGAGAGCATCCAGTAGGAAATGCAATGCCAGCTTGCAGACCATTCTCTGATATTAGCTTACGAACAGTGTTCTCCAAGGTTTCACAGAGATCAGTCATTAACATTCCAGGCTTCAAAATGCTTTTCATATACTTCCGAACCTAAAAACAAGTAGACTGAATTACAAGAAGATGACACCAAACACAGCAGGAATAAAGCTACACATAAGATCTATTAGCAACCTGGCTATGAACTTCCGCTGCCTGGCGAACTGAATTGTACATTGGGTGTTCAAGACGTTCCAATGCTCTTTTCTCTTCAGATGTAGTCCTCCACAAATTACTAAAAGATCAAGTTCCCACGGACAGGAAAAAGATAAGAAAAATCAGAACAGGTCAAGTTAGAAAAACAAAAAAACAAGATGCTTGTGGGATAGACAAACACATTTGATAAACAATTTAACTTTTCATGTCTCAAAATTATAAATCAGAAACATAAAAAAACATATATCACTCTGCATTTAACAAATCAAAGTATCAAGTATGCATTGTCTTTTGGTCTATGACTGCTACAGATTTTGGCTAAACTTCAGGTGTATTTGAGCCTATAAGGTTGCACTACTAGTCAAGCTCAGAGAAAAAAAGCAGCAATATAATCTTGGCAGGCAGTGAATCCAATAGTCCACAGATACTCACAAGTGTAATCATTGAAATCAAGAGATTGGAAAAAGAATAAGAATAATAATAACATATACTCACTGTCTTTGTATTGCTGGATTTCACCTTCAGGAAACTCCCCAGAAGGGAAAAGATCCACGACAGGAATAGTGGGTGGATCAGTCTGCTTTGCCAATTCCTTTTTTCTCCTGCATATTACAAGGGAAAAAATAAGATCATGGGCTACTGGAAAGCAAATGTTCAAAGGGACAGGGAATCAAAGATGTCTATATGTCCTCACTTGCTTTTGTTTTTCTTCTTCTTTTTCTTTGTAGCTTCTGCAAGAAAACAGTTACCAAATGCACACAATATCATATGTCAGCACCATTACCAAATGAAATCATCAAATCATCTCAATTGAGAAAAAAACAACATCTAGTGTTTACTTATATCTCAGAAAACGCCGGTATAGAACAATGAATTGATTCTCATATGACAGGATTCCCCAACATTGATAATGTGATCAGTGTCTGTCTTCTCAAAGCTAAATTAACAAGCATATAGAAGAATGACAAACTCTATATATGCCTAGCTCTGCTGATAAATTGTATTTTCAAGATTTCAAGAAAAAGATCGTGTCTTCACTCTTTCAGTTCTTTCGAAACTTACGCCTAGAGATAAAACCCTTTCCCTACCCTACAAAACAGTTCAAAAACGATAGATTAAGAAACTTTAAGCATAATCCAACAACAATAAACAATCACCTTTGGTCTCTCCTTCCTCTTCTTCTCCTTCTTCTTCTTGTATTACTGAAAAACATCAGAAGATTCACCGTTTTCCTTGCTGACCGAAGCCTCTAAATTCCCATTTTTCTCTCTCTTCTTTAGTCCCATTCTCTTCAACCGGGACTTGGGATTTCAAGTCCTCACTTGCCATTGTTAAAGACCCCTTTAACTCAAAAAAAAAAAAAAAAAAAAACGATTCACATATTTTTTTGACCCTCAAAATCATTCAATTTAAAACCCAAAAAGTTGAATAATTTAGGAAACAAAAAATAACCAAAAACCTGATTTTTTGTTTACCTGAAAGGTGAATGTGAGATCGAGCTATGTCTTAATATTTTTGAGATAAAATAAGTGATCGATGATTATATGCAGAGAGGCAGAGCTGAGAAGACAAGAAGAGCTTGAGCTTGAGCAGCTTAAACTGGAAGCTATTTTGGATTGTAGTTGATAACGAGCGCGGTTTTATTAAAAGAACTCTAAAACAATTTTCTTAGTTGGTTAACGTGCGGGGAAAGCAATTTCTCCTGGAACAATTTTCTTTGTTTGTTATTATTATATTATTAAAAGAACTTTAGCTAGCTATAGCTAGAAAAATATTTCACTTACAAAAACGACATCATAATATTTATATATTAAATGTTTTGAAAATTTACACTGTTTTTTCTTTGTTTTTTTTGTAATTGAGTCTTTCTTCTTATCTCGTGAAAGAATTTTACTTGCACACGCAAGATCATGATAATGCATTAAATGCGTTGGACAATTTACCATTGTCTTTTTTTTTCTTGCACTCTTCGCTGTCTTTAGCTCTAGTTTTGTTTTTCCGAAGAACTTCTCTATTTGGTGTATGTTTGTTCTTTCTCTTTTAATTATTGTGATTTTTGTGGCTTCTTAATTTTATTTTATTTTAACTCACGGGATGTTTGGCCTCTTTCCAATTGCTTTGAAGGGTTTGCTTCTTCCATTGCACTCAAGAGAACACTCGGTTTCCAGCAGCTTTTTGTTTGACTCCCTGGTGATCAGAATTTCCAAGGTTATTTCATTGCTCTTTGTCTTTCTTTTCATCTGCATTTTTTAATGTTGTTTTTTTCGGTGCGCATGGGTTGTTCATTTAGTTACCGGTGATCGAAATTGCCCGCTTATTTCATTGCTCTTTGGTTTTCTTTTCATCCGGTGTTTTTAAAGTTAGTTTTTTCTTCTTCTTCCCGGTTTTAATGGACTCTTCATATGTTTTGCAAGGTCAGTTTTTTCATTGCACCTTAGACAACATTGGATTTTGCTTGAGCCATTTTGGTTTAGTCTCGCAAATAATCTACACCGTTAGGTTTGTTTTTCACTCGGCCGAGTTCTTTTACTTGGGCGTACAAAATAAAATGCAAAGTTTCGACCGCAGTAAGCATCTAGCTACGCCTATATGCCGCTGGATTTTGCGGAATTGACCCGTGAACTTAAAGTCTCGTGGAATCATAGAAAATATGTAGATAATTAACCATGGTTACGGTAGACTCCGCCCGGCCTCAGTATGTTAACATGGTGACTATTGACTCATGACCACGCCTCGCGATGAAAAACCTTTTTTTACCAAAACGAAGTTGTTTTAAGTTTTTTCCAGGGAAAAAAAAGAGAGACAAATGTTAGGTTGATCCGAAGTGTTTTTTATATATATATGGACATGCTACAAGATATTTTTGTTTTGTTCCTATTTCATGCCTCTCCATGTAAACTTATTTTTCAATGCTGTATTTTACCAGTTTTAATCCTGCATTCCTGCACTTTTCCTTATAAACTCTTAACATTTCTTATAACATCTTAACATGCCAACTTCGTTGTTTATATTTGATGTGAGATGATGCTCGGCTCTATACCAGCAATTCCAAAGAAGCAACGCTCTCCATTTCATCACCCGAAAAGGTTTGCATCTACAATATCATTTAGTTCTCTCGTATTGCTCCACCATCTCTTTGTTTAACAAAAATTAATTCAATCACAATCAACTATATCATTCTCACTTTCTAACTGCCTTTTTTTTTGTATGAACTCATATACTCAGCAACAATTACATCTTTATTTCTCATTTCTTATTTATCTTCAAAAATATTTGATGTTTATTGCCGCTAGGGAAATATTTATAGCTTACGCTTACACTTATCTTTTGCAGTAGGAAAAAACTAGCATTCGAGATAATCAATGCTTTCTTATCCAACATCGCAAGCTAATTGACGTTAAAAAACATAAAATATTTAGATGTAAGCACTTTTGTTTTACTTGAATTTAACTCTCTTTGCTTAACTTTTATAATAACTTTTATAATTTACCAATAACTTTATGAATATCATGTTTTTGCTATATAATATTTTGATTATCTTATCAACTTTTATTATAATAATTAGAACCACATTTTACTTAAAACGCCTGCAAAGATCGCTGGGTATCAAAGCTAGTAGCTTTCTAAAGTTTTGTTTGGAGTGTATTAAATTATTTTTTTAATGTTATTTTTAAAAATATTTAAGGATAATATTTTTAAAAAATTATTTTTTATATCAAAATAATTTAATAATAATAAAAAATAATTTAAAGCTAATTAAAAAAAACATTATTGAACAAAATGTCAAACAAAACTGAAATGATTTTTTTTAGGATTTAACTTGTTATTTTATTTTGTTGAGAGTTATATTTTCATTCTTAAACTTCTATTAAAATCAATTATGTATTTCTTAAATGTAAATCTTTTCTAACTATGAGCTAAATTATGAATTAAAATTATATAAAGACAATTCAAGGTAAAAATAGATGAAGATTCACCATGAAGTTTGGAGGTTGATGATAGATCTTTTTATCTTTTCCATCATAGTGAAGGTTGTAGTTTTTCTATATAATATGTTTGTAATCATATCCTTGATTTGTGTTTGAATTACCATTATTTTTTTTGGTTAATTATTTTTTTGTAATAGTTACTTTCTCATTCATCATGGTAAAATCATTTTTAAACAATATCACCTTTTAAATCTGTTTTCTTTTAGAAGTTAATAATTGAATATAATTCCATCCAGTAATCTTCTTAGATTATCAATAATATAACATCTTTGGCAGTATATCTACATCAAAATACGTGTTTTTTCTATTATTTGTTATTTCTCATGAAACTAACTGAAACTAATAGAATGTACAAAGTTATTCCATTTAATGCTAAACTTAAGTTAGGTCATCCTGAATCATTTTTATATTAAAAAAGTTAAAACAATATTATTTTCTAAAAAATATTAACTAATTTTCATTGGATCAATTAAGTTATGAATTAACTCATCAAATTAATCGAGTCATATTGATTCAACTCTAAACTAACTTTATTTAGAGCTAGCCTTCGCTAAAAAATGGATTCATCGAGTCTCAAATTAACCAAAATACGGGTGTTGTAGCATTTACCAAATTAAAAGGAAAGTTAAATAGTACGTGAATTTCATTTGTAGCTCTAAGTAATGTGACATCAGATTACGATAGTAAATTATCATTTCTACCTTCAATTAGTGACCTAAATTTTTGCCTTCGTAGGGTATTTGAGTCTTTTCGTTTGGCTTAGTGGTCATTTAAAGATTACCATTTTACCCTTTGCGACTTCTAAATATGTTCTCTACTTAAGGGTATTTCAATCTTTTCATTTGACTCATGGTCATTTGAAGATTGTCAGGTGTTTGCGTTTTTCAATTTTTAACATGCCGAAAAATACTTTTTTATCCCTAAAGTCAATAAAATTTAGAACTCGTTGATCAAAGATTTTCTTTTTTCACAATAGTAACACCAAAATATTTCATTGACCCTAAGATCAAAAAAGGACGAAGTTATTGACAAGGGTAATTCAAGTTTTTGTAATTTTCATGTACAGTAAAATAACGCTTTAGACCCATAAAAGACCAAAAAAAAAAGCTTTGTCTTTGGGAGTATTTTTGCATGGGCATTTTTGTGCAATTAAGAGGACCATGAGGAAGCGTTTTAGTATTTTTTTGGCTGTTCGCTTTTTTATTTTTTAATTTAAAAGTTGATAGCTGCGTGTTGCACATGCCTTATAAAGTCAGCTGATACTCGTTCTATTAAGAAGGTTGGTTGACGCTTCCCAAGTGAAAAATCTTGCTATAAACCGTCTAATTAGATGCTTATGATCAAGTGCATTCTTTAACATGGTGTGACGCGTGTAGACAAATAATTGTTGGATTGTTGTTGGTGATTGATTGCTTATGTTTTTTTCTTTCTTTTTCTCTCTCTTGACAACTAAAGTACACAATTATTCTCTTTGTTTGTTGTTTGTCAATTTCAATCCTCATTATTTTTCAATTTTGTCATTCAATTACAATTTCTTAGCAGGGTCCATTTACTTAGGCCAACCAAGTTCCAAGTAAACGTGTTAGTCATGTTTATAATACCCAAGTAAGTTGTATCTCGGCATGTTTGTCGGATTCAAGAAACATGGATTTGACATGGGTTAGATATGTTTGTCGATCCAAGTACCTTGTGTTTGGCGTAGTTGTCGACCCAAAGGATTTACGCCCGACAAACATGTCTAACCCATGTCGAATCCACGACACTTGATCTCGGTAACTTACATCGCACCCATATTACTTGGTCCGACAACCACGCCGCATTCAAGGTACTTGGTATGCAAGGTTCATGGTGCTTAGGTCCGACAACCATTAAATTGAATAATTTATTTTGGATGACTCCGCGATTTTATTTGAAACTCGAAGTAGGCAAAAAATCGAGTTGATAGGCTTCAAGATCGAACTATTTAATTAGATTTAATGATATTGCTCAAAAAAAAAAAAAAAAACTCTATATTTAAAAAAACTTCGTATTTAATTTTTTTTATATAAATTTAAAAATAATAGCCCACTCCGTAATAGGCACGGACAAATATTCTGGTATACTTGCATATAGGGTTAGCAGATGGGTGAATTGAGTGAGGAAAAAAGTATTGCAGGACATTTTATTGTTTGTCTTAACCTTAAAATTTGTAAATCTCTACCCCGACTTGCTTTGACCTGCAGAATATTCGAGTAAATCTGAGCTAGTTTCTCATGACACTCTTAACTCCTCTCTTCCAACATCAATTTTATACATAAACAAATCCCAATCAACTGCAACAATTTTAATCACCCAATGAAGATGAAACAGAGAACTTTCACTGTCCAGTCAAGAAGAAATTTTATAACTTTCCCTTCTGAATTACTATGACAAAGAAAGAGGCTACAAAAAGAGTACTAAAGGTGTTTAGAATATTGATAGTTTAATGCATGCTACCAGACTAGATAAGAATGGAGACTCTGGCTTCTGAAGTTATGAAAAGAACTGTGGTAGCTATTTCTTATAATCGAAATTCGTCAAGTGCATTGAGGTGGATCTTACAACTAACACGGATCTTCTTTACTTCTTCTTATTTTTATTTTTTATCAGAATTGCTTTGCTTTACCGTCTTCTTGAATACCTGTTTGGGCATCATCCACCAATCCTTTAAGAGAGAACGCAAAGGACGAGGAACTAAAATGCAACCAAAGTAAGCTGTATTTAAGATATGGAAGATAAGCTGTGGAACCGCTGCTGTAGCTAGTGGATTTATAGAACCCTGGATGAACATTACTGACCAGAAGTAAATGCTTCTACTGGTGAATGTTTTGGAGATGTTAGCAAGGCTCTTGAAGTGAATTTTGCCGTGTGGGTGGATCATCAAATGCATAGTTTGTCCATTTACTTGAAACAATAGCATGAGTTCTTTAGCTTTCACTCCCCTTGAGCTCTTTATCTGTTCTTCGATGGTATAGCCATTTAGATCAATGTTATAGCCTTTGTTTGCTGGCCATCTTGAAGAAGCCCACTCTTCTTTTGGACGATCCACATGCATCCAGAATTACAAATTAATCAACTGATCTCATCTGCAAGTGGAAGAAGTCCAAGGGAAGTCCAAACTCCTCAAGAAGAGAGATTGCCATTTAAGCCCTTCCCTATGACCCTTTGTGATAACTCTCCTTCCTTTCAGCTATGGTGATGGATTCTTAGCTTCTTTGCTATGAATTCACTTTGAAACTATTACTTGTTTTGATTAAAGCTGCTTTTAGCAGTCTTAATTATACAGTTTATAACCAGTGCTCCCTTGCATAAGACAAACTTAACGGAGAAACCCAGCGACTTGTATTGCATTAACCACTAAATATTTCAAGTTTTTTCAAATATTGGCTGATATTCTTGTTATTTATATGCTTTAAGTAATTATTTTGAATATTGACTATCTG